>CM024516.1:9864080-10367433 GCA_014182375.1 Eucalyptus virginea
GAAAAAAATAAGAGAAAAAAGAACAATAAAAAAAAATCCAAAACATTATAAAAAAATTGTCTATGTTAGCATTGGTTGTACCATGTCAAACGACCGGCATCTAAATTCCAACTCAATTAGCAAATTATCAAAAATGTTATGACTAAATTGGCCAAATCATTGAAATGTTTAGAGTTAAATTGACAAATATTGTCTCGTTACCGTAAATCCGGGGGGATAGTTATTCAAATAGTACTAAACTTATTGTATGATGGCCAATTTAATCCAAAACTTTTCAATTAAGTTAATTTAGTCATAAACCTTTTAACAATTTGCTAATGTAGCCATTCTAGTCAAATTTAATCGAAAATCTTGACATGGATGTTGAATGTCTTACATGTACCGTCGGCGCCGATGTGAATAATTTTTGTAATTTTTTTCTTTTTTGCCTTTCTTTTCGTTCATTATTCTTTTTTTTCCTTTTTTCCGACGTTAGCCCAAGGCCTTGATAATGGCTAGGGCTCCCTCGCCGGCCGTGATTGGTCTCTAAAGCCATCCATCGGCTTCAGCACTCAAAGGAGGATTTGCTCACTGTCCGCCATTGGCAGCTTCGTTTCCACATCAATGACAGCCGATTCGAGGATTCCGATGGCGGCAACCTTCGACTCCCAATTTTTTCCCTGCTTGATCGCCGGGAAACTCAAATCCGAGCCGCGGCAATAGCTGTTCATGGCCGTGTTCGCGCAGCTCTCGCGTTCTCGGAGCCTGTTCGACACCATTCCCAAAACCCTAGCCACAAGGTCGAGCTCACTCACTCTCCTCTTCGACTTGTCTCCATTGAAGTCAAGCATCCTGGGCAGCGCGTTCAGGAATCCTTTGATCCTCGTGAGGAAAGTGTTCTCCTCTACCTCACTCGTGAAGCCGATCCTTAGTAGCGATCTTCACATTCGTGTTGGCGTGGCCTTTCGTGGAGCTCTTGTCCCCCCACCCGGCGCTGATGGAGGGAAATAGGAAAAGTTTAGAATTTTTTTTAAAATATAAAGAGCTGTCTATGCCAACGCAATTCATGCCATGTAGGACGATTAGTGTTTACATAAGCGATTTTCGTCAAAAATTTTTGGAAGGACTAAATTGGTAAATCGTTAAAACCTTAATCAAATTTAAAAATTTAAAACTAAATTAGCTGTTGTGCAATATGTTTAGGATTTTTTTGGACAATATGTTAAGACTTTTTGACAAATGTCAACAATCAATGACTGTTATGTGACGCAAAGATGCTTCATGCAACCTCACAAATTATTTAAAATATTGTAAATTGATATTCGAACCCCTATTTTATACGAATCTTTTTTTTTTTGTTTTTGGTTTTTTTTTTTTTTATACAAATCTATAACGTCTCCTATACTTTGTTCCAATCTATCGAACCAAATTGACCTTGACCTTGACAGAATTTAGAGTCAGTAAGGAGAAAAGTTCATAAAAAGTCATAAATCATAGTAAAATCCCAAAGATCTCAACTGGTGCAATTGTATCACAGCCCTTTCTAGGAAAAGTGAAATCAAGTCACTTAGAAATTGCTCGTGAAACAACAAAAACTTGTGTTAGATGTCGCCTTGTAGAAGCAACCACTAGAAAGTTCTGATTGTACTTTTTTTTTTCATAAATAGTGTTAAAGTCCCGATTGCACTGACCGAGAAGTTTTAATAATTCAATCGCACTTTGCGGAAAATTTATAAGACTTTTCATGCAAGTGGGGCTTATAAAGATAGTATGTTTACTGTGCTTCTCCGTACTTTTTTTTTATCTTTGCCAAACTTTAATAGGACGGACAAGATCCTTCCCATATCTTTCCAATTGACCCTCTGCATTGATTATCGACCCCTACGTCAGGCCGAAAACCGAACGAGGACAAGTGCAAATTGACGAAATTAAACGTGTAGTGCAATTTGGAGATGATTCCCTGGGAACGGATGATTGAAATGTACGTGACTTGGCCCGACTTATGATAGCGGTCACGATTTCTTTGTTTTTAAGTTGTGACTCCATCATTCTTGTACGGTCAATATTTTCGTGTGTTTAACATGATTCACGCTAAAAGATGAAACGGGTCCTAATCCTTGTCAACTAAATTATCCATCTTATCGATCATAAATAAAGGGGTTAAGTCTGCTTTTGATTGAACCAAGTTTCTAATGCCATCACCCACTTTAGTTTATACAAAGATAATTTCTCGTGAGTTACTTAATCCCGAGTTGGATGGCCCTTTTGCCTAGATCAAGGAAAAGTCAATTTAATTATGTGAGGGAAGATCGATTTGTAATCACTTGACTTATTTATCATAATGATGGGAATAAATAAAGGGGTTAAGTCCGCTTTTGATTAGAATCAAGTTTCTAATGAAATTGCTCACTTTAGTGTATACAAAGGTAATTTATCGTGAGTCCCTTACTCCCGACTTGGATGACCATTTTGCCGAGATCAAGAAAAAGTCAATTTAATCCCGTGAGGGAAGATTGATTCGTAATCACTTGACTATAAAACTATCACGTCGGAGATCTTTGTAACAATATTGACACCTTTTAACTTGCACAAACATTTGGAAGTTGATTCTCACTTCGATTTTGCCCCCTTTGGGCTCTAATTTAAGATTATAGGATTCTATAGGGACAAGGCCCATTAGTGATTCACCAACTTATTGATCGTGGAGATGGGTCCTTAAATTTGTAAATTTTATTATCTTCTTGAATTTCATCATTTATGCAGTGAAATTCTTTTGTTATTGACAAATTTAATCACGTTTGTTTGTTTTTGTTTTGTTTTTTTAACGTTTGGTTGACTGGTGTCATTATAAATTCTAATATTAAAATAATAAAATATATAATTATAGAACTCAGTTTGATAAGATAGAAAAAAGAAAAAACATAAAAAATAAAAATTACGGACCACAAAACTTGCGCTTCGAACCTTATGACTTATTCGTCCGGTTTGTAATATTACCTTTTAGTTTTAGATTCAGACTGCAAAACAAGGTCAAGAAAATGTCAAATAATTTTAATAGTAATAATAGCGATGATGATGATGATTATAATACACCATATGGAGATAAATCATTTCTGTTTGGGCTCTAATTAAATGTTCGCCACCTCTCTTTCTCTCTGTCTCTGTCTCTGTCTCTCTCCATCTGCCGAAGCATTATTCTATGTGATGGTCGTACCACGTGGTGGTGACAACGTAGTGTTAGAGACCGATCTCTCTTACCTGTGTGCCACGGGTCCCGTGTACTCCTCGTTATGTCACGCGCATATAGACAACGATGATAGGCCGGGTTAAATCACGTCATTATCGCCGCGTGATTTAGCTGTTGGACATGATACTTTCTCCCTCTCGTCAGTGCCTCTTTTCCACTCTTCCTCATCGCGCTAAACAACTGAGCAGATAGCACCGAAAGAAACCATGACACTTTCAATTACTCAAATTCCTACAAACCCTCCCAAAAACTTTCAACCAATCCGACTAGTCACTCCGGAAATCTTCCCGCTACCTTATAACTGTCGTTTGTTCTCTCGTATTTATCCCGTTCACCTACGCTTCTGTGCAACAGGGTTCAGATCAACTGGGGTCACGACGTACTTTTTCCATAAAAGGTCATTCATCCGCCGAAGGATTGAAAAGATGTACCGGAAGCGCACGAAAGCAGTGGCCGTGAAGGAGGATTAGAAGAAGGGTACGCCGGTTGAACGTAATGCTTTTCGCCTACCCACCGATCGATCGTATGAAGCGTTTCAATAACGAGCCCTGCCTTCAATCGCTTGCCCCGCCTCCCCACGTTCATCCATACCTTCATCGTTGTCCTCAGTAATTGCACTGGGCTCAGACTCTGCTCGTGCAATGTCACCCCCCAATCAATCACATCAATGCCGCGGACGAAAGCCATTTACATAATGATATATTGATGCCGATTGAGAGGCGAACGGAGAATGCATGTGCACAAAGAGTGTCGTCTTCCGCTAGCGAGTGGACACATGCGTGAAATAAACAGGACAATGCCTCACTATGATATTACGTTAGAATGTGCGGCCTGAAAGCTTAAATTGACAAATATATAGATACTGCATGTACATCGAGAACATAAAATCTCATATTCAAGTGATGTGAAATATTTTTGATAATATAATAATGATATAATAAGTGAAGATTCGAGTTTCCGCATGTTTTGTTTCTTTGTAGTTTTGTTTCTTCCTTCTCTTTTCCTTGGATTAATGATAATGTTCAAGCGAAGTCAACATTACAATGCTCAAACCTACCATTTGTCTGACGATGCAACTGGAATCAAATAAGGGAGATACACGGGGGACGTGGAACGAACATTCCTAGTTTATTTTTATTAACATCATCATAATCATTATCATGTCGGGCTAAATCATTACGTAAACCCTCTTCTTTTTGTTTGTTGATTTCATGCTTTTTTTTTTGGTAAATTTCCATATTCGAAAATCTGGAATGACAGCTTCGGCTTTTGAAATTTAGTTCCAGTCTAATTAGAGAATAATCGGTTTATTTCATTTTGCTTGTGCCTATGATCTGGTGTTTATTATTATTATTGGCAAGTGTTTCTGGTTTATCATAATATATCTCATTGGAATAGAAAAAGGGAATTCTTTATAAGTGAAAATCATGTTAGAGCAAGTTTTTAGTAGGTTTCAATCTTGAATGTCTTAAAAGCCAGAAATTGGTGGACTTGAAGGAGTAGGTGGTAAGGAAAACCTTTATGCTACTAAATTACTAGCCTATTCGGCATGGATATGACTGAACTATAGTTGTACTGTGCTACAACCACGAGTTATATGTCGAATGATACATATCCTAAAATCCCATCATCTCAAAATTATGTTAGACAACTTTTTGAAAGCTCATGTAAACTGTCACAATTCTGAATGATCGAAATCACTGAGATAAAATCGTACCTAACAATCACTTAGATAGATATGTATCATCATTTCATGAAATTGTCACTGGCGATCGAATCATGCAGATGGTAATTTTCTCACTTATGATTTGAACATCACCATCATTGTTTCGACTAATTTGCTAGATGACAGGTCTCTCAAGTCTCAAGTACCATCTTCTTTTGTTTTTCCGGGCTTCTTGGGCCTTGACGCTTGATTAATCTCCACCTAAATTGGAGATGATCCACCTTCGATTTGAAGTATTGCGAAGGGCCCCACGGCCAGTGTCAAGGCCATTTTGCCAAGGACAGCCCTGTAGTTGGCAATAAGTACCCCCGAAAGCTGCACTCTGCTGTCTTATGCGCTATATGCTGTAACATCGTCCTCCAGCGGGACCGGCTATTTCCATAAAAGCAAAGCATTGCAATTTAAGGGCATCAATGAATGGGCTGAGCCACTTGTAGGCCCACAAACCATCGTACCGGCCACTGACTCGATGGGTCTCCAGCGACGAGCAATTACTGTCAGGCCCAACCGATGACGCCACTGGGCATTGTCCCCTTCTCACCTGATTTGGGGAGCTCAAAGACCAGGCCAGACCGGTGTGTCCTGACCAGGAACGAGGGGTTTCTAAGTTTGGTTCTTGTTGGCTTTCTAATGTCCTGCATGGGTCCGCATCCGCATCCACGACGCGATAACAACACATGGCTCGTTGAAAGGGCCAAACGCCGTTGATGCCTCGAGCTGGGGCCCCGAATTCACCACTCTGTATCATTACAGCTTCTGCAACTGTAACATCAAGGAGGCTTCACGCATCGTACCTATCCAAACTCTCCAGCATTAAGGGTCCAAAAAGGTGGGCCTTCACAGCCCAGTACTCACATCCAGTGAGGGGAAAAGATCAAGTGGGTATGGACAAGGGCACGGACAATGTGAAGGGCACGGACAAGAGGTTACGGACGAGCCCTTCTTGGCCCTTAACCCAATTGGGAAAGGACAGTTCTTTTGATTGTACCACGCCCCTCCAGTTCATATTCTAACATAATCAGCATATGAATATGACTTCCCACCTAAATAACACAACTTCCTGCACAACGGTGCGGTTATCTTCATGTTCAAATTCAGGTTCGCTTCGACGGCGCGGAATAGAGCTTGTACCAAACTAGTAATGTGCAGTCTCCCCAACAAAAAATCAAACAAGAACATGAATCTAGCAATGTGAAGAGGCTGGCGAAGTAAGATTAAGCTTGTACCAAACTAGTAATGTGCAGTCTTGCCGACAGCAAACAAACAGTAACACGAATCTAGCAATGTGAAGCGCATGGCAAAGTAAAATTTCCTCCCCCTCTTTCGCTCAATTTCCCTTGCCCAATCAACATCACCTTCACAATGCCTTCATCTTCAGTCCACTTCAACTGGCAAAGCTTGTCTTTCAGTATGTACATCTTTGTATGCTTACCCCAATTTGGACCTTAATAATACAGAAATTCCTTGACAGCATCTTACCTGCACAGTAGGCCTCTGAAGTTTCTCAAGCCGTTCCAGGGCATTATTGTCCTGTACACGGATGCAATCTTAACCGCACGGGATTAACCTCCAACATCCATGGTAAGAGTACAGCAAATGGAGACGTACCCATCTGAGGTGAGCTTGCAGTCAAGAAATGGAAGGATGCACCTCCTCTGACCTCCCAACAGTGACCTTCCATAGCCTGCTTGTCTTTCCTTGTTCTTGTTCCGCACATCAGCTGAGAATCTTAATGATATCACGAGAACCCGACTCCTAGTACCACCAGACCACAGTGCAATTATCAGGTAAAGTTTATCAAGCAATGACCAATCTTTTCCAACTTCTGGTCCCTATCTAATAGTTGTTTAATTGCACGAATTTTTTTTTTTTTTTTCCAGCAGTTGCCTTTCTTGAAATCAGATGATCAGTTATCTGAACTTTAAATCAAACACACAGATAAGAGGCAGAGATAGGCAAATACTTGTAAACCGGACATGAATTTTGCAAGCATTTCTACTTTGCCAATTGTATTACGTGGGGGGAAAAATAGTCATCAATCACAAGGGAAATGAATGAACGAATGAAGGTTTTCACAATTGAGCTACTCAATCACTCTTTTCCCTATTGTTACGCTCCGCTCCACTTTCTACAAGCAGAGTCAAGATGGCCTCGCACATCTCACTAGCATCGGGCTCGCTGGGGTTGTTCTTCCTTGAGGAGTAAACCATCCATGCGTGGTCGAGTTTCCGGTTAGGTCTAATCACAACTGATCCGGGAACTTCGGCATCGCGACACGTCACTACCCCGTCACTTCTCTCGCCATACCTCAACTGCAGATGGAGAGCACAAACAGCCATAGCAGCAGAAAGAGGAATGGCAACAGGAACCTGACCTCCTGGCAATACGAGCTCATCTGAGCTTTCACTGCCAAACTTCAGAAGAGGAAGCCATGGAAGCTCTGCATGGGCTATGTGAGTCATTGTCGCAAGTACACCCGGGGCTATACTTGCTTCGGAATGGAAAGAAATAAGAGGAATTTCATCTGGAAGCTTGTTTTTCAGGATAAACTCCTTCCTCTTTTCATACGTGAGGTCCTCCAACGCTTGTATATCACCCTAAGACAGGTGACCAATAGATTTATCAAGTCAACAAAACAGAACAAGAACAGGCCAGGAAGATTATCATTGATGCAACATGAATTTCATCATACAAGGAGCTGAAACAGAGAACAGAAAGGAAAAAGTGGATAAAAGCAGCAAGAATGAAAATCTCCACAGATTAAACTTTCTGAAACTTTATTGGTTACGGAAAATGCTTACTAGTTGTCAATGAAAAAGTTTTCAGGTAAGGTGAAATGCATATGGTAACATTCATCACTGATCACATTTGCATTTCTGCAAATCATTGAGAAAGCATTCCCAAACTTGCTGGACCAATGATGTAACAATTTAAATGAGTCATGTTCATAAACAGAACAAAATTAATAGGATTTAAACCAAATAAAGAACTAAATGAATCCTTGACAGTTCTATGTCCTGTGCAGTCAGCTTGTCCTTCCAAAGTTCACTTAGTCCAGCTTTATGCTGGCGAATGCCCAGGGTAAATTTGTCCAGCTTACATATCCATGAAAGAATAAAAGTTTAAGAATGAATGAAGTTAAAGTCATCTTGCAAAAGAATGCCATAGCTCAAAGAATGATCCAAATGAGACTCTGGAAATACATAGGCACTTACATGTTTTATGGATATATACATGTACTGTTATATATGTTTTATATCCCCATGAATCTAACTATACTGCATATGGATATCCTCTTGCAGTTATACAGACTTATTTACACATTTGACTGTCTACATGCATGTCAGTTGTATTGTGTGTTATGTGCAGCTAATACATACTGTATGCACACTATTTTCCCAAGTTTGTGAGGTTGGATTAGGATGTGATTGGAAGGCATTGTCATCACAGAGCCTTCTGTGAGTCATTAAATTCTTTTAGGATAGTTGATAATCTTGATGAATCTCTAGGCTTTCCATTATTTTTCTGCTGCCGAAACGTTTCGCATGTAATGAAATGGAAATAGTTGAGTTGCCATCTCATACAAGGTCATCGGGAGCAATTCTTTCAGTGAATAGAGTACCTTAATTAGCTTGCAAATTATAAGTTCCATTATCCTCCTGGTTTCTTTGTCAGCAATCTGGCCCTCGCGAAGTATATCAGAAGCTACAGGAGTGCCGCCATATGGGCTCTGAACCAGTGCCAATCCAGCAACTTTTCCTTTCAAGTTGTCCCAGAACATTGACAAGGCAGCTGCAGCATCCACCCCACCTTTGCTGTGCCCTAATAACATCACACGCTTGCCCGAACCCCAGTAGAGTTCCTCGATATATTGCTTTAGTTCATATGCATTGTGCTCCACAGACGCCTTCATAGAATAAGATTTAAAGAATCACAAGTGATTGTCCAACACCATAAGCTATGCTGGAAGATAGTAGAATTTGGTGAAAAGAACATATATGCAAAATAACCTATACAATTTGATGAGTTGGGAAGAAAATAAATGCACTAATGGTTTCTTCAGTGAAAAAATTTAGTAGCCTCAACACTTAATTACCTCACTATGGATTTTTGCTATGTGACATGTCAAGCCCATTTTTGAGAAGAACCTCTTGGTGCCAACAAAGTATAAGGGACCATGATTGCTAAAGAGACCTGAAAAAAAGTTCATTTTTTAATGCCAACTGAAAGGAGTTAAACAAGAATGTTGAAATTGCACGAAAAACAAAGAACCCTAACATACCTGGAATGAGTAGATAAATGAAAGAGTTGGGCAGTCTGTGCTCCCCATTCCTGAGGAAGTTGAGATAGTAAGAACATGGTAGTCATCAAACCCATGTACCAATTGACATAGATTAAAAGCAACATAATCTAACACCGAGAAGAAAGCAACAAAATCATCTGGCAAAGATGTATTAAATTGGGTCGAAGATAGCCAAGCCAAATCAGGTTGTCTGGAGGACATCAAACACTATAAAGGGAGGTAAAATGACCATTCAAGCACTGATTAAGAAACAAATAGAGTCACGTGGAAATGGAGATGATGATGTCTATTGCAAAGAAACCACAATTTCATGCTTGAAGTAAGAGTGAGATGAACATTGTGAATATCGGATACCTTATAGCTTCAAGAATTTCTAAAAATCTTGAAGTGCCATCCTCAACTGGAGCCATATCAGGATTATATTGCAACCATCCGATATCATCAGAGGAACCATGCAATGTCCTTTGAACTCGAGAAATAATACTGAAATGCAAGAGTAAACGTACATCCAGAATGAGATGCTGGAGCCTAATCACACCATAGATTCTCTAGTGCACACATCTTAGTGTTTTACTCATTCAAATGCAAACACTTGTTACCTACTGAGTTGAAGTTGTGTGCATCTGACATAAGAGAAAGAGAGCCTCCAAGAAGCCACAGCCAACTTACAGGCAAGTTTCAGACAAAGTAAAGGGATCATCAACCTAGACACAGGCAAAGAAAAATAAGGATAAACAAGGAGGAAAGCAGAACACAGGAAGACAAACTGCAGGATAATTCCATTTGCCAACAAGAGAGAATGAGGTTTTATGGAACACTAGCATGACTAGATCAAAATGATTGAGAATATGTAGTGCATGAATTCTCCAAAGTTACCGCCGTAAAATAGATTCTCAACAGTGCAAAGAACTATAAAGCACAACAGAGATTACAAAATGGGAGACAAACCACAAATAATGTGGTAATACAAGCCCATGCTTGGAATACGTCATGCCTATCTCTTTTGGAAGTAGGAAGCAAGAAGTTTGAGCCATACCCCTGAAAAATGAAGGGGACACCCCTAAAACTGTCATACATTTCAACAACTTTAAATCTTGCATTCCCAAGAAGTTCTTCCTCGACAACCACGGATCTGTTTTCATGGATTCCAGGACTTGAAGATGATGGACCATCCTCAAAAGCAGATTTATATGTACAGTCCACTGAAGATCTTGGGTGGCAACCAGAAAAGGCCACCAAGTCTTCTGAGTATCTATTAACATCTCTTAGGACAAGATTTTCTGGATCATTCAAAACGAAAAGGAAAGCATGAACAGAAATTTCTTCCACAGACATGAGAGAAAATTAAAAGGAGGGATGAGAAATCCTGATGCTGAACAACAAGAATTTATGTAGTAATAACAATTATATAACCGACAGAATTCGCACAGCAGAAAAGGGAGACAGAAAATGAAACTTACCAATAAAGAAAAAGAATTGCTGAGTAATATGAGAGCTCAATGCCAGAATATGAGAGAAAATATCATTCGCTGACGAGCAGAGCCCCAGGTTATCAAGTGGACATATTATATTTCTCAAGGCGTGGCAAGGGGCCTGATATAAAGGCCATAAATTAGACCTGGAAAAGCAAAATCAAACTTGGAAACGAAATGATATGAGTCCACAAAACAAGATGTGAACGTCACTTAAACTGGCTGTGATCTAGAAATGCCATTCAACGGATCATTGTATGATGGCAACTGAACATCTTCCAGTGATGTCTTCGAACAAAGGGGTAAAATAACAAATTAACTAGAAACCTGCAGCAAACTACTTGAAAATCCTATCACAATTGATATTTTAAGATGAAAACTTCAAAATATCATGAACTCAGGTACATTGAGAATCCAAGAATTTCAGGCCTTCTCATATAAGACTCGCTATAAGAATAGCTTGTATTGATACAGTACACATCTGGAAGCAAAATCTTGACCTATAAACGTATCTCACCGTATCTGCTAGCTGATACCCATGTCCATCAAGAATGCAAGAATTTGGCACATTTCCAACCTGATAAGAATCAGTAGAAAGAACAAACGTAAGCTTATGAAATTCAACTAAGAGATTCCACACACTGTGTTATAAATAATTAGGCAGATTTCTACTACTCACGGAGGTATAAGTTTCAGATGTCTCATTGTTGTTGTAATAATCACCCATCAACACATAAGCTCCGGGAAGTGTGCCTTTATGGATGGAAACATAAACATACCTTCAGAAGTGTAAAGTTGATATAGTAAAAGGAGCTACATGCAAAAGAAACGTATTATAAATAACATCAGACGAAGGTAAAGGCCGGCAAGTTATTTCAGGGCTCATGTGTTTTGGACCGATAAAAAGATTAACCAGAGAATACTGAGGAGTCCCATATTCATCTAGCCTCTCTGAACTGGTACATCTACACACGTAACTTTATGCCTAGGCGAAAAGAATCCAGAAGCAAGAATCTTGGCATGAGTTTGCTGATATTGAAGTTCCATATTCTACAGTTGTTCATAATCACGACCATACTACATAAACATTGCCGTCATCCGCAGTTCACTCCATAGCACATTCCACGGTCAACAACAAGAAGCAAAAAGCAAACTTAAATTGCTACACAGCCTGTCCCAAATACACCAGAAAAACCACGATTCCACATGAGATGGCACAACTCAAAAGGCACCGGACAGAAAAGATGAGGCAAATACAGAGCAGATGTGAATCGGATACAGAAAAAAATAAGGGGCAAACTCACTCTCAGATATTGCAGATGAGAAGGAAAAGAAACACAGCCAAGAAAAGGGTGGAAACTTACCCAAACGAAGTTCCAAAATGCAAGGAGGCGGCGGCTCAAATCTGACCAAGCCACACACAGAACGTGGTCACATAAATAGACCCCCCCAGAAAAAAAAAAAAAAAAATCCTGGCTTTCCCCCAAAAATCTTGGGGTGTAAATAAAGAAAGAGAGAGACGAACCGAACGAGGAGAGTCATGGAAATGGAGTGGGAGCAATTAAATAATTGCCTATCTTTATCCACTTTGCTTCTTTTTTCCTTCCACTTCCAAGCGTCCCCACCAGGGCCACCACCTTGAGGTCACCTTTAAGCATTACCCACAAGAAAGAATCAATAAAAAAATGGCTTCTTTCTCTTTTGGGTTACGCAAGATCGAAGCAACCGATGCCAGAAAGAGCACCCCATGCGAATCGGATAAAAAGCAGAGCGCCCTGCGGTCAACTCGAGAAACGCTGACAAACCCTTTAGCTCTTTTTTTGTTTATAACCGAAAACGAGAACTTGGGACGGGACAACCGGTCTTCCAGCGCCCGAAGTCAGTCACAGTCACTGCGTTTGGTCGCGCCTCGACGACAAATGGGGGGTGGCAGGATCGAACACCTGGCGTGCTCGGGACGATCGAACTATCCAATGACACGATCATGCGTCGACGTCGGACCCACTTCTGGACCCACTTCTCCTTCGTAAGGATGACGATTTACAGGACGACCCAGAGGCAAGACATGACATAATTAAGGAACAACGTCAAATGTCACTCGATGGTATACTCCCGACATTGGTTTGTTTCGGTCGTAACCTAGTCATTTAGCTCGTTCAATCAAAGTTCGGGTAAAACTCAAATTGATAATTCAATAAATATGTGACATATATCTATTTTAAGCTAATAATTCTGATTCCAAATACACCCTTTATTAACGTTTCGTTTTGTATCACATTAAGATGTATTCATGTTTCGACAAAAAAAAAAAAAAATGCATACATGTAACCATAGCAAATATGACTAATCACATGTTGAATACAAGATAAATTTGCTTCAAAGATACTAATTTGAAATATATCGTGATAGTATTGATTTGGGATTTTATCGTGAGAAAAGATTACTTTTAATAAATGTAGTATGAGATACCAAGTTTGGATTTTTAGTAGTGTTAACCCCAAAAAATATATGTTGTCTCCATGTAGAAGCATTTGGACATGCGGACCCGTTCGCGTAATATGAATTAAAAGGTCGAAGCGCATGATCAAATTTGGTTCACTTCATCCTCATCTTTCTTTACGAGCTGGTTTTGAATCCTGAACGCTTTGTCATGGAGCATTTCATAGCAAAATCACTAGTTGCTGCAGAAAAACTTCAAGATCGAAGATCTTCATTTCTTTTAGTAGACGAAAATGGTTAAAAGAAGGCATGTACAAGAACGCTACATACACTTAATGCATGACACAACAACAAGAGCCTCCACATATCTCACAGTGACACACAAATGTAAAGCTCCCCTGTATGAGCAAAAGGCCATGATCGTCCTCACTCACCTTTAAGATCCATTTCTCCTTTGAGTAGAATCATCCTCATCTTGTTTCTCACTTGGTTTCCTAGATCAAAATGCTCGTTGAGAAAGGTTCCAAAGAACTATCTAAGTTTGATCTGGAACACTCTGTTGTACCAAATTGAATGGAGTGTCATGTAAAACAGGTCGTACTTTACAGGCTTTGCATGCCATAGAAAATGCCGCTGAACCTTTCTTACTCTGAGCTGCATCTCCCGGTACTTCTCTTCTGGTATTGAAAGCAATGTGTTCTTCAGATTGGGAATGTCCTTCTCGGCCAGAATTATGGAGAAGGCCCCCCAATCGAGAACCTCAAAAAATGGTGGCACGAAGTTGTCGGATATTATCACCGGCACGCATTCGTAAAAGATGGCTTCGACCACGCGTGGGCTGTTCACCTCATAACCCTTGGGGCATATGCAGTACTTACTACTCTTCATGTATCGGATGTAGCTCATCTTGCTTGCAACACCAGGAGGCATCGGACCAAAGATCTTCATATCGGGGTCTTTATCTTTCCAATGTTTAAGCAGAATTGGTCGTAAATACCCGTGATTGTTACCAGCATAGAAGGCAAGAATGCGCCTCTGAGACGGAGGTTTCCCACCAAGATCTCTGAGAGGATTTCTTGCAGAACGGATATATGTTTCCGGTAGAGACACATCTCTCCCTATTTTGAAGCCTGCAGTTACATCAGCGTTGCATAGTGCTTTGATGCATCGTTCCATGTGATGCCTTGTCTCGTAAGGAGCCTGAAACAAACCAACACTGGAAATAAGACTCGGGTGTGGAAAGGCTGATAGCATCGATAATCAAAAGAATTGCGATCATGCAAACTTTTACATCTCTATCAAAACATTTTAATGACAGAAGCCCAGCTCAACACAGAACTTTTTAATACTTCAAGTTCATCACAACTGGCTCTGCAAGCCACACAAATAAAGGAAACAAAACATCAACAGCTTACCCAGTCATGACAGGCCACTAAAAAGTGATCGGCCCCTCCTGTTCTGTTGAAAAATGGGTATCTTGCTGATATCTTGTCAGTATACTGCTTTAGATATTGGCGTAGATTTGTCCGATTGTGAGAATTTCGAACATAAACTGCATATTCTAGCATTCGCGAACTGAATGGCATATAGAACAAGTGAGCTTTTCGAGGATCCTTCACTAGGAATTGTTTGTTCCCCTTCATCAGCTTCATAAACCATCCTTCTGAAGCATATAAGCCTTTGAGTATTGGTTGATGGAAGACGGGTCTTTCTCCTTCCTTGTAAATGTAGACTTTAAGAATCTGTTCCATGAGCTGGTAACTCCTAAAATACATTCAAAATTTTTCAATTTCAAATGAGAATCACAAGCATCCTTGCCTGCTATGCATGCACAAATATTGGAAAGTAAGATGTAGATCGGTCACAAATTTAGCAAGACAAGATAATTGTAGCCTGAAGAGAAGGCCTGGACCTGTTGTTTATATTCTGTGCTTAGCCATCGACTTATACTCGAGCTAAGTAAAGTAAGTTCTGATAAAGGTCCAGTTCTCGTTGGCTTAGTGAAAAATAATTGCTGTCAACTTGTTGACATGGGAACTACGGAGGCATCTCACAGTCGAATAGTAAAAGAGCTTGATTTAGCATCTCCATGTTTCTGGAAGTAAGTGGATAAGGTGAATAGCCACATAATTTCACTACAGCTGCTCCAAGGAGAAATTGAAACTAAAGCATCTTACTCTGGTCAATAAGCCAAAAAATAGCTCCTCATGATGACGCATCATCTATGCCCCCATAAAAGTGCAATTGCAGGCCATGAAATATTAAAACTTCTGTTTAGACAGTTAGTTGATAAAGGACTACACTGCATGGAAGCAGAAAACGGATTTTGAAACTTCCTGCAGCAATTACAAACAGCAACTGGCTACTATACACAATTCTTATATTACAGTTCTAACTCAGCAGAGGCAAATCACTATAACTCCATCCTCTACTGTTGAGGCCTCCACTAACATGACTAAGATTAATAATGCTGAAGCAAAAATAAATGCAATTTAAGCACATCAGCATTCACTATGCAAGAAACCTGAGTCAATTAGCAAACATGACTTTTCCTTCTCTCCAAAACTTGCAAGTGAATTTTCACACTCGAATTAAATATGCTCACCTTATGAACATGGAAACATTCCGAAAAAGAGGGGAATAAAGTTCTTGATTGTTGATAGCAACTGAAGCGTTCTCAATTTGCAGCTTGGCAGCTAAAATTTCCCGATCCCTTTTTGAGGACCATCTTGGCCTCTACAAGCACATAAGACAGTTTAGATTTGCAGAAAAAGTGAGAATTGTATTCTAATTCTTAGTCCTATTAGTGAAATGTTCATACCATTGAACGAGAAGATGCTCGGTGCCGTACATATATATGGTTCATTTCCTCTATAGTTGTAACTGATCTAGGTGGCATATTACACCTCATTTTCTTCTTCCCTGGATTGATTGTAGCTGATGATTGGTTTTGCAAAGATGTACTAATATTTTGTGCACCAGCAGAATGAAAGGAATTACTTGCATTCCACATCAAGTCTCTCACATTGTTCGTGTCAGATGGTAGAGCCCTGGCAGGTGTGGCAGGTGGAGTAAGTGTTGTGGAATGGAACTCAGTTTCCAACTCTTTCAACGTTTCTCGAGGCAAACTCAAAGTTTCTGACTGAATATCACCTGACAATGTTCTATTGTCTGATTCCACAGTCAGCTCCAAAGAGACGCTATGTGCATCACTGGCCATAACTGGGACAAAAGTATGATTTTCAAATTCTCTGCCCTGCAACACCAGACTCTCGCTCATATGCACGATTTTATCGGAGGACAAACCACCCTCTTTCCTTTTAGCTGCACCCATTTCAATCACATGATCAATGCTACCTTCAGGTACGTTACTTTTCTGTTCTTGTCTGTCCACTCTATTCTGCCCATCATAATGCCCAATGTCCCCTCCACCATTAAAATTCTTATTGCTTTTAATCGCTCCAAGAAACATGAGAGCTTCTGCGGATTCTGAAACATTGACTGTAAGAGGGTTGCGAACCATCACGGATTTTGCAGAGGAATGTGTGTTTGAGAAGGTGGCATTGTCAGCGGTCATAATCTTTCGGTCGGGTAATAAAGACTGAAGAGCAGTTCCATATGGAAGCAGCAGAAACTGAAACATCAAGTGAGTAGTGGCAACTAATGCCACTAGGAAAAGCCATCTCCTATTTTTGCTTAGGAAGAGCCTTTGAAATTCAATGCAGAGCCTCATAGCAGGAAGGGGGGATCCACACCGACACATAAGTTCAACGAATCATCTTCCAAGGGAAAATGACACGCCCTTTTTTCAGTTCTGCAGCAAAAGTTGATGCTAAAATAGTCTCAGTGATGGGATACCCCGAAGAGGAAAGATAAAAGAAGGAAGAATTCTACAGGTAAAGCTTCAGAAAACCAACAATGAGTATCTAATGCAGGTATCTAGCACAAGTCAGCACAAAGAGGCAAAAAGAACCGTAGGGTGAACACAATTGAAAGTTTGAAATGATTCTAGGCGACGAGTAGATGCAAAAACATTACCAATTCCCTTAATGGAATGAAATTAACATGCATGTAAATCATAAAGAAGCAATCGAAGCACTCGTTCTCGACGTCAACTGCGCATCACCCAATCACAGATCAACTGCAAAGTTACTTGAATAAACACCAAATACCAAGAACCATTATATGGAGAAAGAACTTTAATTGCTTTTCGAACAGGACATCCCCAGATATACCCTGAGCAAGTGCCCACCAAAATTTATCCAGGTAATATTGGGTCAACCCCAAATGAAGAGAATCTTATATGCCTCTGTAGCACCGGGTTACATATTAATATACTGACATTGCGGCATAATTCAACCCAAGCAAGTGCAACGCAAGAATTTGAAGCGGACTCTGCGGGATTTTCTGCATTCAAGCAAATTCAGAAGCAAAATGAGAGAACAACTCTTACTCGTCCCGAACCAGCGCGCATAGTCCGAAGCAGTGGCAGCGACGAGTCACCGAGACGAAGCAACCCAAAACTCCTCCGAACTCAGCAAGAAGCTTGAAACCCTAGAGAGATGCTCCTTCACCAAACTCCAACGCGATTAGAACACTGAAGAAAAGGAAAATGGCATCATGCTAAGCTGTTTGTGGAGGCAACACAACAATCAATGACGCAAGCCCAATTCAGACTCGAGCACGCGGCGCTTGGCTCCTCTCGCTGTCCTGACGAAAGCACGGAGAAAACAGAGAATCTTGCATCACACCCACCAGGATTTTTTCAGTTTAAAATATGGGTTTTGCATGTTCAAGAAGACCCAGCAAAACAGTACAGGGAGCAGATTAGTTAACCACTAAACAAACCAAGAAACATTCCGATCCGTCCCCACGGTCAATTTGACCGTTCTTCTCGAACTGATCAAGTTGGATCGATTCGTGGGTCTTCTTCTTCGGCGAAATGCTTGCTATCCGCACTCCCGGTTGCTGATGTGCTCGACAGAAGTCACTCACTGTGGATGGTTGAATGCTCTTTCAAAGAGCATCATCAATGGCTATGCCCAGTGCCATCGATTTTACCCTTTTCCACTTTCCCTCTGTTTTAGTTGCACGAGTCGCCAGCACCATCCGCGGGGCTTGGGCTTGCCTTTGCCGGGGAGTCCTCGTCTTCTTCCTTCCTTTCTCGGAAGCTGTTTCGCTAGAACAAAGATGTTCCGAAACGGTGGTGTGGTCCGCGCCAAGATGTCCAACTATAGAAACAGAATTTCAGCTGCGCAGTTGTGGATTACCCTGGAATGTGTAGAGATGAATGGATGGATTGATGGAGTAAATCCGGTACATGTACTCAAGTTGATTTAGACAATTGGATCCAGCAGGTGAGATTCATCATTTGCAATGGTCCGGATTCAATTTAGCATGTACTATCGTCAAGCACCGTAATTACATGGTCAAGAATGTATGCGGTTGTCTTATGAAAAGTAGGAAGTTAGTAGTTTTAACAATGTGCTCATTCATAATCTCGTCTTTATTTTGTCTTATTTATTTATTTATTTATTCTGGTTATGTAATGTAAAAATAATTAGGAAGAGTCTAGTTCTTGAAGGTGAATCTTGCTTTCCTCGTATAAATACTGTGTGGGGCTCTTTGTGTTAGGGCTAATCCGAACAGCAGTTTCCGTGGGCCTGCCGGGTCACATGAAGTAATTATCGACGACACACAAATCAGTGTTGTCGAGGGATAAACTTGTTACTTGTCTAACTACTCACGCTGTTCACGAGCAGGTCGGCCAACCTTAATGTTGCCTAACAATATTTTTGAGATTTAAGATGTATTTTGCCTTTTTACTATAAGGGTTAACCTGTGAAGAGATTGATTAGAACAGAACTGCTACCAAATGTTGTCAGCAAATGGACTACCACTCTTCACACGAAAGACTACTTCATTGCAGCTAGAAAGTACAGAAGAATCACCAATACTTTTCGCTAGCACACTATCTGTCCGTCCCCGCAATTCTCCGCAAGCAACTGGACTGTTAATCGATCCTTCCAGAATAGCAGTCTTCAATTACGGTATCGTATTTACAAAATCCGTGGTCATCGATCAAATCAAAAGTAAACTAAGGATTCCACGCTCCAGATGAGAAAAGAGGACAGCAGAACGAATCAATCATGTGCCTGCAGATTAATTCAAATCCTGTGAAAGCCACGTCTTTAACGACCACGATTCAATGCTCACAAGCTAAGGCACAGTGGCTAATTAAGGCCTATGAACCCCAATAGGATCTTCATCTCTTGATTATTGATTTTCCAGTCTCTTGAACAACCAAATCTTGTTTCCTTGGCTGATCAAGTACTTTGTAGTCAGTTGTTGGTAGCCGCTTCGGCTGTACCAGAAGACCAAAAAGTCAGTGCGTCATCCGGCTTTTAGCTGAAAGATTCTATTGTGCCATACTGAGTGGAGAACCATGTGAAACAAGTCATATTTGGCGGGCTTTTTGCGCCAAATGAAATGCTTCTGCACCATTCTAACTCCCATCTGCATCCGCAGGTACTCTTCTTCAGGAATGGATAGCAGGATGTCTCTCAACTTTGGAAGGTCACTCTCTTTCACAAACAAGGAGAATGCCTCCCAGTTCAAAACCTCGAAGAAAGGAGGCACATAATTGTCTGATATTATAACAGGGACGCACTCATAGAAAATGGCCTCAACTATGCGGGGTGTGTGAACTTCATAACCTCTGGCACAAATGCAGTACTTGCTGCTTTTCATGTATTCCCGATAAGCTCTTTTGCCGTCGATATCACGGGGCATTGGCCCCAAGATTTTCATGTCTGCTTCCTTGTTCTCCCAGTAATGGCGCAGAATTGGCCGGAGATAACCGTGCATGCCTCCTGCAAAAAAGGCCAGGATAGATCGTTCTAAGGGGGGTTTGCCACCGATATCTCTTACAGGATCCTCCACTGAGCGCACATATGTCACCGGCAGAGTAGTGTCCTTGCCAATTTTGAATCCTCTGGCGACATTCGCATTGCAGAGAGCTCGAATGCAATTCCCCATAGGTTGTCTGGTTATTTTGGATGCCTGAAAAGCCATATATCATGTTAGCTTAAGAATTACCCAGAAAACTTGGCTTTCGCTTAGTTCAAATCAGTTTAAACATTATTACCTCGTACGCTAACTTTCTGTTCTATCCTCATTCTCATTTTCTATCCAATCAAGACAATAAAGCATTTGAAATGATACTTATTCACTTTTTTGGAATCATATTCCTGAAGTCTAAAGCCATCTGATGAATGGATAAATAGCTTGTAATTGGTAATGACCTGTAATAGGTTCCAAGACATGATGATCTAGTAGGCCATGGTATCCTTATAAGCAAGATCAAGAAAGCTACTTCAAAAATTAAATATTACTTAAGAGGGTTATATTGTTCTGGCTTAATAACCATAGTAATAAGCAAAATCAAGAAAGCTGCTTTAGAAAGTAAATCTTAGAATGGTTACACATGCGTACCCAGTCATGACAAGCGACGAGAAAGTGATCTGCTCCTCTGCTTCTATTCCAGAAGCGATATTTACCGGAGATCAGATTGACGTAGTTCTTGAGATAACCCTCTAGATCTCTGTGACTCTGTGAGTTGTTATTTTCTAGTGTGTTCCTTAGCATTTGTGAGCTAAAGGGCAGGTAAAACAGGTGTGCTTTTCTTGGATCCCTCACAACAAATTTCTTGTTTCCCTCAATTAGTTTCATAAACCACCCTTCAGAAGAGTATATTCCCCTCATCTTTGGCTGATGAAATATGGGTTTCTCTCCTTCCCGGTAGACATAAACTTTAAGCATTTTCTCCATCAATTCATAGCTCCTGCAAACAAAACAAAGTAGCTGCGTAAAATAAACTCAAAAGGGACATTTGCTCCATTCATTAAGAGTATCTGCAGTCCATAACATGAGCAACAATAAAAGGAAACAGTTCATGAAACCCTCCATTGGCAAACAGATAAAGTAGAATCTCCACAAAAAAGATAATTCTTATCAAGGTTCCTCACAAAGAGCTTTTGTTAGAAGTTTTATTCTTGGATGACTATAAAAAATCAAAGGCATTTTAGATACTGTTTAATAATTGAATTAACTGTACATAACTAAATGCAACTGTACAAATTTACCAGTTTAATCCAAGAATTTTGAACGGATTCATGTTTTACAACAATGAATAAAGAGGGCATCTCAACAACTGAGACCACATACATAAGCCCCTTGACTGACATGCATTACAAAACACCAGAGAGAGTTTAACTACCTTTTAAACTGGGAAATATTTCTGAAAACATAACCTCCGAGCCCTGCAATATCGGCCATAATAGGAGCCTTCTGGATCTCTAACTTTGCATATAGAAGTTCGTGATCGCGGAAAGAAGACTGTCTTGGTCGCTACTGCCAACAAAAAGCACCGGTCATACTATGACATAATCACATTTGCCCCCTTGGCAACTTTCATCTTCAAATTCAAAGTCATACCAAGGAATTCGAAGAACCAGCACTTTCTCTCAACATAGATGTCATGTCTGATAATAACATAGGCTTCACGTTTAACCTCTTCAATGCTCTAGCCATTGTAGACTTGTCATCAAGGGTTGCAGATACAACTCGTAGCTTGTTGGCATTTCTCTTCGCTTCTCCCTTGGTTGGAATTCTGAAATTGCTTATATTGGAGGAATCTGTCTGAAACTCTGAGATAAATCTTAAATCTGCATCCTCATCTGGTACACCCTGTGCAGGAAATTTAGCTGGTAAAAGTGGTAGAAAAGCAAAATCTGTGGATAAAAAAATGTCTTTTCCTGCATCTTCTACCTTTCTTGAAATGGCAATTGGGTTAGTACTCTCCTCCACAGTAGACGCAGCATTTACATTGTCATTGTTTCCAGTCTGCAAATCCTTCTCATAGTGGACACTCATCATAGATATGGAGTTTTCATTCAAGTTGCTACTTTTATGATGTGAGAAAATGTCACCTGAGTTCCTATGAGCCTTGTCTGAATTTTTCACTCCAATATTCTGAGAGCCGCTCTCTTCCTCCAAATCAGAGCCAGCAACCTCATCAGCCTCCTCATGCAATATGTAAGAGTCAGGTGATTTCCAGTTGTCCATGATGGTGGCATTGCTCATTACCACTACCGTCGAACCAACACCTCCCCCGACGGCAAATTCAAATCCTGTTCTCCCATAAGGGAGTGTGGAGTATTGAAACACAACTAAAGCTGTGATGAATATGCCAGTGATGAACAGCAGCCTCCTCATATCCACAAAAACAAAACCTTAAGACCAAAAGCGGCAATCTCCAACTTCTTTATTTATTCATTAGTTTCCAAAGTAACAGAGCTGATGAGTTCTTCTGCTTATACTCCTACAACAGAGGTGTCCGAAATCCCACGACCTGAAAAATTAAAGCAATAAGTAGCTATCAACAAAGGAAAGACAGCCTCACAAGGCACGAATCTGATGTCTGCAAATCAAATTTGACCCAGACCATAAAACCAAAACAACAACTCCGAAGAAGGAGACCATTTTACTAATCAACCCCCCTTCACATACACACCCATTAACCAATTGGTTATCCCTGGTGCTCGCTGCTCGCTTAAACTCGAAACCGTAACATCATCACACCCAAAGCCATGATCTTGGCAAGTATCCAAGAGCACAATTCAAAACCCCAGAACTTGTTATGAGAGCCAGTCCCTTTTAAACGACGAGGCAGCCATTACCCATCTTGATCCTCTCAAGCTCAATCCTAAAGGGGGAAGCTTTGGGTGGAACCGTATTCAGTCAATTTGAGCAAGAACACGATACAGTATCTTAACTGAAGCGAACTTGAAGATACATTCACTTCCATTGACACTCCTCGGAAGGTTTTAACTTTTTAAGATAACATCAGCAAATCTTGCCAGCACCAGCGAATTAAACCTCTGCAGCTAAGAAGCAAGAACTCTAGCCACAAAGAAGAAGAATGGGTAAAGCTGCAGAGATCAGGAGAGGGAGGTTTCGAGTCATTGGCTCAGCTTTCGTTGTTAGACAAGAATGGGTACCTGCGAAGTTCGCTGTACTGCACTTTGAGCTCGTTTTGAGTGTTGTCGGTCACCGTGCTGCGACCATGGGCTTCGGAAGCGAAAGCAGTCGAGACGAGAGAAGCCAGATGGACACTCTTAACAACGATTGACCTTGTTAGGGAACATACAGCGGGTTCGAACGAAGTAGTAAAACTAGTTTGCTTATGGCTGTTATGGGATAGCCTTAAATATTTTACTCTATTCATATACTCCTAAAACTTGCGATTTCAATGCACTTCAGATCTTTTCATCATTGTCTCCGCTGATTTTAAAGAAATAAAGGCCGAGTGAATCTTTTTTTTTTTTTTTTTTTTTATCGTTTGTAATCTTACATGACGATCACATAAAAAATAGTAATAAAAAACAACAACAAACAAGTGAGACTTAACATAAATGAAAAATTACGCAAAACAAAAGGGAAGGATAGGAAGAAGGGGCCATAGGTTTATTGGCGAGGCCAAAAGACGTTGCCGAGGTCCACTAAAGTTATCAGTTAGGGTGTGTTTGGGAAAGGTTTTCCCAAAGCCCCTTGGGCATCCTTAGGACAAATAGAGTGTGTTTGGCAAATTTTTTTGAATCCCATTTTCCAAATGCAAGCTTTCTAAAGGCTGAAAACCCAAAGTAGGTGGGCATGCTGAGCTACTGTTCATCTTCTTATTCGAGTTATTGTTCATCTTCTTCTTTGAGCTATTGTTCATCTTATTCTTATTCTCCATTGAATAGGACCGATATGGCTACGAGTCATGAAGCACTGACACTCTTCGGGAGTCTTTGTGTTGTGTCCGACATTTTGACACGTGTCCGATACTCTTTGATACTCAATCAACATGTGTCGGGAAATCCGATACCTAGTTAACTTTCCGGATACTCTCCAATACTCGAGTTGGAATTCTGACATGCGAGTTTCCGACATGTGTGGTCAATTTTAAAAAATTTCAATAAATGATGGGTCAAAATGTATATATGCGAAAAAAATAAAAACACAATATTTAATGTAATAAATGGGGAAAGAAAAATAACTAATATTCTCTTCTTCTTTTTTTATTTTTACTTCTCATGATACACAATCCACCACTCAATTTTTTTCTCTTCTTATTTGACACGTCTGACACCTAAGTCTAAAATGTGAATTGCTTGTTTTTCTCTCTCTCCAAGTTTTATGAATTATTGGAATAGAGTTGAATTTATCAAATTGAAACAATGAATGATACTAATAAATAGTTGATTAATGTTTTTAGTATAAATTCATTCTAGCCTTTTTTATTATTTTTATTATTTGTGAATTTATATCAAAATAATCATAAAATGATATATTATTATGTGTATGTAAAAATATACATTTAACATACAACGTGTCCCAAAATGTTGGAATTCTCTGTTTTTTAAGAAACGATGTGTCGACGTGTCATGTCGTATCGCGTGTCCTGTGTCGGTGCTACTTAAGCTGCAAGTGGTCACCGGCGAAGGGCGGGTGGTCGAGCGACCCCCAACGACCTAGCGCAAACTCACTATGATCCAGATCTGGGTCATTGGAGGTCGTGCAACCTCGTCGCGACCTAGATTTGGGTCGCCGAAGGTCATGCGACCTCGCCAAGCATGTCCTAGATTTGGGTTGTTGGGTCACCGATCGTGTGACCCACTTCCGACGACCTAATGTGACCTCATTGCAACCTAGATCTAGATGGTGCGTGTCCCAAATCTCAGTCGCCGGTTGTGCGACCCACCTCTGGCGACCCATATTTAGATCGTTGGAGGTTGTGCAACCTCGGTGGGTGCAACCTAGATTTGGGTCACGACGAGGTCACGCGGAGATTGAGCCTACTTGTTGGTACCCTCATTGGGGGTCACCCGACCCTAGGCGGCCCTCATTGGTAATCTTCGAGGGTTGCCTGACCCCAAGCGGCCCTTGCCGGTTGTCTTCGAGGGCCGCTTGAGGTCTTGCAACCTCATATGTCAGTCACCGGTAATAGATTTCGATTTGCTGGCGGCCACCTACTCTTGCCAGCTAACTTTTTTATTTTTCTTTTGACAAATTTTTTTAACCATAAGAGTCTATTGTAAATATAATATTCCCAAACATTATTTTGGTCAAAAGTACTTTACAATGGACTTCCATATTACAATTTAATAAACACAATTTGCATTTTGGAAAATTTCTTTAACTTAAAGTCTTTTACATTTTCCTAAAAATCCAACCAAATGCACCCTTAGTTTTGCTGAGATATATAGTCCAAAATCAAATGTAAACAATTAAAGAAAAATTGACAATTTCATAAGAAGTGTTAGTTAGTCGCCTGTACATTACTGGACAAAAAAGAAGAAGTCACCGGTCAATTTTTTACCAACAGATTTTTGGTAATTGCCAACATTTATTAAAATTTATCAACAAAGAAAATTCCATAATTTTTTGGCATAGGACAATAAAACTTTGCATGCCATCTAATTAGATAAGCCATGGGTTACAAAAACGAAAAAAAGGAATGAACAGATGAAGCTTCAGTAAACCGGCGATCTTCATCTCCTAATTGGTAACTTAATAAAAGAGAAATTGGTAAATCACTCTGATTAAGATTGGTAATCTTTTTTAGAAAAAACTTAAATGTATGAGTTGTTAAGAAATGCAAATAAAAGTTTGTAAACATAAAAAAAGGTTGGCAAATTGAAATAAAACCAAATATTGTCAGGAAGTAATTCATCTTAGAGTTGGTTATGCAATACTATATGGTAGTTAATGGGAGAAATGTTAATAAGTTATGCTAGTTTAGGTAATCATCGAAAAGAGTTGATAAATGTAAGACGTTGCTAGTCAAAACAAATCAAAATTGGTAACTCAATAGAAAAATTGATAAATAATGGAAACAAAAACAAAGGATGGTAACGAACTCACATGAAAATTGATAATGCGCAAAACTTAGTTTAATATGACGAAGTTGGTATATTATTCCAGTTCAAATGGATAATTTTGTGCAAGAGTTAGTAAATTCAAACCTTTGGAAACTTATGTAAATAAAAATAGATAAATAAGTACAAAATTGCTGATTTCCAAACTATTAAAAAGAGTCGGTAATCTCATAAAAGTGTTAGTAAGTTGCCAATAGACTACTTGAAGAAAAAGTTACGGATAATTTTTTTTACCAAATATTTAAACACTTTTCAATTCTTTATTTAAATTAACTGGACGCAAAAAATTTACATTTTTTGATATGAAATAGTAGAACTTTACAAGTCATCTGATTAGATAAGTCACACGTTACAAAAAAAAAAAAAAAAAAAAAAAATGGACCTCGAGTAAATCGATATTCCTTTCCTTCTTTACTTTTTGTAAGATAATCCCGTGTTGATGCAATATTTCCTACAATTAGTAAAATCATAGAATGATATGTGATTACTATCTTCAAACAGTGTATGTATTGCTTTTGGCTTTATAACTTCTATTATTAAAATATTAGATAATTCCCCCCCCCCACCCCCAAAAAAAGAAAAAAAGAAAAAGAGCACCATGTTGTATGAGTAGACAAGTGATAAAAAAAAGTATTAAAGCCATAAAATTGAAAAAGGTAAGTGATACTCTTGGCACTATCTGATAATCTCGAGACTCTCCTATTAGCCCTTATCCTAATTAGGAAAATTAGGATTGTAACGACAAAGCACGGAGTACATCTTTTCAAGTATCCTAAATAAACCCTAACACTACTGATTACTCTAAGATTGACACAACTTACATATATTATTGAATATATCTCCATGGTTTTTTTGGGTCTAGTAATATATCACCATGATGACTTTCAAGGAACTTTCCAACCTGAGAAAATTTGAGTTTTCTATTGTAAGACTTTTATTTTGCTACGGGAAAAGGCAACTTTATAGACCTATATAAATATATATTTACATGCTTATAATTTCATAAGCTGTGAATTTCAAGGGGCCAAAAAAAGAGAGAAAAAGTCGACATGGAGAGAAGTCCCCGTCAAAGCAATTTCTCCTCCACAAGCGTTGCTTTCTCTGAAGAGCCCAAAGAAAGACTCCAAGCATCACTGCTTCTTTCCATATTGAAGGACATGGAGTTGAACAAAGAGCAAGGAGTCCGACCAATGCAACAACATAGGCAATTGAAAACCATTCAAGCTAGTTCATGTCCAAGTCGGCCACAGTATGATCCACAACACTCAGCGACCGGACTCCACTTGGTTCGGACCGTGAACACGCTTATTGACTCGATCGGAGATTGCAGTGAGCCATTCGAGAAGCAATTGACGACAAGCGACATCATCGGCATTCAGAGCCGGCTGCTCGTGAACAAAACGGACTTTGCAACATCTATCTTGCCCTTGCTCAAGAAGGGTGACGACATTGAGGTGGGAATTCCGGTGAAGACGTTTAATCCAGCGGGGAAGGCGTATCCTATGACGTTCAAAATTTGGTGCGGCAGGTCGCATGTAATCACTAGCGGGTGGAATTTATTCGTTAAGGATAACCGATTGGAGGTTTCGGATATCGTTAGGGTATGGGCTTTTCGCGACGTCTGGACCCGAGAGTTATGCCTTTTGATTTCTAGTAGAAGGCCGGAGGCGCAGTAGCCGATTGAAAAGGAGGAGACGTGAACTGATGGACCAGGGCACGTCAAGTTGAAGCCAGGGTTAAAGGTCTTTTCTTTGACTTGGGTTGATGAGATTTTTGCCCTACATTGGGCGTTTATTTTCAGTAGCTTATTATCGTGGATTAGCTAGGCGATAGCTTTTTGAGTGTAAATTGGTTAACTTTGGCCAGCCATTGAATCGGTGCATATGACATATTTTCTGATAGAAAAATATCATGAATCAAAGAGGTGGCAAATTCTCAAAGTATCCGGGTTTTCGTTCTACATGTATAAGCTAATTCTAATAGTTACGGCAACATCATTTAAATTTGGTGTTGAATTGGTTAGTTCTTCCGACTATAACTATTCATCTAAGACTTGAGCATGTCCTTAAAAGACTTCATCTTGGTTCAAATCCGGACCTAAGGTCTTTCAAGATGTAAAGCACCAAAAGGGTATTCCCTCCTTCTAGGAATACAGAGGTACAAAGGGAAATTGGGGGGAATAGATCGTGCAGGCATTGGTACTTTAAAATAAGGAACACCGATTGGTAGCTCACATCATTAGAGGAAAAGTGTGATTGGCCCTTGTTGATTGGCTACAACCCTTGTTTTGATGCGGTTACCCTATAACTGACACTAGTGATCCAAGATAGGCTTGTTACCAAGTATAAATCATCTTCTGAGTATAACTATTCATCTTAATGATTGGTGACCCAAAAAACGTTCATGGAGCTTGTGTAGCTAAAAATAGATCCAAGTATTATTATCTCTTGAGCTTTGCCTCTCTATTTCTCTCCCTTTCTAAGTTTCAGCTTTTGTCGTCTCTTCAACTTTTGGAGGGGAGGGATTTGACCTAGTTCTCTTCCTCCCCTCTTTAATTGCTTTTTTTTCTTTCATTGCTCTTTCGATCTTAGATGCGGGAGTTTTTCTCTTTGATCTAACTCTAGATTTAGGAGTTTTAATAAATAAGTACTCCATTTCTAGCTTCAATAATATTCACAGCAAATTAAATATCAAATATGTGCTCTTGCTAAATGGCTTGCTCTCACAGCTGTCATATATGAGTTTGTTCAACATGTTTATATTATTTTCGTATAGTAATGGTGTTGGGGATGTTGAATGTAAGTGTACATCACTGAAAGGCAATAATCGTAACTACAGATGGAGATCCTAATGTGTGCTCATTACCGATAATGATATGTGATTTGGTGTTCGGCTGTTGATCCTTTCGCTTGATGCAGCCAGAGATTTGTTCTTGAAGGACGAGCATGCAATGATCTTTACCAACCATGCTCAAACCATGCTTTGATAATATATATTGATTTCTGATTTTTTGTTTATTTTGGAGCTTTACAAGCCTAGCTTGTTATGACAACTTTTGAGATTTCCTATGCATCCTTTTTCATGTACTATTTTGGTAATAAATGAAAATTTCTTTTGACAAAAAAAAAAATTGATGTAATAGAAAGTGCGAGAACTTTTGAAAATTTATCATTTTTTCAAAAGTTCGATAATTACAAACTTCACTAGTTACTTACTGAACTCATTTATCATATTTTCCTACAAGTTGTTAGGCAAATTTCGCAACAGGATCATAAACTAGGGAAAATCATCCAAAAAGTCTTAAATCTTTTGTACGGTGACCAATTTAGCTTAAACACTTTGATGTGCCAATTTAGTCATAAATTTTTTGACAACTTATCAATTTAAACATAATTCTATTAATTGCATTAATTTAGTCTTAAAACTTTTGATGATTTGTCAATTTATACCTAAATCTTTTAACGATTTGTTAATCTAGTCATTTTGGTTAATTTTAGTAGAAAACCACTGATGTGACAGTCTAGTCAATGTCAGCCGTCCTATGTTGCTCGATAGGCAATATTGTAGATAATTTTTGCAATTTTTAAAATATTTTCTTTCTTTCTTTTACTTTACTTTACTTTACCTTTTTCCTTTTTCCCTCCGTTGACCTTAGGCAAGGGCCTAAGACCAAAGACCTCCACTGGCCATCAACAAAGCCTAGCAATGGCTAGCAATGGGAAAAAGGGAAAGAGAAAAGAAAAGGATAAAAAAAACAAAGAAACATAATTCATAAAATTAAAAATAGTGCAAAATTATGCACATTAATGCCGACCGTACCACGTAGGATAGTCCATACTAACTAGACTGCGACGTAAGTGATTTTATGCCAAAATTGACAAGAATGACTAAATTGACAAATCAATAAAGATTTATGACTAAATTGACATATTATCAAAATGTTTAGGACTATATAAGCACATTAAATTGGCAAGTTGTCAAAAGGTTTAGGATTCGATTGATATAATTAAAAGATTTAAGACCGAATTGACCGTCATTAAATAGATTTAGGAGTTTTTGGACAATTTTCTCTCATAACCTACTTCTGTATAAGTGGTCCCTACGTTGGTAAAATTGACAAATAAATAATAATGCATGTTCCTAGTTGAATATATATTGTTAAATCCCTTTACAAGTTACTAATTCCACTAGTAGTATCTGATTTGACATGGTAAATTTGTAGGAGGATATTATAATTCACTATCAAACTCGATGAGATAATTTTTCATATTGTTGGTAAATTACTAACTGCAAAGCGGGCCGGTAAGTTGCCAATCTCGAAAGCCTACCGACAAGATTTCGAAATTTTCAAGAAATTCATGATACTACGACGCAAGGAAGATCGTCAGTTTTTTCTCTATGAAACATTAGACTTATCCTATATTTTGAGTTCCACCCAATTCCAAGACGATTTCGAGAGAATTTTCTAATGGCATGTGCCAGGAACCGACTGTTACCTAACAAATATTTCCTTCCCTCAGTAAGATCTAATAAGAATCTCTAGAGAGCCACGCAAATGCCTAGTCACGATTAAAGTTGAATTGCCGCTTTCGGCTTCCGTGGCGCTTCTTTGATGGACAACTCTTTCTGCATTATTGACATAATTACTATAAAAAAAAAAGAGACATGATTGAACACGATTCAAGATGCCTAGCATGGACAAACCTATTATCGTAAGGGCCACGCACGTACTGTCTTGATCTCTCATGCTGGTGTCACCCTCATCTCCTCCATTTTGACTTTTGTCCCAGGCTGTGATCATCCTGCATGTGCAGCCTCTGAAAACTATGCTGATTTATATCTACCCTTGCGTATGTTGCTAACAGATGTGGTCTGTATTTTCCCTTTTTTTAATAGGGTTGAGATGAGATCGGTGCTTCTAATGGCGGTTGGATGTCTGGACATTTGTTGCTGACCGTGACTTATTGATAGTCGCTTCCTTGGCCAAGAAGCTAACAAGGTATTTTGGGTCCTATGATGTTGTACTAGGCGTTTATATGTTTTTGTCATTTCAATATTCGAATTCATATGATTTTTCTAAATCTCAAATGCCCGCTTACTGTTTTCTTGGACACGTGTGCAAATTAAATCTTTCTGTGGTCACTACGGTTGCTAAAATTGAGCATGTAACCGTCTACTTTTAAAAATTTAACTACCCCAGTTAGGTAGAGTTATTGGGACGATGAGAACTTGAAGGGTGGAGCCCATTGGCCGAGAAGGTCTATACAATTCTGCGTATAGAGAAAATGAAAATCCATGGATAGTTGGGAAATATGAAATTGAACTTGAAGACCTAAACCTTTGATACCAAGTGAAATCAAAAGTTGTATGCATGAATATTCTGAAGTTTAAGCCACTAGAGAATGAACTCGGATTGTCCTTGTATATCCCATTAGTAATGGATAAAGGTCCTCCTTTTGATTTTCCTTATTAGAACATTTGCGTATTATTATTTTTTTGGACATTTTTAGACTCACTTCAATCAGGTGAGCTGAGCACATTCATAAAGTAAATCAGGTGGCTCTGAAAATGAAACTTGCAGGTCACAAACCATGCATTTGAAGGATACTGTATAAGCTCAATCTGGTTGCTTGACTTCATAATCGCGTGGTCGAGTAGGGTTCAGGATCAACTGGTTTGGTTTGCAGCTCTCTGTTTATGCTATTTAATCGTATGTTCACATGCACATGTATAGATAAACTCATCAATAATATATGCAAACTATACATAAATATATCAGTATGTCGTGTATGTTGCCGCTTGTGTCTTTGACATGCTACATATAACACCTAATAGACGTGTACTGGCATAATCTACTAGTGAAATGGTAATGCTAGATGGATGAAGCTTTGACTTTGTGAAAAGAGTTTCACCAGATTAGCGGTTCACATTTTCTGATTATGGTTGGACTAGGCGTTTGGAATGCATACTTCCGTCTTGTCAAGTGATTAAGATATATGATGTGAAAGTAAGCACATCAAAAGACGAGGAAGCCGCAACATATCAATGCAATGGTAATGCTTTAAACATGGTTCTGGAAATTACTATGGGGGGTAACGAGGGTTCTTAAAGCACTCCTTCGACATTTCCTAAAGGAAAATACTTTGATTTTCAAATTGACGTTTCTAATAACACACCGAAAATAATGCTTTGAAAATCTATAAACTTTCAATATTAGATTGCATAATAAGTATCTCGAGAGTGTACATCGATAAAATGCTTCATTAATATTTGTGGCAGCAGATAGCCCATTCATGGTGTTAATATAAAAATTTGGTTTGGTAGGATGAGATAAACATGCATTTAAATTAGTCCTTTATACAATTTTCTGGAAAAATGCCTCCATTTTGCTGACCCTCTTCAAGTCAAAAGCCAAACTTGTATGCCATCATCAACCTCACCCACCTCTAGATCACTAACTCTTTTCTACAACCACTTGTTAAGCCACGAAATGGTTTATTATATTTGGGCAGACACGGAAACGGCCTAGGAACAAACCCAGAAAATCAGAGACCTCAAACCACCCCATTTAAAAATGCTCGAAGGGCTTACGTTTCTAGGCTTTCTTATCAAAATGCCAGGGCATAAAGCATAGAATCCTGGGCAAAAGTAAGAAACTCTCCTAGCACTCCAGATGAATCAAGTGAATGTCCTCGTTTGGGTCTCACTTCTTGCTCTCTTGTTCTTACAAGTTCAAGCACAAAGCTCATATGGCCAGGACAATTTCTCATCCTCATCACAAGACATGGTCTCCAATTTCCAGCCGAGCCTCGCCGTCGTCATTGGCATACTCTCTGTAATGTTCTCCGTCACCTTTGTCCTGCTAGTGTATGCGAAGTTCTGCCACCGGGCTGGGTCTACTACTGCCGGCAGCGGTGATCAAGAGAACCCTGCGGTGCTCACGAGGTCGAGGTCGAGGTTCTCAGGCATCGACAAGACTGTGATTGAGTCCCTCCCTTTCTTCAGGTTCTCCTCGCTCAAGGGATCGAAACAAGGGCTAGAGTGCGCGGTGTGCTTGTCCAAGTTCGAAGACATTGAGATTCTCCGGTTACTCCCCAAGTGCAGGCATGCATTCCACATCGATTGCATCGATTATTGGCTTGAGAAGCACTCAAGCTGCCCGCTCTGCCGGCACAAAGTCAGTGCCGAGGACCCAGCAAACTTCACCTATACGAATAGCATGAGGCTGATGAGCCAATCTGATATGAGACAAGATTCCAACTTGGAGCTGTTCGTTCAGAGAGAGGCAGGGATTCAAGGATCATCATCGCGATTCAGCATCGGCAGCAGTTTTCGGAAGATTTTCAAGAGCAACAAGGAAGAGGAGATCCAAGAAGAGGCCGAGGAGAGGAAGATCCTGCACAAGTTCAACCACAGGATCATAGCATCCGATGTTGTCCTCAAGAACCGGTGGAGCAACGTGAGCTCTTCCGATCTAATGTTCCTCAATTTAGAGATGCTAAACGACCTCTCTAGCAATAGATTCTCTTCCCTAGAACTGGAAGGCACAGGACAAGCTGCCACGACAGCGGCGCGGACATTTGAATGTGGCGAGATAACGAAGATCAAGGAGGAGATGGATAGGAAGAGATTGTTTGAGAGCAAGTTGAGCTCAATTGACAAGAACAGTTTGGTCTCGGTCCCCAGGCATCCTTCCACGGCCCCTGTAGAATCAGACTCAGTTCAGCAATCGAATATTATGTTGCCAGCAGATAAGAGATCGATGTCAGAGATAACTGGCGTGTCGAGGTTTGGAGATTCGAGTGCAAGGAATAGACATAGAGAGATGTCTTTACTTGAGGGTGGTGATTTTAAGGATGAGAGGATGCGGCAGATATGGTTGCCAATAGCTAGAAGGACAGTTCAGTGGTTTGCCAATAGAGAAAGGAGGTCTCAAAACACCCACAGCCAAACACATACTACAGTCCCAGATGTGTAATGCTTGCTGACCCAATCTTCAAATACTCTTTTTCATTTTCATAGATTCTTTCCTTTTTGGAAGCTCTTTTTGGGTCTCTTTTCTGCTTCATGATCTTGGCCCCTTTTACAATTTGAATACCACGAGAAAATCTCGACTGAATCGACATTTGAAATTGCTCTTTGTAATTAATTGAATCAGTTGTCTGCAGATTTAAGAAAACAACCAGCTCAATGCCGCCGTTTGATGTTGGCCATCAATAATGTCCCCTGAACTATGTTTCTGCTGAGGACAGATGCAAGAACGTGCCACTGTCTGAAGACTGAAACCTCTGAGCATCGCAAAGGGAAAAAGGCGCCCAATACCGGGAAGCCGTTTTCGCCCTTTTCTCCAAACTCGAACAGTACGCAACGAGAGAAACAGAAACGTAAAACCTGAAATCCATTTTCCGCCCTTTTTCTTTTTGTAGAACTCGAATTTCTCGAAACTTTCGGGTACGACGCCCTCCAAGAGAACACGCAATGAAAATTTCAAAGCAGCTTATGGGACAAGAAACTATAATCCACCCTGGTTTTGCGAAGCATGCTCCCTCTCAATTTCACGAGCATCTTCTCAGTCTGGGGACCATCAGCATCTCCTTGTCTTAATCATTAATCACCTCTGAAGTTGTTACCTTAATTATATGCAGTATGAAAGCAAGGGCTGATTAGGAAATTGCTCTCTAGAAACAAAGGACGGTTGCAGGTCACTAACACTTCGGAATCGATTTTTAGGTAGCTCAACTTCTTCCAATGAAGAAACAATCTTATAAGCACCTCATCTTCGCTTCTTGACTCAATCCTTCTGGTTTTTCTCGATGTACTTAAACTTCTGAGTTAAGACGATTATCTTTTAGGTCTGCCCATCGATCCATTCGGAAAGTTACTCGAACAGCAATTTTGTTTTGGTCAAAGCAAAACTAAAGAAGCATATCTAATTATCATATGTAGAAAATTCACTAAGCTGACTAGACTAAGTTGGATTGGTGCAAAGAGTGACCAAATTTGCATAATAAATTTGATCAGGCCATTTACGGTGAAAGTTTAACCATAAGTCATATAAACCCTCGTCATGGATTGGATTTCGCACATAGAAAGATACCCAGTAATCTTTTCTTAAATGTGTGCTTCGTCATGGATCGGATTCAGCATACCAGTCAGTACAAATAAATTTGTATGTGATCTACCTAATCATGTTTTTTTTTTCTCGATTTAATCTAATGTGACACCCGAGATTAGTCACTACTTAATGTACGGCTCTTATTAAAACCAGAAAAAGGAGGAAGTTCTATTTATACGTGAATCGATGGCGTGAGAGTTGTTGAAGAACTGAAAGCAACGTGAATTGACGTAAGAGCTGAGCGCTTCTTTCCTTTTTGTCTTTGCCTGAGGAATCCCCAACACCTCGAAGCATTATCGCGTACGTTTTGCCCCAAGTTCCTCACCAGTTGTCAGCCTAAAAATAATGCATTGGAAAGAGCTGTTTATCTCTAATCTAATCTAATCCGATTTGTTTGGATTTATATATTCAGGGTTTGTGCAAAGACCGCATGAAATGCATTTAAGAAACCCTAAAAATAACGCCAGGGGGGTTTGATCCAGTCGCTATATTTTATTTTCCTGATTGCTTGTTGTACTTGGTCGTCTTCGTTCGTTTAGTATGTGCTTTTCTTTCTGGGAAACATTATATTTGTATAAACGAGTGATGGTAAGCAGGTCTGCTCCTGTCGTTTTCACGCTTTGTGCTTACTAAATTCTCTCAATCGTCAGAGGATGAGCATCTTCCGGCAATTGTATCCCAGTAATTATTTTGATAGTTTGGAGTCGTTTGCTGAGGTGATCCATTTTATTTCAGTTCTTGTCCCTATACTTTTCTGGACCCCGATGGTGACAAGGCCGAGGTGGATGCGATTGTCCTTTATCGACAGAGCACCAAGGGTGGGAGAGAGGGAGAGAGAGAGAGAGAGAGAGAGAGAGTGAGCCACGGCCATTGCCATTAAGAACGGTGGTTGAAGGAATCGGGGTGTTGGCGGTTGAAGTTCGCCTAGGTGGTGAAAGAGGTTGGATATTTTTTGAGAGGAGGCTTCAAAGTTATAATTAATTGAACCAGAGGATTCTCCGTTGATTCGTGAAATTAGGTGAATCCGTGCTAATAAACTAAGAGCCATGCCAAGTGCATAGAGAGGTCCTACCAGAAATCGTTTACATAAGCTACTCATTCAATATGTCCATTCATCTGCAAAAGAGTTTTAATAAGGGGCGGGCACACTCAATAGAGTCATAGTCGCAAGACGGAGTTAATAGAGCGGTAGGCACACAAAGGATCAGGTGCCCAACCAAGCGACCATGGCTTCCAGAGGTGGAACCAAGCATTTGGCCGATCGCCGAATCCATCTAGAATTTCCCCCCCTAAAGGGCTCATCCATGAGTTTCGTTTGATGTGATCTATGTTTGCCAAGATAGTCAATTAATTAAGCTATATGTTCACCAATTAAGGGGAAATTAACAAATGAGGAATATTTAGACCCAAAAAGAAAGAAGAAAAAAGATAAATGAGCAACGTATTGACTATATGGTCTAAATAATAGAGTTAAGAGATAGAGAGGTGCTGAACTGATTTATAGTGGTTTGGCTCCAAATCAATGCCAGCCACACTCCCTAAATCCTTCCGAAGTGGGGCCGGATTCGCTGGTTGCAGAATTTTGGTGTCTAACGCTTGGAAAGCTCTCGATATTAAGATAAAACTCTCTCACAAATTTATTTTCATTCTAATAGGATGATTTTCACTCAAGTATTTCATCCCAAGATGTTTACAAAGGAGGTAGAGTGAGGATATTTTTAAATATATTCGTGGGTCTTTATTCCCCGAGCACTAGAGTTTCTATCTATACTAATCAAGCTTAATTACTATTGGTGATCAAGGTAACATTTCATTCATTTTCATAAAAATACTAGAGAGATTAAATTTAGTCCAACTATAACATAAATCTCAAAAAAATTCAAAACAAAATAAGTATAAGATAATAAGATGAATCATTAGAACAAAGTTATGGGTCATTTTCTCAAAAGGCCAATCTGCGACTTTTTCAAACCAAAATCAATGGTCGATCACCGAATTCATCTTTAGTAATGAGTACACACCGAAATCTCTATCTATTACAATGGCTTTGCCTTTCGGTGTTGGGGATTTGATGGTGCGTGCCTTGGTATGGTGTCCCCAACACCATTGTTGTTCAAAGTAAAAAGGTTAAACGTGTCTGGATCTAATGCTTGTGAGAGCGAAACTTTCATAAGACTCGTCCAATCTCCTTTAAAATTGGAATTGTACACCAACAAAACCCAAGCGAAACAAAACCCCAAAGTCATACAAGCAAAAAAGCCCTACAATTATATAAAATATGAATAGAAACCTCCGAGAACGGGAGAGAAAGCTTTTAGATCTAAACTAGAAGAGAAAAGCTTTTCAAATGGGAGGAAAGTAAGAAAAGGAAAAGAAAGAACCAAAACGACCAAAGAAAAAGAGAGGGGATGGGGAGATCTAACTCAAACCCTCCTCTTCATGGAAGTTAAAGAAGAAAACCGTGTCAAAATGAGAACAAAATGAGAGAATTCTAAGCTTATTACTCCTTAAACAGCTAAATTTTTAACCTTTGCACCTTTCGGACATCCACACAAGTACCTCCGATCCCGAAAACTAGCAATAATATCATTGCAACATAATTCAAGGTGATCTTAGAATCATCACAATTAGGGATAACAATCGGAACTTTAGAAATATTAAGAGTTTTTGAGTGGTAAATGGGGTTCTAATATCCATTGAACCATTTTAATTTACCCATAATGAAGTTCTATGCTTCATTTCAACTAAGGGGAAAAGTATTAAAAAGTCTTTAACATATTGCATTAGTATCAATTTAGTCCAAAACTTTTTAATTGTAACACTTTAGTCCCAAACATCTTCACATTAGTATCATTTTGATCCATTCGGTCAATTTTAACTGATAATCATTGAATGAAAGCCAGTTGTCCTACTTAGTACAGTCGACAACGACGTGGACATTTTTTTTATATTATATTTTTTCCTTTTCTTTTTGCTGGTGTTTGGATCTGGCAAGGGGGGCCTCATCGGCACTTACCCTCACCCAAGCAAGGTTAGCCTTCATTGGGTAATCACCGGTGAGGCACCCCTCGCCAGATCTGACCATCGACAAAAAGAAAAGGGGAAAAAAAGAGAGAGAAAGAAATATTGGAAAAATGTCATGTTACTGCAAACTGTGCCACGTCAGACAACTAGTATTGACATTGGCAATTTCTAACCTAAATTGGCCAGATGAATTGAATTGATACCAATGTAAAAAATATTTAGAACTAAATTTGTTCAATTGAAATGTTTATGATTGAATTGATACAATTGGTACCAGTGTAATAAGTGCAAGCCTTTTTTTAGTACTTTTCCCTTCAAGTGAGCATACGAGTGAAACATGTAATTCTGAAGTCTAATTTCCTTACCTTTTTTATCTTCAATGAGTTTCAATCTATGTAACCATGCTCTTGGATCATCAGAAAAAGAATGTGCAGCGATTTATTACGATAACAGAAAAGAAAATGAGATTTGAGGTAGAAGACATGTAGATTTATGTGGCCTGGTCATGGTATTCGAGATGAATGAATGATCGAAATCTTAATACGATTAAAGTCATTTTTTAAGGAAACGGTAAGTGAACGTTAATTCACAGAAAACCAGGCTCACGGCCTAGTTCTATTCGTTAGCAAATGGACTATTTCCCTCCTCTGGCCCTCTAAGTAACTGGGCCTTCAGGTGGCCTTTCTAGACCTTTGTCTTTGCTTGTACGAAACTCGGAACAAACGTTGCCCAATTTCTTCATTTACCTTGGTATTTATTGGATTATAAATGGTCAAATCTCGAATAAGAAATGAATTTATACCTTCACGACCAAAATAATCCCTTTGAAAAAAAGCACCAACTTTCACTAAGAGGGCAAAAAAGCCCACTAATACTAAGAAAAAGCATGGACTCACACACCCTTAATTGTAAGTTGACCGCTCGCTAAGAGTTACTGGGCGAGCCAAATGCATGTGCACGAAGTGCATCTCTACCATCAAATTATAGGGGTCTTCCTTTGTTATGTCACAATATTTAGATGTTGTAATAAAGCTAGTCTGCATTATCAAATCTCTTTATTCATTACCAAGTCATAGACCACATGTCTTGCACAGTCACCGATAGGTTACATGTGACTATATCGTCCAATTTGGAGATGAATAATGGGAGATATAAAATTCGAATTGTAAAGCTGATGCAACAGACCGTCAATAGATGTTTAAATATGACCACTAGAACCCAATTGCACACTTCGATGGTCCCCATCTACTCATTCTAGAAGATATTAGATTAATTATAGGATCTATGCAATGTCTATTGAAAAAATGGTTACAAACTTTCTTCGTGCTATTTATGAGAACTTTTTTATGCGGTAACATCTCAAATAATTTATAGAATGTAAAAAAAAAAAACTTAATAGTTCAATTCAAAGGTCTCACTTGTTGTGGCACCCAATAAAGATTAGGTTAATATCACGAAAAAATCACAAATTGGTACATATGTGACAAATCTATTTTCTGTTAACTTCCACCATTTTTACTATTAAATTTGCTGATGTAGATGACACATGTGAGGCGATATGGTGACAAGGCAACTTCATGTGGAAATCTATAGAGTTAATATCACGAAAAACCCCAAAATTGTCACAAGTGTATCTTGAATTTCGTTATAGATATATTAATTTGGGATTTTTGTGATATATACCCCAAAAAATTTTAACATAGGTTTGTCAGCCGTCACCATGTATCATTCACATAAACAAATTTAATGGTAAAATTTAACGGAAGTTAATAAAGGATAAATTTATTATAGGTGTACAAATTTGAGGTTTTTTGTGGTTAAAAAATTAGTTTTGGATAAATTTGTTATAAGTGTATCAATTTGAATTTTTTCTTTGTCACAAAATTAATTTTAGGTAAATTTGTCATATGTTTATTAATTTAGAGTTTTTCGTGATATTAATCCATAAAAATTTTATCATATTGATTAATGGGTAATTTTCGATAGGATTTTTCTAGTACTACTTTTTTTCTAGGTGTGTCACGAAGGCCCCGCAGAGCGCCTCCCTTCCCGGCACGTTGTTTTGGGTGAGTCGCAGTTTCCCTTTGCTTCCCGGTTTCGGCCACTGATGTTGCTCATCAAGCATTAGACATTTACATTGACCAAAAAAAAAAAAAAGCATTAGACATTTACAACTCGGTCACTCACCAATTCCTGTCTCAGCCCCTCTTGTACATCTCCTGTTGCACCGAATGACTCCTACCCCTCCGATTCCATCACATCTACTTCTAACGCCAATCGTACGCAGCCCATCGGCCCACTCTCTCCTTATATACCAATCCACTTGGACTCACCAAATGATTCAGAAATTTCTTTTAAAAAAACTACCAAAACTATCAACGTTGGTGTTAGCTGTGCTTTGTAGGATAACCAACGTCCACGTTAGTGCTTTCCGATCAAAACTGTCAATTTAGGCTCCGTTTATTTTATGAAAAATGAATGATTTAGAAATAATTTTCCTAAGAATGACAACTTGTATTGCTGGAAATAATAAGTCCATGAAAACTATTTTCATTACCAACAACAGTTTATGTCTACATATTTTCGTGTACGATGAGAATATTTTTTGTTCATTTATTTTGTAAGCAATACAAACGTTCATTCTTTTGAAATTATTTTTCAAATTATTCATTTTTCGCCAAACAAATTAATCTTAAATTAACATAATTGAAAGGTTTAAAACTAAAATAGCTTATGTGCAATAGATTTAAGATTTTTTTTTTTTTGTGTGTAATTATCTCTCTAGAGATATATAGGATATTTCCCTTCATTTATCATATCTCTCGTGATGGTACATATATCTAGAAAATTTTCTAAATCTGTCTTTGATTATGCATATCCTTAACTGACAAGCTATCTAATAAAATTTATGAATAAGTCTCAACTACAATTTATTGATATACAACAAAGTATACATAAATTTCATATTTGATCACTTCCACATTTTTCATTATCTGGGTATTATAGCGAGACAATCTTGAGGTGCAAACGTAGAGCACAGCTCTGATCTCGTCTATTTTTCTTTTTCAATAACTATTAATATCCCTCTCTCAAGTTGATCCTTAACATTGTCCACCTTATAAGATAACCACGCCAGCTTGCATAATAGCCACGGTAGCCTCCTGTGTGACGATAGCCACCTGTCGCGACGGCAGCCTACTAGTGCGATGATGGCCTCCTGCGCAAAGGGAACCTCTTGCCATGTTGCCTGTAGAGCAGCCACGCTATCACATCACACCCACTTCAACATTATCCGGTTCTCTCTTCAGCACAGCGAACTGATTTGAGAATCCACCCAAGCCTTTTTCGAATATTCTATCTAAACACAAGTTTGACTTATTTCACATCATTTTGAGTTTGTGGGATGTCAGAAGTATTAGAATTTTTCTTTTAATTTTCCATATTTCTTGAGATACAGTGTATATCTAGAAAATTTTCCATATCTCAATTTGATTGTACATATTTTTAATGGCTATGTTATTAAGACAGTCATCTAACAAAACTTATAAATAGGCCCGTGCAATCTTATCAATATATATCAATACATACGGAAATTTCATTTTACCTCTCTCCGGCAAAATTTTCTTTTCCGCCTACATGCGGCAGCCTCCACCCTTTTCTGAATTAAAAGCCACTTGCAGCTGGCAACTCAATTGAATTCCCACATTAATAAATTTCGTCAATTAATTTTAAAACAGCTTGTTCTAGCTGGTTGATGGACTTCTGCGTGCAGATCCATGATGCCCATAGGCCTTTTTTTTCTCTTGGTTAAGTCAATGTCAACGTCGGAGCCGCCAATCCCGTCCATGGTTGGACACGAGAGATTAATCCGCTGGAGCCCATAGTGATATATCTAGCATTATTAAGTGATGCACATCAATATTTTTATGGAGGTGCAACGTACAGGCTTAGATTTTCAAATGATCTCTAATAATCTATCACATCAATAGACTTACAATTGGCCAACAAGGAAGAGTTTAGTGTTCATTCCTATTGGGAAAATCCCTATGTTGTTTTGAAGATAACAAAGACAATCAAATGCTACTAGTGTATGCATTGGTTGAGTAGTACTAGGTAATATATGTACAGATTGAAATGTAGATGTTGTTATAAACAACACCGGAGATTTGATATGAGGAGTGCTTTGACATTGTCACGAGTGCTTTGCCGACACATGAGGTGAACAAGGTATTGGGCAATGAAGATGTCTACAAGTTGGAAGGACCTTCACATAAGGTGAACATCTAGAAGGACCTTGATCGAGGGTGAACAGGCCAAGAAGAATTGGGATGTTTGTGATGGCTTGGAGGTACAAAGAGCAGGTGAATAGTTGGATGGATGTAGTGAGGCGAACAAACCTATAATGGAGATATTCGGTAAAGTTTAGAAGGACCATGATGATGAACAGCTTGGTAGAGTCGAAATTGCCAATATATTTGGAAATACCAAAAAGATCAGGTGTAGCGGATTGTTATTGAAGTGGCAGATTATTGGCAAAGAGCAGTTGCCTTATATAAATGAGGTGGAAGACTATGATGATATCAATGACCTATGTGAGTTCAGCGAAGACTAGGTACAAGGATGAAGACCTTGACAAGGAGGAGAACAAGTCAAAGATGACGAGGTGTTCGTGATGACTTGGAGGTACCATAGTCAATCTATTATCAAGGTGATATCTTTGGAAGCTGAGATACTCAAGAGGATCATTGGATGATTAATCGCAAGTCGTTCATATGGTTTTTCGCAAACAACACCAACGAACCTAAAGATTAGTTGATGACAATGTTTGTGTTGATGTTGGGAATATCATGTCATTGGCGATGTATGAACAACGATCGTGTGAGGATGTTTGTTGGAGAAAAGATTATAGCCATTACTAGGGTGGAAGTGCGCAGCGAAAGATTAAGAAGTCTTTCGAGGAACAGCAATAGGCATCTGTCAAAAATGTCAAAGCAGTCAATGTTAGAACGATAGCTGCAAGACCTATTTTCCGATAGTCTGCAAATGTTTAGAAAAAAGTACTGTATGGGCAATACCACCTTGAACAGCTCCACCAATGGATTTCTAACGGCTAGTTGATCTTATGAAACATCTCCAATGGGAAGATCAAATATATCTATTTAAGAGAAGGGCTTCTAGGCCAAAATGTTAGGGAGCATAATGTAGAATTCGAATATTTGCTTTGAGCTACTTTCTTTATTAATAATGTTTCGTTCTTTCAAAGATCTTCATTGCGAAAGTCTTGCCGTATAGTAATCGTGTGAAAAATCAAGTGTACAAGAATAAATGCAGCAGCTGAGTCTTGATAGTATAATCTATCATGTAATAGGAGCAATGCTTACCATTGTAACTTATTGAATATATTATTAGTGCAATTCAACCCAACTTGTGGCTATTAATTTGGAGAGTAGACGTAGGGTTGAGAATAAAGCCGAACCATTATGTATTTGTTAAACAGGAGCACAAGCACAATCTTTGATCTCTTCTATCTATTTCTGCCAATGTTTGAAATTGAACTTATTATCTTCCGCAAATGTTTTTCATAGTTCTCAAACAACCTATTCACCCCCTTTAGATTGTATTGTTAGCCCCAATAATTTCTTCCTTGATTTTGACATTTAAGTGTACATTTTAGAAGTTTTGGCACTTATATGTTTACCCGTGCCAAGTTTTGGTAATTGGAGCGTACTTCTTACAAAAAGAAAACAAAAAATAATTAAAAAAAATTATTAGAAATATGTCACGTTAGCATCAACCATGCCACGTAGGATGATTGACGTTTATGTTAGCAATTTTCAATCTAAATTGATAGGATGAATTAAATTGGTACCGATATAAAAAAAAGGTTTAGGCATTTTTTTGGTACTTTTCTAATACTTTTCCCAATAAGTGAGCATACGAGTGAAGCGTGTGATTCCAAAGTCTAATTTCCTTATCTTTTTATCTTCTATGAGTTTCAACCTATGTGATTCCTGGATTATGATTTTGTGCTATTTGTTAGGTTTCCATATCTTTGAAATCTCCGATCATTTCCACGCTCCAGGTCTCAACGCCCATGCTCTGGATCATCACAAAAAGAATTTGCAGCGATTTATTAAGATAACAGAAAAGAAAATGAGATTTGTGTTCGAAGACATGCAGATTTATAGGGCCGGCTCATGGTACTTGAGTTGAATAAATGATTGAAATCTTAATACGATTAAAGTCATTTTTAAGGAAACGGTAAGCGAACATTAATTCTTACAAAACCAGGTTCACGGCCTAGTTCTATTCGTTAGCAAATGGACTATTTCCCTCCTCTCGCCTCTATGTAACTGGGTCTTCAGGTGGCCTTTTCACCTTTGTCTTTGCTAGTTCGAAACTTAGAACAAACATTGCCCGATTTCTTTATTTTACCTAAGTATTTATTGGATTATAGATGACCAAATCTCCAAAAAGAAATGAATTTATACCTTCACGACCCAAATAATCCCTTCGTAAAAAGCACCAACTTTCAGTCAAGGGCCAAAAAGCCCACTAATGCTAGAAAAAGCGTGGACTCACATATCCTTAACTGTAAGTTGACCGCTAGCTAAGAGTTATTGGATGTACCAAGTGCATGTGCATGCAGCGTACCTCATCCATCAAATTATAGGGGTCTTCCCTGTAAGACATAAAAATTCATGATGCAGAAGCCAGGATCAATTAAAGACAAACCTCCAGCCATTGTTCTTATTCATGTTCATTAGAAAAACCTGAAATCAAAGAAAAATTGGGAACATGCTACTAACCCAATTCCCTCACGTACTGATGGTGTTTTCCAAATGTGAGAGTTTGTGTCAGACCTTGTCATCACCCGTAAAAAATGAACGTACGTTCCTTTTTATACACCGTCTCCCATTAAGACGGTTACCAAATGGGCGGTTGTCATGAAAGGGTACGAAGCATGGAAAAACTTTACGTCGAATAGTCGCAACTTTAAGAGAAAATGTGGGTCCAAAATGTGGGATCACAAAAAATAAATAACATTCTCCCACTTGATCCCATCATTTTCATCATATGGATTATTAAACTAATTTCACGAAAACTTTATGCTTAAAGAAAAGAAACAAAACACATGGATCATGGCAACATATCCTCTAAGAGTGAGTAATATCTTCCATGTATCACAATGCATCTTATTTCTTTAATGTCAGCCTATATGTGACAACATATCTTAATGAATAAATCCCATGTTTATTCCAAAACCAAGGATAAATGTTATTCTCATAAACAACAAATGTGTACACCAAAAATTGAGAATTAACATTACAACTGAATAAGAGTTTCATACAGCAAAAATTGTTCATATGTCGACAAATCACATGATGGGACCTATTCCCATACTGGTTACATGATCCTTATACTTCATTGTGGCATGCCTTTAGTTAAAGGATCGGCTATCATCAATTCAGTGCTAACGTGTTCAATGACCACTTTATTCTCCTTAACACGTTCCCTTATGGCTAAATACTTAATGTCGATATGCTTACTTCGACTGCCACTTTTGGCATTTTTAGCCATAAAAACTGCAGCTGAATTATCACAATATATTCTTAATGGCCTAAAAATAGAATCAATAATTCTAAGCCCAGCAATGAAACTCTTCAACCATACACCATGCGAGGTAGCCTCAAAACAAGAAACGAACTCAGCCTCCATAGTGGAAGTAGCAGTCCAAGTCTGCTTGGCACTTCTCCATGACACGGCTCCGCCAGCTAACATAAAAATGTATCCAAATGTTGATTTTCATGAATCAACGCAACCCGCGAAGTCCGCATCCGAATAACCGACCACTTCCAGGTTGTCAGTCCGTCTATACATAAGCATATAGTCTTTGGTACCTTGTAGGTATCTTATCACTTTCTTTGCAGCTCTCTAGTTGTCTAAAACTGGATTACTTTGATATCTTCTCAACATTCCCACAACAAAAGCGATGTTAGGTCGAGTGTAAACTTGAGCATACATCAAGCTTCCAACAGCAGAAGCATATGGAATGTTGTACATTTGTTCCCTTTCTAACATTCTCCCACTTGATCCCATTATTTTCATCATATGGATTATTCAACTAATTTCACGAAAACTTTATGCTTAAAGAAAAGAAACAAAACACATGGATCATGGTAACATGTCCTCTAAGAGTGAGTAATATCTTCCATGTATCACAATGCATCTTATTTCTTTAATGTCAGCCTATATGTGACAACATATCTTAATGAATAAACCCCATGTTTATCCAAAACCAATGATAAATGTTATTCTCATAAACAACAAATGTGTACACCAAAAATTGAGAATCAACATTACAATTGAATAAGAGTTTCATACAACAAAAATTATTTATATGTCGACAAATCACATGATGGGACCTATTCCCATACTGGTTACATGATCCTTATACTTCATTGGTGGCATGCCTTTAGTTAAAGGATCAGCTATCATCAATTCAGTGCTAACGTGTTCAATGACCACTTTATTCTCCTTAACACGTTCCCTTATGGCTAAATACTTAATGTCGATATGCTTACTTCGACTGCCACTTTTGGCATTTTTAGCCATAAAAACTGCAGCTGAATTGTCACAATATATTCTTAATGGCCTAAAAATAAAATCAACAATTTTAAGTCCAGCAATGAAACTCTTCAACCATACACCATGCGAGGTAGCCTTAAAACAAGAAACGAACTCAGCCTCCATAGTGGAAGTAGCAGTCAAAGTCTGCTTGGCACTTCTCCATGACACGGCTCTGCCAGCTAACATAAAAATGTATCCAAATGTTGATTTTCGTGAATCAACGCAACCCGCGAAGTCCGCATCCGAATAACCGACCACTTCCAGGTTGTCAGTCCGTCTATACATAAGCATATAGTCTTTGGTACCTTGTAGGTATCTTATCACTTTCTTTGCAGCTCTCCAGTGGTTTAAACTTGGATTACTCTGATATCTTCCCAACATTCTCACAGCAAAAGCGATGTTAGGTCAAGTGCAAACCTGAGCATACATCAAGCTTCTAACAGCAGAAGCATATGGAATGTTGGACATTTGTTCCCTTTCTAACATTCTCCCACTTGATCCCATCATTTTCATCATATGGATTATTCAACTAATTTCACGAAATCTTTATGCTTAAAGAAAAGAAACAGAACACATGGGTCATGGCGACATGTCCTCTAAGAGTGAGTAATATCTTCCATGTATCACAATGCATCTTATTTCTTTAATGTCAGCCTATATGTGACAACATATCTTAATGAATAAATCCCATGTTTATTCCAAAACCAATGATAAATGTTATTCTCATAAACAACAAATGTGTACACCAAAAATTGAGAATCAACATTACGACTGAATAAGAGTTTCATATAACAAAAATTATTCATATGTCGACAAATCACATGATGGGACCTATTCCCATATTGGTTACATGATCCTTATACTTCATTGGTGGCATGCCTTTAGTTAAAGGATCGGCTATCATCAATTCAGTGCTAACGTGTTTAATGACCACTTTATTCTCTTTAACATGTTCCCTTATGGCTAAATACTTAATGTCGATATGCTTACTTCGACTGCCACTTTTGGCATTTTTAGCCATAAAAACTGCAGCTGAATTGTCACAATATATTCTTAATGGCCTAAAAATAGAATCAACAATTCTAAGCCCAAAGAATGAAACTCTTCAACCATACACCATGCGAGACAGCCTCAAAACAAGAAACGAACTCAGCCTCCATAGTGGAAGTAGCAACAAAGTCTGCTTGGCACTTCTCCATGACACGGCTCCGCCGGCTAACATAAAAATATATCCAGATGTTGATTTTCGTGAATCAACGCAACCCGCGAAGTCCGCATCCGAATAACCGACCACTTCCAGGGTTGTCACCATCTATACATAAGCATATAGTCTTTGGTACCTTGTAGGTATCTTATCACTTTCTTTGCAGCTCTCTAGTGGTCTAAACCTGGATTACTTTGATATCTTCCCAACATTCCCACAGCAAAAGCGATGTCAGGTCAAGTGCAAACCTGAGCATACATCAAGCTTCCAACAGTAGAAGCATATGGAATGTTGTACATTTGTTCCCTTTCTAGATTGTTCTTCGGGCATTGGTTCAAATTGAACCTGTCACCCTTCACAATGGGTGCTATACTTGGTGAATAATCTTTCATCCGAAATCTCTCTAGGACCTTATTGATATAGGTTTTTTGAGATAGTCCTAAAATGCCTCGAGGTCTATCTCTATGGATCTTAATGCCAATAATATAAGATGCCTCACCCATATCCTTCATGTCAAAATTCTTAGAGAGAAATTGTTTCACCTCATGTAGCAACCCTTTATCATTGGTTGCAAGTAGTATATCATCCACATACAGCACAATGAAACAAATTTTGCTCCCACTGACCTTCTGGTATATACATTGATCCATGACATTCTCTACAAAACCAAATGAAGATATGACATCATGAAACCTTAAGTACCATTGGCGGGATGCTTGTTTCAAGCCATATATAGATTTCTTAAGTTTGCACACCAAATGCTCACATTTACTAGAGGAGAATCCTTTAGGTTGTTTCATGTAAACCTCCTCCTCTAGTTCTCAATTGAGGAACGTTGTTTTCACATCCATCTGATGTAATTCCATATCAAAATGGGCAACCAAAGCCAAAACAATACGAAGAAAATCTTTCTTAGATACAGGAGAAAAAGTCTCCGTGTAATCGATTCCTTCCTTTTGAGTAAATCCTTTGGCAACAAGTTTAGCTTTATATCTTTCAATGTTACCCAATGAATCATTCTTAGTTTTGAAGACCCATTTACAACCAATGGCCTTCGCACCATCAGGTAACTCAACCAAATCCTAGACTTTGTTAGTTGCCATAGAACTCATCTCTTCCTTTATGGCATTGTACCACAAATTGGATTTATCACTATCCATGGCTTGTGAAAACGTTTCGGGATCATTCTCAGCTCCAATATTATAGTCAGACTTTTGTAAATACACAATATAATCACTAGGAATAGCCTATTTCTTTATTCTAGAAGATCTTCTCAATGTTGCATCAACATTCTCTTGAGGAGCGTGTTGCTCAACCGGTTGTTCAACAGTTTATAGTAATTGCTGAACAACTGGATCTACTAGATCAATATCAGCAGGTTGTGGAACTTCAACGATTGGTTGTTCAATAGCCGGCTGAACTGAAGGGGCATTATAAGCAACAACTAACCTTAAACTTGAGGTGGAAGGTTGAGTGTCTGAATGATCATTCTTAAGAACAAGGTTCTTTGATTGATCGCTCCCACTAATCAAGTCATTTTCAAGAAATTTAGCGTTTCTTGATTCCACAATCCTAGTGGTGTGAGATGGACAATAAAACATGTATCCCTTAGACCTTTCGGCATATCCAATGAAATACCCACTTATGGTCCTTGGGTCTAACTTCTTTTCTTGTGGATTGTAAACTCTCACTTCGGACGGGCATCCCCAAACGCGCACATGATGCAAACTCGGTTTCCAACCTTTAAATAACTCAAAAGGTGTTTTTGGGACAGCTTTGGTCGGAACTCGGTTTAATATGTACACTGCCATCTTAAGTGCTTCAGTCCACAAGGATTTAGGAAGTTTGGAGCTGCTAAGCATACTACGCACCATGTCCAATAAGGTCCGGTTTCTTCTTTCCGCTATGCCATTTTGGTCCGGAGAACCAGGCATAGTATATTAGGCAACTATCCCATGCTCTTGAAGAAATCTTGCAAATGGACCAAGTGCTTGTTCATCTTCAGTGTATCTACCATAGAATTCTCCACCTCTATCTGATCTCACGATCTTAATTTGCTTATCGCACTGTTTCTCTACTTCTGCCTTAAATACCTTAAAGGCATCTAATGCTCATACTTATTATGAATCAAATAGAGATACATGTAACGTGAGTAATCATCTGTGAAAGAGATGAAATATTTTTGACCACATGAGTCCATATCCGGACTACAAATATCCGTGTGTATGATTTTTAATATTTCCGTACTCCTCTTGGCACATTTCTTTGTCTTGTTAGTCTGCTTTCCCTTTATGCAGTCCACACAAGTATCACAATCAGTAAAATCTAAAGTACCGAGTACTCCATTATTTACTAATCGCTTAATTCTTTCTATGGAGATATGTCCCAATTTTTGATGCCACAACATAGAGGAATGTTCTTTCACAACACATCGTTTCATACCAGCTTTATCATGAACATGCATTGCATCATAATATGTATTGTTTTGTAAATTAATTCGAAAAAGACCATCAGACAAAGTACTACTCCCAACAATTTCAGATTTAAATGATAAACAGAAGTTTGAATCTGAAAAGTTAAAAGAGTATCCCAAAGATATAAGTCTTGAAACTGAAATTAAGTTTTTAGAAAAACTAGGTACATAAAAGGTTCTTTCCAAATTTAAAACAAAGCTACTATTGAGAACTAGTCTGCATGTCCCAATAGCTTCCACATGCGAACGCATCTTGTTTCCTGAATAGATACTTTGTTTACTTTCCATTGGCTTCTTGTGGTTTTGAAAACCCTGCATGGAATTCGAAATATGGATTGTAGATCCAGAATCAATCCACCAAGTGTTGTGACTTACATTACTCATATTAGATTCATAACAAACACAAGAGATTGGATTACCTTTCTTCTCGAGCCAAGCCTTAAATTTGACACAATCCTTCCTTATATGCCCCTTCTGTTTACAGAAGAAACATTTGGATTCTTTCTTAATGTCAACTTGGGGAGGTATTTTACCTTTTCCCTTATGCTTGCCATGGCCCTTATTCTTTCCTTGTGTTGTCAAATGAGCACTTTCTCCCAATTCCATAATCAGTCTTTCTTCCTCTTGAACACACATGGTCATAAGTTCATTAATTGACCATTTATTCTTATGTGTGTTATAAGAGATCTTGAAAGGTGCATACTGTTGTGGGAGAGTGTTCAGAATATAATACACAAGAAAAGATTCAGATATCTCAACTTCAAGTTTCTTAAGCTGAGCTGCAATATCCCTCATTTGCATGATGTGCTCACACACACCTCTAACACTAGTGAGCTTCAATGATGAAAACTTCATAATCAGGATCATGGCATGCACTTTCTTAGAACTCTCAAACTGCGCATCTATGGTCTCCAATAAAGCCTTAGCATTGCTATACTGAGCAACCGAACCATGAATACTAGGAGATATTTTAGCTCTTATAAACATTGCACAAATGCGGTTGGACCGCTCCCATTGGTTATAAAGAGCTATCTCAGTTGAAGTGCCCAAATTAGTAGGAGCAGGTGGTTCGTCTTCCCTTATAGCATAGTCAATGTCCATCCACCCCAATTGAAGAAGAACTGATTCCTTCCAAACTTTATAGTTCTCACCATTCAGTATGGGAACATCAAACTTAAATTCAGAGAAATTCACAGGTTGCGAAACTGCATATCAAATAATCATGCTTATGTCACAAAATCTGAGGCAAATATAAATAAATCATGTTTTACTAATGTAAACATGTCACAATATGAATCACATAACATAAAAACTACATGTGGGCTAAGTTTTTAATTTAAATAGATTCATAATTACTTCATGAAGAAACTACCATATTATATGTCTTTTCTTAATCCCTGTGGGTAAATTAAGAAAAATGATATGATATTTCATCCTAATTAATCATATTAATATAATGAAAATTCCTGTGGGATAAAATTCATCATATTAATATAATTAATTACAATCAATGTCCATTTCTAAATATGATCCGGAGGCTTTTTAATATATAATTTTAATTAATTAAAGATGTTGTGACCACTCTCTAATTAATTAAATATTAGGACCATTGGACATTTAATTTCATGCATAAAATACTCATAAAAATGCACGAAATGACATAATAAATAAATACATCAAGGGCAGAACAGTAAATAAATAAATTGGCCAAGGACAAGATTGTAAAAACATGAAAAATTTGGGGCAAAAATGTAAAAGGAGCTGCGGGTGGGAGACGACAGGTGCGTGCCGAGCACGCGCCAGAATCCGCGTGGGCGCGTGCCCCGCACGTCTTGCTATATCAAAATGTGGGTCCAAAATGTGGGATCACAAAAAATAAATAACATTCCCTTGCTATATCACATAATTTAAATGTTAAAATAAAGCTAGTCCGCATTATAAAATCTCTTTATTCATTACTGAGTCATAGACCACATGGTTTTTGCTGTTGCTATTAGGGTCGTCACATGTGACAATATCACTCAATTTGGAGATGAATAATAGGAGATATAAAGTCCCACTCGTAAAGCTGACGCAACAGATCCACGATAGATGTTTAAAAATGACCACTAGAATCCAATTGCATAGTTCAATGGTTGCCATCTACTCATTCTACAAGATATTAGACTTATATTAGGATCTATGCAACGTGTACTGAAAAAAATTGTTACAGACTTTCTTCGTGCTAATGTACGAGAACTTTTCTATGCGGCAGTGTCTCAAATAATTTATAGAATGTAAAAAAAAAATAACTTAATAGTTTGATTCAAAGGTCTCACTTGTTGTGGCAACTAGTAAAATTGGATTAATACCGCAAAAAATCTCAAACTAGTATCAATTTAACAAATTTACCCTTCATTAACTTCCCTTAAATTTGACCATGAAATTTGCTAATATAGATGACACATGGCGATGTGGCAAATTTATGAAGGGTTAATAGCATGAAAAACCCAAAATTTGTCAAAAGTGTATTGTTAATGTTGTTACGGGTATATCGGTTTAGAATTTTATATGATATTTATCTCATGAATTTTCATGTAGACTTGTCAAGTCACCATGTCTCATTCGTGTCAGCAAATTTAATGATAAAATTGTATTGAAGTTAATAGAGGATAAATTTATCATAAATATATTAGTTTGGGTTTTTGATGGTTAAAAAATTAATTTGGGGTAAATTTGTCATAAATGTATCAATTTAGGGCTTTTCACTGTTAAAAAATTAATTTTGAATAAATTTGTTATATGTGTACCGGTTTAGAATTTTTCGTGATATTAATTCACAAAGATTTTGTCACATTGATTAATTAGCAATTTTCGATAGGGTTTTTCTAGAACTACTTTTTTTTTTTCTTGTGTGTCACAAATGTTCTGCAGAGTCGGTGGGCTGCACCTCCCTTCCCGACCTACTATTTTTGGTGAGTCACGGTTTCGGCCATTGAGGGCTCGCATGACAAAATTTATATTTCTCGATTTTCTATTTTTCTTTCCCTAATAGGTTTGTAACATAAATTTATTTGGTAACACAATTTAATTTTTCTATTTTTGAAACAGATTTCTATTCCAGAAATAAATTTGGAGTAGAAATCAGAAGTTAAAATTTTTAACCTCTTTATTTTTGGAACAAAAATGAGAAATCAAAATTTTTCTTATCGTTCACTCTTGTTATCACCCATTGCCCACCGCCGCCGTGTGGGACGCCGGATGCCACTTGCCGCCACTTGCCACCACTTGTTGGCCACCCTTCGCCGATCGCCGGTTGCCGGCCGCCGACCATCGGCCATCGGACTCGCCCGTTGTCAATCGTTGGCCGTCGGATGCTCGTCATCGTTGGCCGTTCATCGCCAACCATTGGACATTGGAGGCCCATTGCTGACCACTAGACGTTTGCCGTCAACCGCCAGTTGCTCGCCACCGGCCGCCCGACGGACTTCGGCCATTGGCCATCGGTCACCAGCCGCCGGTTGTCGGACTCCGGACATTGAATGCCAGACTCCGAATGTTGGATGCCGGTTGCCGACTAGTCGGATGCGGATGCCGGACGTTGAACTCTAGACGTCGGATGCTGACCGCCAACCGCCGGATGCGCCTCCGGATGTCGAATGCGGGCTGCCAACCGCCGGATGCCGGACTCCAGACGTCGGATGCTTGACGTCGGACTTCGAACTCTGACCACTCGCCATTGGTTGCCGGATGTCGGACTTCGGCCATCGGACACTAGTCGTCGCCGCTTTTAGAAATAGAAATATTTATTCTTTTACTAAACGAATTTTTATTCTAGAAATAGAAATTTTGAATTGTTATCAAATGCGTTTAAAAACTCATTTCTGCCTAATCAATTTTTTTTAAAAATTGATTTCTGTTTTATAAATTTTGTCGTACGCGCCCTAATAGTGCTCATCAAGCATTTGATATTTCCAATTTGGTCAGTCATCAATCCATGTCTCAACCCCACTTGTACATCTCCTGTTGCACCACGTAACTCCTGCCCCTTCGACCCTACATCATCGTCATCCGCCGATTCCATCACATCTAACTTCTAACGCCAATCCTACGCAACCCATTAGCCCTCTCTCTCCTTATCTACCAGTCCACTCGGACTTACCAAATAGTAACTCTATCAGAGAGTAATGTTTCTATAAGATGATTCAGAAAAATTAAAAAGAATTGCAAAAACCGTTTGCGCTGATTGTACTTTATAGGATGTCTGATGCCTACATAAACGATGTCTTGACAAAATCGACCGAAATGACTATATTGATAAATTATCAAAATGTTTAAAAATAAATCGATACAGATAAAATGTTTAAAATTAAAATAACATTCGTATGATAGGTTTATAATTTTTTTGGGTAATTATCCCTCTAAAGATATTTAGGATTTTTTTTTGATTTTCCATATGCAAATATTAGCAAATTCTCTAAATTTGCCTTTGATTATATACACACACACATATATATATCCTTAATTGACATGTTACCTAGATGGTTATCTAATAAAAGTTATGAATAGACACATCTACTATTTATCAACATACAACAAAATATATAGAAATTTCATATTTTATCTCTTTCGCATTTTTCCTTATCTTAGTATTGAAGCGAGACAATGCTGAGGTGCAAAAGTAGAGCACAACTCTTATCCCAAGGTAAAAACATGGTTGAGAAACTAAAGTTAGTAGCTACAAAACTTGCTGCGTGGAGTAAAAGAAGATATCCCAATGCATATAAAAGGATAGAAGGGTTGAAAAAGGAACTTCGACCTTCATGAACAGCCAAGAATGTGACTATGATCAGCAAAGAATTCAACAAATTAACCAAGAAATCGAATCCCTATGGCGACAAGAGGAGATGTTCTGGGGCATGAGATCAAGAATTAAGTGGCTGCAATGGGGAGATAAAAATACCAAATTTTTCCATGTAACAACTATTCAACCGAGAAATCGGAACCAAATTTTCATGTTATTAAACAATCAGGGGGAGTGGATTCGCAATCAGGAAGCACTTCAGGACATGACTATTAACTTTTTCAAAAACCTATATACGTCTGGGGACAACGGAACTTTCAGCCCATCCTTGATTATATTCCTAACTTGGTGGATGCAGCTATGAATCAAAACCTTACTACCCCTGTTACTATGGAAGAAATTAAAGAAGCTGCATACCAATTGGGACCTAATAAAGCTCCGGGGCCGGATGGGTTAAATGGCATCTTTTTTCAACACCACTGGCGAGATATTGGAGAAGATATCTGTCGGGAGATTCAACACTTCTTCGAGATCGGAGTTCTAAACCCAGCCCTTAACCAAACACAAATCATTCTTATCCCCAAAATCCAAAACCCAGAAAAAATAGAACAATTTAGACCTATAAGCCTGTGCAATTTTGCCTACAAAATCATTTCCAAAATCATCACGAATAGATTGAAACCTCTAATGCCAGCCCTAATTGAACCAGAACAGAGTGCATTTGTGGGAGGACGGCAAATACAGGATAACATCCTTATTGTCCAGGAAGTCCTTCACAGACTAAGAACTCGAGATCGACAGCGACACTTCCAGGCGGTCCTTAAACTTGATATGCAAAAGGCGTATGATCGGATAGAGTGGGATTTCCTTCAAGCATGCCTGCGGAAGATGGGGTTTTGTGAAGAATGGGTTAAAAGGGTAATGCAGTGTGTTACAATTGTCTCCTACAACATCAAATTTAATGGTGTATCATTGCCTTATTTCCAGCCAACTCGGGGAATTCGCCAGGGTGATCCATTATCCCCTTATTTATTCATCATTGTGGCAAATGTCCTATCCCACATGTTAAAGCAAGCCATACAAATAGGTACAATTCGTGGTATTAGGTTGAATAGAAATTGTCCCACTCTTTCCCATCTATTATTTGCAGATGACTCCATTTTTTTCCTTCATGATACAATCTTGGAATGTCAAAACTTAGCGTCTATCCTGCATCAGTATTGTTATGCATCGGGTCAAGCTGTCAACCGCAATAAATCAGGGATATTCTTTAGTAAGGGCTGTCCAGAACAACTACGGAGGAATATGGCGTCTGAGTTGAGAGTTCCAATTATTACGAAAACTGGGAAATATCTAGGAATCCCTTCGGACTGGGGTGCATCCAAAAAAGAAGTGTTCACGTGGATTCTAGCTAGAATAAATATGAAGCTAGAAAGTTGGAAGGAAAACTTGTTATCAAGAGCGGGTAAGGAAACACTTCTCAAATCAGTTGTGCAAGCTATACCCCAGTATGCTATGTCCATTTTTAAAATCCCAGTATCTATTATCAGAGATATAGAAAAGAAGATTGCTAACTTCTGGTGGAGAAACAATAATAAAGCGAAGGGTCTTCATTGGAGAAAATGGGAACTTCTCAAGCTCACAAAAAAGGAAGGAGGTCTCGGTTTCAAGGACCTATCCACTTTCAATATGGCTATGTTAGGAAAACAAGCTTGGCGCATTTCTCATCACCCATACAATCTAGTAAGCCAAATTATGAAGGGCCTATACTTCCCAAATTGTACCTTTTGGCAAGCAGGAAAAGGATCGTGCCCATCTTGGGGATGGCAAAGTCTGTTAGCTGGGAGAGAAGTGATCTCCCCTCAAGTAATGTGGGCTGTGGGAAATGGTCAGAAAATCTCAATCAGAACAGATAAGTGGCTGAAAATGGGTGTAATCGGAGGACCCGCAGCAAGAAATGAACCTTCCAAGGTTGTAGAGTTGATAGACTTTGAAAATGCTGTGTGGAAAGAAGATCTATTGCGATCTATGTTTGATCAAAATATAGTGACAGAAATTCTAGCTACCCTCGGACTTCCAACAACGGAAGATAAACTGATATGGTTGAGTAATAAATCAGGAAGGTATATGGTGAAAAGTGGATATTTGCTGCATAGAAAGAATACAATGGCTATTCAAGATCAACTGCCAACAACATCCTACCAGGTCAGCCCTGAATTATGGAAACAAATAGGGAATGCATCTATACAACCCAAAATAAAGTTCTTTCTATGGAGTGCTTGTCAAAATGCTTTACCTACGATGGAGAACTTGTATAGAAGAAAAATAGTACCTGCGCCTATATGTCCATTATGTGGTTTGGAACCGGAGACGATAGTGCACACATTTCTTCTATGCCCTTGGATCACGCAGCTATGGACTGAGCCACCCCTGCAAGTTGAAGTGAATCGAGTAGGCTTGACCCGCTTTGATGAATGGTTATACAAAGTGCACACAAGCTCTAGAACATCTCAAGAATTTGAACTACTTGCGAATGTACTTTGGTGCATATGGAAGGATCGAAATCATCATATTTTCAGGAAAAGTCATCTCAATTTCCATCACTCTTTTCAGAGCCATCACCTCACAAGACAGCTTTGCCACTTGGAATGCCAAATCGAAAAACCAGAAGAAAGAAGCCGACTTACACAACAAATGGCAACCCCCGAAGCCCGGTGTTCTCAAAATCAACATAGATGCATCCTTCGGGCCTACTTGCACAGAAAGATCACAGTTAAACTCAAATCAAGAGGTCTCATGGTACAGTATAGAAGATCTTTCAGCATCAACCTCGGAACCAAAATCAACAAGCGAAGAATTTCAAGACTCGTTTCCCAACTCCTATACCTCCTTCTCCCCAACACTTGATGTCTCATGGACGGAAATTGAAGAAGACCAGCTCCACCTGCATGGAAACATACAATTGGCTAGCTCTACTCGCAACCCAGAGGCCTTAGCCATATCGCCAACAATGAGTAATTCGGATGTTGGTAAACGGGTGATGATAGAATGGCCACACAAAATGGTATCTGAGGAGATTCAAAAACCCACGGGCCTAGCTACTGCAAAGAAGAAGCAAGGTGAAAACAACAATAAATATGCCTTATCTCTACCCCATGGGTTGCCCAGACGAAATAATCAGTCAACAAATAAAAAGCAAGACCCAAAAAGTGTGCCCTCTGACACAGAACTAAACTCATATAGCAGCTACAATGCAGAGCAAAGGGTGAGGCCAGATTTGAAGTCGAAAGAAAGAGAAGAAGCGAGAAATCAGCAAAGCAACCCAGATCTGAACAGAAAAGAGACTGGTGGAATCTCAGGCAACTTGCAGCGACATCTCCCTCCAAACGAAGCTGTGTTGCGACCCAGCACGGTTGGCGAGACAAATGTTTCTTCCAAATACAAACAAAAGAACAAATATTCGCTGGTTCTGTCTAGCATTCTTGAAATAGGTGTGGATGCCGTAGAGTGGGAAGAAACCGAAATCGCCTCTGTGCCTTGCATGCCTGACAATGGAGACAGGGGGAAAACAACTAAGCTAAAAGAAAACTCTGAAGTTAGTCAAGAATAGAGATCGACCTCAGAGCAAAATAGGGAGGAATATGCCTCTTTTACCGGATCTCAAACTCGACTTTCCCCCTTCACAGCAGCTGTAGCCTGTATTTGCAGGGACGATCTGGGAAGAATTATTGATGGTTTTACTAAATTTGTGGAGGTTAGATCGGCCGAGCAAGCGGAGGTAAGGGCTCTGATTGAAACTCTAGATTTTATCTCCTTTAAGCTGGCCCTGAATAGAACTGAAAAAGAAATAATTATACACTCTGATTGCAGCACAGTGGTAAAGGGGGTCTTCTCTTCAGAGACTATTAGTTGGGAAATACAACCACTGTTGGACCAGGCAAAACAGAAACTGGAAAAAATGTCAGGTCTTACAATAGCTCATTGTAATCGATCCACAAATAAGGTAGCTGATTGGTTAGCGAAAGCCCATAGATTGGGTTGTCTTACTGGGAATTGGGTTAATAACCCACCTTTAGCTCTTTTGGATCTTTTGTGTGTTGATGCTAGTGTTGTACTTTGTAAAAACATTTCCTACTAATGTATTTTCATTTGCTCGTCCAAAAAAAAAAAAAAAAAAACTACTGATATCCCTCTCTTAACGTTTATCCTTAACATTGTCCATCTTGTCCGATAACATGTCAGCTTGCACAATAGCCACGATAGGCTCCTACGTGATGATAGCCACTTGCCATGACGGCAACCTCCTACTGTGATGATAACCTCCTACATGACGACAACCTCCTACCACGTTGCCTGCAGAGCAGCCATGACATCACATAACAGCCACTTCAACATTAGCCGGTTCTTTCTTCAGCACAGCGAACCGATTTGACAGTCCACCCAAGCCTTTTTCAAATCTTCCATCCAAACACAACTTGACTTGTTTCACACCACTTTGAGTTTGAGGGATGTCAACACTATTAAAATATTTTCCTTGATTTTTCGTCTCTCTCGTGATGCAATATATATCTAGGAAATTCTTTATATCTTCATTTCATTATGCATATTCTTAATGGATATGTTATTGAGACACTCATCTAATAAAACTAATAAACAGACCTTTGCAATCTTATCAATATTTATCGAAATATACAGAAATTTCATTTTATCTCTCTCCCGCAATTTTTCTTATCCGCCAACATGCGGCAGCCTCCATTTGTAGATCAAAAGCCACTTGCAGCTGGCAACTCAATTGAATCCTCACATCAATGAATTTTGTCGATTATATTTAAAACAACTTGTTCTAGCTGGTTGATGGACTTCTGCGTGCTGCTCCATGATGCCCATAAGCGTTCTCTTTCTCTTCGTCAAGTCAATGTCAACATTGGAGCCGCCAATCAAGTCCATGTTGGACGCAAGGAATTAATCCGTCGGAGCCCACAGTGATATATCTAGCATTATTAAGTGATGTATATCAAGGTCGGGCTAGTTTTTTAAATGTTCACTCATAATCTATCGCATTAATAGTACTTAATAGACTTACAATTAGATGGCAAGTAAGAGTTTAATGTTTCATTGTTTCATGGAAGGAAGTGCAAATTTAAAGAACGACTCGAGGGTCTAATCGAATGTTAGATGACTAGGTATGAGATTTTTTCGATGATGGCATTTTTCCCCAGTCTAATCATCTTCAAAGGAACGTGTAACTTTTTCTCTTTTCAAATCAATGGTGATGGACGCGTGTTGTTTGCGAAAAAGTGTAAATTGACCGAATACTTGAAAACTTTTCCTTTTCCAAGAGTCACTCGCGGTTAAAAGTAGGAAACTAACATTGACATATAGTAAGAACAAAAATATATGCAAAATTAGCAGCAACCAAGAAAGAAGCGGAAGACTCGATAGGTGTGAATTGGCATATGCTAATTGCCTATATAATTTTGATCGCCCACCGAAAAGAAGGATAGTCAAATTCTGATAAATGTTCCAGAGTTACCTAGGTACATTTAAAAAAGCTATTAAGATACAAATATTTAAAATGTTTCGGTAAGTTAGGCCGCACGAGGGCGGCGAATGTAGCAGTTTAATGGCACTTGAACCCTCGTACATTAATTTCCATAATAATGTAACATCATGATTAATTCATGTTTTTATCCTTCAGTAATTGAACTTGTTCTTGTATTTATATGTTGGTTGCTACTTGCTACATGCATTGTATATCTCGCCCGCATTGGGCACAACCTATTTTTGAGGACTTTTTTTTTCCATATACGTGTCGTGATCTCTAAGGTTGTCAGTGGGTGGGGATCAAAATGTCCTTGTGTTCCCATACTCTGGCCACCCTCTGCCAAGGAAAAGTATAAAAAAATTCCTAAACCTTTTCACATTTATACCAATTTTGTCCATCCGACCAAATTGGTTGGCTTGCGCTGATGTGGACACCAGCCAGTTGACGAGGATACCAGCTAGTTGACGAACGCTAACGTGGTAATTTTTAATTTTTTCAAAATTTTTATTAATTTTTTCTTTTTCTTTTTCCTTTGCCCTTCTTCTTCGGTAGTGGCTGACAAGCCTTAGGCGGCTCGCTGGCCACTAGACGGGGACTGCGAAGCCCTTGCCAGCTGCCAATGAGGGTCGTGGTCCTCACCCATTGCTAGCAAGGGCTTCATGGCCCTCTCACGGCCTTACCTAGGGCTGCAGGCGAGGTGGTTCGCCCAAATCTGGGCAAGGACAGCCTCACCTTGGCCTTGCCGTGGGCAAAGGCAACCTTGCCCGAAGCTAATGAGGCCATGGTGGCATTTGCCAAGGCCAGGGTCAGGTTGGGCATGGCTGGGCATGGGCTGCAACCCTTGTTGGCATTCGGCGAGGCTCAGCCACTGCAAGGAATCCAAGGAGAAAGAAGAGAAAAGAAAAACAAAAAAATTAATAAAAAATTCAAACAAATAGAAAAATTATTAAAAATTGTCACGTTAGCGTTGGTTGGACGGCTGGCATCCATGTTAGCGTCAGCTGGCCAAAATTGGCTTAATGGACTGAATTGATACAAATGTAAAAATGTTTAGGATTGAAATGGTCTAATTGAAATGTTTAAGACCGAATTGATACCAATACTATAGGTTTATGACTTTTTTGATACTTTTCCTCCTCTGCCTCTCGTCATCCTCCTCCGTAAGTTGGTGAAAACCGCGACGAACGTCCACTTCTCTTTCTTAAACACAGCCAATTGCAACTGCTATCTCTTCCCACATTCATCGAGAAATGAGTTGCTGCCCAACGTTGGGATCTATGAGTCGAGGATGGCTTGCCGGCCGTTCATGATGGAGCGGCAAAGCTGCACTGGGGAGAGCAAGTGGATATGTTCCTCAGGCAAGCTCTGGAGAGTTTTCGAGCATCCATCAGTGTCGCGAAGCGAGAGGCAAGAAAAAAGGTGGGTTGTCTATTGGGTAATGCTTTCTTACTTTTTGGATGCGAATTCGCAAAGCAAATGCGTGTCCCCTGGGTGACGTTCTGGGTTGACTCTCCGTGCTTTCTGTCTGCTTGCATCCATGTCGAGGCCCTGAGAAAGCTCTGCCAATGAACCTCCTCTGGCGGCGTGGTGCATGGAGAGGCCGATGACAAGGCCCTAGAAATGGTTCCAGGGTTATCATTGTTTCGCATGTCAGGTTTCCCGGACCACATACTACAAGGCCAGAGTATTTTGATTTGGATGGTGCCAAACCTGCCCCGCCAAATGAGCCGCGTGCTGCCATGTGCCGTAGCCGTTGTCATGAACTCGTTTGAGGAAGCGAACCCTGTACCCGTTGTAGCGAACTTGAAGTCTAAGCTCAAGATTCTCCTCCACATGGGTTGCCTCGCTGTGCAATTTCCTCCACTGCCGCTACCACCGACCTCCGCCTCCGATCATACTGGTTGCTTGGCATGGCTAGATGCCAGAGACCCTCCGACTGTAGCGTACATATGCTTTGGTACGATGGTAATGTCATCACCCGTTGAGGTGCGCCGGGGCCCTGGAATCCACTTGGACCCCGTTCCTGTGGTCACTAAAGGAGCATATGATGGTTCACTTGCCCGAAGGGTTCGTGAAGCAGATGAAGACACACGGAAAGATCGTGCTGTGGGCCCCATAGAGCCAGGTGCTGAGCCACCCGGCTTACGGGGCGTACATGACGCACGGCGGGTGCAACTCGATGTTCGAGAGCATGGCGGAGGGCGTGCCAATGATACGCAGGCCGCTCTGGGGGACAACATGATGAACGGGAGGATGGTGAAGGAATGCCGGGGAATTGGAGTGAGAGTGGAGGGAGGGATCATCATGAAGGCTGGGATGGAGAAGGCATTGGAGGTAGTGTTGAGGAGTGAGGAAGGGAAGGAGATGAGGAAGAGGGTTGGTGAGCTTAGAGATAGATTGGTGGAGGCTGCCTGGCCTGCCCTTGTGGAGTCGATTTCGACTTCGTGATACGTTTCGTTTCTAGTTTACTTTGTATGCTCTATATGGAGATGAGATATTTGCCAAAGACATTGAAGGAGATAAAGGAACCATATCCTGCTTTGTGGAAGATTTGCATTGATCTTAGATTTTGATAGATGACCGAGCTGATTTTTTTTAGGTTATTTTTTAACGGCTTGGTAACTTGGAGAGATGAGTTTTGCGCCTCCAGCAAATACTTCTTTTGGGCAATTGGTACGACGATATAGAGTTCATGTTAGTATAACTACACTAGGCTCTTCTACCGTGGATCAATCCAGTTTTTACATAGATTTGGTCTAGGTAAACCGACATGCTCGAAACCAATGATCATGTAGGTCCTATTATCCAACTTTTACATAGACTAAACTTAAACCATACTCCAGTCTAGTATTCTAATAGTTGAGGAAAATTATCAAAAAAATCTTAAATCTATTACAATTGTGCTAGTTCAGTTATAAACTTATTTTTTTGACCAATTGAGTCGTAAATATTTTGTAATCATGCTAGTTTAGTCTTTCTGGCCAAAATTGACTGGTTGGCATTGATGTGGCCATCGGCCGGCACTAGCGACAATTTTTTAATAATATTTTATTTTATTGAATTTTTATTAATTTTTATTTATCTTTTTCTTTTCCCCTTCTCCCTCCTCCTCCCTTTGGCTTTGGCGACTGGCCAAAGAGCTGGTCGGTTGCCAGACTAAGGCAGCTAGGTGAGCTCGCCACACCGTTGCTGGGCGAGGGCGAGCATGCCTGGCCACTAGTGGGGCGAGCCCTCGAGCCCTTGCCATTGCCTTTGGTGAGCTGCTCGCCTCGCCATTGGTCGAGTGAGCTCGCACTCACCCAGTGACGGTGAGGTGAGCTTGCCTAGTTGCCTCAAACCGGCGACCAGCTAGAACTAGGCAGCCCTTTGGCTGGTTGTTGGAGCCAAGGGAAGGAGGGAAGAGGAGGGAGGAGGAAAAAAAAAAGAGAAAAAGATAAAACAAATTAATAAAAATTTCAAAAATAAAATATTATTAAAAAATTGCCATTGGTGCTAGCTGCTGGCCACGTTAGTGCCGGTTGGCTAATTTTGGTCGGAAGAACTGAACTAGCACGATTGCAAAATGTTTAGGACTCAATTGACCAAAAAAATAAGTTTATGATTGAATTGACACAATTGTAATATGTTTAGAACTTTTTTGGTAATTTTTCCCTAATAGTTGGGTGATGATATTGCTTGTATGACCATATGAGCAACTGATAAGTTCTAGGATGCAAATAACTGAAAATTTCCTTCAACAGATGAAGGTAAAGGAAGAGCAAAACATCGACAATGAAGCGTTCGTCAGCATCCAACTCACTTTCCTTCCCCCATTTCTGGCCGAGGTCTCCACGTGGTCTTGGAAGCTCACGGCCACTACTTCGAAGAATAGCTTGGCTCACTTTGTATGCCGCATTCAAGTAATCAATCTGTATGGTTCCAATTTCCAATGAACTGGTTTTTTCCAGTGTCCGATTTCCTTATCTCCATACTTTTTATGTGTCTGATCTGCTTGTGATATGGTATCATTGGAATCTATCAATGAACTCATGTCGATATTACTGCTAGTTATCGATACATAAGAATGGCTGCCAATTATGTGGAAAAGTTATTAATTCAGTGGACAAGTTGTCGATTTCATAGTTGTCCATCAACTACGAAGATATTGATTTACAAGTTTGCTATTGATTTCAAGACTACTATTTGACTATTAGCAATTGAAGGTTATTTTGGACAATTTCCTTTTGTTGTTTGGCGATCTTTCATGATGTCGCTTAAGCTGCCTGGGCTAGAGAACGAATTCAGAGTCTAACTATAGTTACTTTGCATTTGGTCAAATGTCATTAATCTTAGCCTTATGAGTCTTAATTGTGTTGTAAGTTTCAAGAGTCAAAATTCAAGTCTAATGTTTTTAATGCTTAGTTTATTTCCTATGTATTAGTCCCCCTGTATAGTGAGGCGATTGTCAAATGTAAGCACGACGATTTTGATGAATGAGAATATATGAGATTTGCCTCTATGTGAGCAAATATCTATCGCTGGTTACTTGTATCCTTGGAAGGTGGATCATTCCTTAGTGGTGAGCCAAGAAGCCCTATATCATTCACTTATACTTTTTCGTAGGTCTTGGTGGTGATTTTCTTCTATTCCGGTATTCTATATCCTTGGCCGGTGATTTTCTATAGGCCTTGGTGGTGAACTTTATCAATCCCAATTTTTATCCTTGGCTGGTAGCGCGTCCTATTCGTCTTGTTCTGATTGTAATCTATCTTGCATTTGTATTCATCCATCGACATCCTACCCCATACGCTCACACATCATCAATAATCACTCAAACCAACTCTCGTCCATCCTACAACCCTATTAAATCAGTATTAGAGCTCAAGGTTGAACTTGTTCTAAGTGATTCTTTCTATGACATATCTTGCATTCCATCTCATACTTCCCTTCAAAAAAAAAAAAAAAAAAGAAAAAGAAATGGTTGGTCGTCATCAACGTGGATCAAACGTTGAGTCTCCCACAGCACAGGAAAAAAGCCTATGAGATGAGGAGATAGATGATTTAAGGAGACAAGTGCAGAAATTGCAGAAGCATTTGTTACGCTTCAAACTTCGACAAATGGAGAGAATCCTCATCCTCCTAGAAAAACGACTAAAAGGTGGCAAGAGATGTTCAACTAAGCTCTTAACTAAAGGTATGTCCTTCTCTAAGAGCACGTTTGATCAAGCAAAGAATTTTTCAAAACAGGACAAAGAAAAGGAAAAGCCCCCAAAGTTCATTAGAGAGCTTAAAAAAGAATCAAATGGTGAAGATAGCAAGTGCTTCAAATGCTACGGTTATGGGCACCTGCAAGTGGATTGTCCTAACCATAAATTTATCACCATTAAAGAAATTGAGAAGATCGATTTCGAACTTGGAGAGACTCAACAAGATCCATATCATGTAGAGTTTGATTCAAAGGAAGGAGAGATACTAGCAATATAGATGTCATTAAACAATCATGGTATTACGGACTATCAATCTCCACATAAATTTATTAAGGAAAATCCTAAGGTCATAAATGCATAACAAATTATTATAGTGGCTAGAGACATTACTCACCACTTTCATCCCATATACCCGGAAGCACTCTCTCTTAAAAGTGTTTATTAATTGTCAAAATATGATTGATATACTTTCAGCTTTTCAACAAGCCTTGAAGGTATTTATTTGTATGAAGTTGATGTATTATCTAGTTCGTTGGAGAGGCCCTAGAAATGAAGTAACAAGATTTGAGGAGAAATCTTCTACAACTTGGGGAGATTGATGCGGGAGTATCGGGATCTATCGAACAACTCATACCAATTCTACATGTTAGTTATCGACATGTAAGAATAATTGCTAATTATGTGGAAAAGTTATTAATTGGGTCGACAAGTTGTTGATTTTATGGTTGTTGATCGACTGCCAAGACATTGATTTATAAACTTGTTATCGATTCCGAGAGTACTATTTGACTACCTAGCAACCATAGACTATTCTAGTTAATTTCCTTTGCTGTTTAACAATATTTCAAGGTGTCTGTTGAGTTGCCCAAGCTAGACAACTAATTTGGAGTTTAAGTTCAATTACTTTGCATTTGGTCAAATGTCATTAATCTTAGTTTCATGAGCCTTAATTGTGTTGTAAGTTTCAAGAGTCAAGAGTTCAGTCTCTAGGTGTTTTAATACATTATCTAGTTCCTAGGACCTAATTTTATTGTAAGTTTGAAGAGTCAAAGTTCAAGTTTCTAGGTGTTTTTTTTTATCAATTATCTAGTTCCTAGGTATTTATTGTGTTTTCTAGTTCCTATGTCTTTATTAATTAGGTAGTTCTCTTGTCTTTAATGCTTAGTTTATTCTATGTGTAATAATCCCTTTATATAATGTGGTGAATTCTCAAATGTAAGCAAGATGATTTTCATGAATGAGAATATATGAGATTTGCCTTTGTGTAAGCAAATCTCTATCTTTAGTTTCTGTATCATTATAAGGTGGATTCTTGAGCCAAGAATCCCTATATTCTTGACTAGTAATTTTCTGTAGGCCTTAATCTTCTATTCTTAAATCTTGTATCCTTAATTGGTGATTTTTATAGGCTTAATGGAGAACTTTGTCAATCTGGATTTTGATCCTTGATTGGGGGCGCATCCTGTATGCCTTGGTTGTGATCGTAATCTATATTGCATTTGTACTCATTCATCGACATCTTTCCCCATATCCATCGGCATCCTTTCCCATACACTCACACATCATTGTTAATTACTCAAACCAACTCTTACCCATCCCGCAACCGCATCAGCTTGGTTTCCGTTCAATTCAAGTGATTCCAATAAAATGATTTGCGATTGTTTATTAAGCTTCGGCATCTTTGAAATTTTGGTTCATACATGACAATTCGGAGAACAAATGAGATTCGATTCAGAACACATTGATTTAGAAATGTCAGGTTATGGGGAGAAGTTTGAATTTTTGTCTTGCGCTTCTGGAATACCACCAACTTTTCGTCTGATCATAGAAGAGGGTCAAGCCAATTTTAAGAACTCACTCCACAGGCCTCTCATGTGATAAGGGCAACCCATAGTACAACGTAGGGACATCGCCCTTTTCATTAAAAGCACGTACCAAAAGGACATTTAGAAGTAAAACAAGCTCATACATTACGATAGGGAGGGACCATTTAAATGGCTAGATTTCAAGAAAATCCCTCAATCATTTACTAATTCGTACTGGAAAAGTACGAGGGGATTGCATTTATTTATGCAAATACGGAGCAGAAGACAATCATACATTAGGAGTATATATGCTTCTTGACATCACGAGGTAGAGATGAGCTCTACGACGGTCTTGAAATCAGCTTCAGCTGTCCCTCCAGGTCCAGCAAGCTCCGCCAGTCTTCGCCGGAGCTCGCCAGCCTTCTTCCTCATCACCTTCCCTTCCTCGCTCCTCATCACCGCATCCAACGCCTTGACCATCCCGCTCTCCGTCAGGACCCCTCTCTCCACGCGCACTCCGATCCCCCACACTTCCTCCACCATCTTCCCGCATATCCTCTGGTCCACCGCCACAGGCCGGCCTATCATCGGCACGCCCGCTGCCATACTCTCATACACCGAGTTGTAGCCGCAGTGCGTCACGAAGGCCCCGGAGGCCGGGTGGCCGAGCACCTCCCTCTGCGGGGCCCACGGCACGATCCTCCCATAGGCACTCGTCCGCTCCTCGAACCCTCCGGGCAGGCACTGGGCCTTCAACCGGTCAGCTAGAGACCACAGGAATGGCGTCCGGGTGGACTCTAGAGCTTCGGTGAGGGACCTTATCTCGTCCGGTGGCGGGCAAGACAAGGGCCCGGACCCAAAAGATATGTACACCACGGTTTGCGGGTCTCGCGATTCTAGCCAGGTCAAGCAGCCGGCCTCGTCTGAGGCAGGGAGGCTCGGCGGCGAGGACGGCACCAACGTCAACATGCCCAAGTGGAGCAAAATATTGAACTTGGACTTAAGGTCGGCGGTGAGGGGTTCGGGATCCATCTCCACGAAGGAGTTAATGAGGACAGCGGCCGCGCGCGGGATCACATTCCCCAAATCGCGGAACATACGGCAACTCACGGAAATGTTCGGGTCCATCACTAGGTCCCCTGGCAAATCGCCCATGCACATGAGGGACAGTCCCGGGATCATGTCCAGGGTCATTTCTTCGTCGGCGGCGTTTCGGCTCAGCTGGTGGATGAGGTCGGCGTAGACGTGCATGGATAGAGAGTGCGGAGCCGATGCCCAGAACGCGACCCACGGGACGTGCATTTTCTCGGCTATTTCGCATGCGACCACCGGTAACAAACCGTCGGCCAGCAAGAGACTCACTTTCCTCCCCGCGTCTCGCTCTGCAGTGTCGACACCGGCTTGGAAATTCGCCGACGCTGCTTGCAGGAACAGATCGGCTTGATCTCGTGGGTCCCCGGCTGCCTCGGGATAGCCAGCTGGCGAGCCATCACCAATGTCGTAGACTCTGAGGTTCGACGGTATTAAGGTGGCTCTCGACTGAGGCGGAAAGACGACGTGGTTGGACTTGGCCGTGCTTAGGAAAGAGAAGCGGACGTCCACGGCGGCTGCGGCGATCTTGCCAACCAGGTTGGCGAGAACCCAGGGGTGGCTGCCGAAAGGGAAAGCGCAAACTGCGACGTGTTTCTCCGACGGCATGATGGTTGGATACGGATGTTTGTTTTATGAAGAATTTGGAAGTGGGGAGAAAGACTGGGCGACACCGTCAGAGCGATTGCTAAAGTAACCAACCTCTTTGCTTCATCAGTTGTTTCGAGAAAATACAATTAGCGGACGTGAATCTTATCAAACCATGACCATAAGTTCTCTATCCCGTACGGTGTTTCTTTGGCGACGTCTCAGTACAATCCAGCTATCGGTAAATGCGAACAGAATTTGGTAAACTACCTAACATTCCTGTGGCAAAAAATGCCCCACGTCTTCCTCCTCATTCCCGTTGATTGAACTAGGGTATCTCAACGCTCTCCAAATGGATGCCAGGATGTCAGTGACAAAGTCACGGTTAGGTTACAGAGGCCCCACCCTTTGTGGCTCTTCTAGTATCATTTGCCATCAATTCTAGACTATTCAGGGACGGTCCGATTCCCATCTTTCAAACTGGTGGCTGATCGGTCTGGTTCCTAGTTCTAATGTGATAATCGGACTGATTGGAGCAGATTGATTGATTATATATATGTATATATGTATATATTTTTAAAGGTAATCCCTCCTTCAGCCCTCCCTTTCCCTTCCGATGAAAACGTTCTTTACTTTATGCTGAGAAAAAACAAATAAAAAAACCGAAGCTTTACGCTGGAATGAAATAATGAAATTTATGCAGAAGCACGACCCTGGGTAGTTAGAAGCCAACGTGACAGGTGTGGAAGTTTAAAGCGTGATCATTTCCAGGGCGTCTCCTGATTTCACTCTCAGCCCAATTACCTCTCAAAACCATGCCTCTCATCTGCAACAAATTGATTTGCAGTTGAGTTTTCAATTTATTTTTGGCCCAAAATAGTAAATTACTAGTCCATCGGACCGGACCAGACCGGACCGGTCGGTCGGTCCAATTCCCGATTCCCAGACCAATTGGTCCGATTCCCAATCCTAGAATCTGAAAACTGATCCTCTTAGTCTAGTTTTTGGTTCCACCTCGAAATTGAACCGGACCTAGAACGATCAGTCCTACTTATAATGACATTCATTACAAGGATGTGAAGATCATCTGTACTCTAATTTGCACTCTCCTTGGTGAAAAATTGAATATTCTTATGATGGTATTGAGCAATCACAAATACTACAATGAGCAAGAAATAACTTAATCTTAAGGAAATCACAAGAAAATTGTCTAAATAGTCGTAAATATATTATACTTTTTCCAATTCAATTATAAATCTTTTCACTTTCTTTTAAAAGAATTTAACCAATTTTTTTGGTTGGAAATTATTGATGCAGATGATCAAAGACTGATGTGACAATTTTTCAATAATATTTTGAATTTTTTATATGTTTTTTTTTTTTTACTTTTTTTTCTTTGGGTTTTTGGATCTGGGATCGGCAAGGTTTGCTGGCCAACCCTTGCGGCAACCCTTGCTGACCATAAGTGAGGGCCGACTTACCCTTGCTGGCGAAAGTGACGCCCTTGCTAGATCTGGCCAAGCGAGGGCTCACATGCCCTCACTTTTGCCAACGAGGGTGTCGTGGCCCTCACCCAGAGCCGGCGAAGGTGGACCGGCCCTCACTTGTGGCTGGCAAGGGTTGCCGGCCCTAGCTTGTGGCTAGTGAGGGGTGGCCGGCAAGGATTGTTGGCCCTAGCCAAAATTCTATATGACAGGATTTTACTTACATGTGCTAATTAAATTACTAAATGACATGATAGAATGGTATGACTATATGACTTGCATGATGGCTAAACCACGTATTATGAAATTAATTCTGAGCGTTATCAACGTGATATATCAATTAAAATTAATTCTCCATGACATGGATCTACTAAATGACATGCTATGCAGTTTACGAAAATTGATATTCCTAACTCATGCAATCTACATGGTATTTTCTATTTCCTCTTTTTTTGCTCTAGTTCTTTTATTTATTAACAAAAGACGAATAACCCCAAAAATCTACAAAATTAATCATTATGCATTAATTTCTAATCACACATGAATAAAATTAACGTGGATAACGTAATTTACTACATGATAAGCAGAAGTATTCTAGATGCAAGATGGCATATTTTAGATAATGTGTGCAATCCTAAGTTAGCATGCATGTATGATGGAAGGACAAACATGAATTGATTCTTTAATGCAAACCATATGAAATGTCATTTCCATGTTTATCTTATAACAACAAATCTAAATCCTAGGACTTTAATACGACTTAATGATCTGGCCAATAAATTATTATTTAGCTCATAATTGAATGATGTAACGCTAACTCATTTTTTATTTTCATGCTATATGAGCTATATACAATGCGGATAATGCATGTGATGTAATTAATAACTAAAATTATCTATATGACATGATTAATATGATGTCCAGTCTACAAGAGTAATTAACTTTAAATCTACATATAATCTATATGACCATAAGTTCTCTATCCCGTACGGTGTTTCTTTGGCGACGTCTCAGTACAATCCAGCTATCGGTAAATGCGAACAGAATTTGGTAAACTACCTAACATTCCTGTGGCAAAAAATGCCCCACGTCCTCCTCCTCATCCCCGTTGATTGAACTAGCGTATCTCAACGCTCTCCACATGGATGCCAGGACGTCAGTGACAAAGTCACGGTTAGGTTACAGAGGCCCCCACCCTTTGTGGCTCTTCTATATCATTTGCCATCAATTCTAGACTATTCAGGGACGGTCCGATTCCCATCTTTCAAACTGGTGGCTGATCGGTCTGGTTCCTAGTTCTAATGTGATAATCGGACTGATTGGAGCAGATTGATTGATTATATATATGTATATATGTATATATTTTTAAAGGTAATCCCTCCTTCAGCCCTCCCTTTCCCTTCCGATGAAAACGTTCTTTACTTTATGCTGAGAAAAACAAATAAAAAAACCGAAGCTTTACGCTGGAATGAAATAATGAAATTTATGCAGAAGCACGACCCTGGGTAGTTAGAAGCCAACGTGACAGGTGTGGAAGTTTAAAGCGTGATCATTTCCAGGGCGTCTCCTGATTTCACTCTCAGCCCAATTACCTCTCAAAACCATGCCTCTCATCTGCAACAAATTGATTTGCAGTTGAGTTTTCAATTTATTTTTGGCCCAAAATAGTAAATTACTAGTCCATCGGACCGGACCAGACCGGACCGGTCGGTCGGTCCAATTCCCGATTCCTGACCAATTGGTCCGATTCCCAATCCTAGAATCTGAAAACCGATCCTCTTAGTCTAGTTTTTGGTTCCACCTCGAAATTGAACCGGGACCTAGAACGATCAGTCCTACTTATAATGACATTCATTACAAGGATGTGAAGATCATCTGTACTCTAATTTGCACTCTCCTTGGTGAAAAATTGAATATTCTTATGATGGTATTGAGCAATCACAAATACTACAATGAGCAAGAAATAACTTAATCTTAAGGAAATCACAAGAAAATTGTCTAAATAGTCGTAAATATATTATACTTTTTCCAATTCAATTATAAATCTTTTCACTTCTTGCCAATTTAGGCAATTCAACCAATTTTGGTTGGAAATTATTGATGCAGATGACCAGCACTGATGTGACAATTTTTCAATAATATTTTGAATTTTTAATATGTTTTTTTTTTTTTTTTTTTTTTTCTTTGGGTTTTTGGATCTGGGATTGGCAAGGGTTGCCGGCCAACCCTTGCGGCAACCCTTGCTGGCCATAAGTGAGGGCCGGCTTACCCTTGCCGGCGAAAGTGACGCCCTTGCTAGATCTGGCCAAGCGAGGGCTCACATGCCCTCACTTTTGCCGATGAGGGTGTCGTGGCCCTCCCCCAGAGCGGGCGAGGGTGGATCGGCCCTCACTTGTGGCTGGCAAGGGTTGCCGGCCCTAGCTTGTGGCTAGCGAGGGGTGGCCGGCAAGGGTTGTTGGCCCGAGCCAAAAACCCAAAACTAAGTAAAAGAAAGAATTAAGAAGAAAAAACCATAAAAATTCAAAATATTATGAAAATATTAATAATAAAAAAAAGGTTATGTTAGTGCCAACCGTCCATGTCAATATTCCAATCAAAATTAGCCGAATGAACTCAATTAGTAAGAAATGAAAATATTTAGGACTAAATTGATAAAATTAAAATGTTGATAACTGAATTATCGAAAGTGCAATAGGTTTAAGACTTTCTGGATAATTTTCCCATAAATTACTACAACCTTTTTCGGGGCTTTGAATTGATGCAAAAACAATGTCACTGCGACCAGCCTTTACTTGACTGGTGGATGAAAGAGGGAAAGTCTCGGCGATATCTTTTAAGACGGACGATTGACCTTAGGGAGATAAGATACCCCGATTCACTACCCCAGCCCGAAAGCAATCACATTTATAGTGACTGGTAGTCGAATTGAAGGAAAGCGGCAGCTAATTGAATGCGTTGAGTAATCAGGCTCACCCTCTGTCCTTTCCTTAAGCTTGATTGTCATGTCTTCTTTGAAACTTATAGTTTCCATGTCTTCCAGCTAGTTTTTGTGTCTTCCTTTCATTTATCATTGTTCTACATGGAAAACGGCGGATGGACAAAGACAAATGTCACTACATATCGTCTAAAATCAGGGAGCTATAGTACTCATGCACAGACCTCGTGCAACCACGTCCAAGTTATTGCGACCAAATGATTTCTCGTATGCACCAGAAATATAAAGGTTTAGGGACCCATTTTAGGACGATACGTATTAGGGGGGCCCTTTTTGTTTGTTGGTATTAATGGAATTGTAATTTGTTGAGTGAGGTGTCTTGATCACCGGCCACTACTCGTTTGAGGTGGTGGTAGTTAGGGGTGAGCACCGGTCTCGATCCAACTTGGAAATTAGATCGGATCAACTGACTTTGAATGGTTTTCATGAGAATCTTCCCACTTCTCAAAATTTGGAACTAGTGGGAACCGGTCTGGTTCCTCTACTTAAGGAATCGGACCGGCTGCTTTAAATTAAAATTTAGGGCTTGAACTCTTCACCTCATTCATAAAAGCAGAACAAACAGTGAAAGCTACAAGCTTTACCTGCTTTTATGTGCAAGATTAATGGCTAATTAGATCACGTCAAAAAATGATGATAATGGATTTGTACCACATTTCTTCTGCAAGTTGGAGAGACAAATCTCGTCTCATGTTACACAAATTGGAGATTTAAGAAGTGAAGACAACTGTTAAAGAAGTTGAGTTGCAAAATTCCTTAACGAATTTCATTATATATAGAGGATTCTCTAACTTTACTCACTCTTTTGTTGAGTGAGAAGATGGCAAAAATTTGTTACCTCATTTTCATTTGAGGGATGCCAGCATGACGGTTTCGTCACTTTCATGCGGTAACGGTGCAGGAAGAATTGCTCACTTCCATGCTATAGCATAGGTGTGCTTTGCTTAAATTTTTTTAAAGTAAAAAGAGCAATGAAAAGTGAGTGGCAAAAACAGCTCTGTCACTCCATTAAAGTGACGCATTAAAGTGACAAGCTATTGCATTATCTTTTCATTTTTCATTTTTACTTTGTTTGTTTTGGCCTATTCTCACAATATAAGCTCCCTGTTGCTATAAGTGAATCCCTAACGATGTACTTAGTCAGTTATGGGTCATTAGTCAGTTATGGGTTAATTAATACGACTTAATGATCTGGCCAATAAATTATTATTTAACTCATAATTGAATGATGTAACGCTAACTCATTTTTTATTTTCATGCTGTATGAGCTATATACAATGCGGATAATGCATGTGATGTAATTAATAACTAAAATTATCTATATGACATGATTAATATGATGTCCAGTCTACAAGAGTAACTAACTTTAAATCTACATATAATCTATATAAACGTAAAGGATATATATATTTATAGAAAACTATGGATGCAGTCTAAGTTCTAGATATGTGGGTGATATATAATATATGATATACACATGATGATAGTTGATAAACTTAATGAAATGTTTATGACTAAATTGATCAAAGTGCAGTAGATTTATGACTTTTTGGAAAAATTTCCCCCAAAATGTGCTAGGAAATTCTAAATAAGAGCATGATGTGGAGTCATTTTCTCAAAAAAGATTTAAGAGTGGATATTACTTCAAATAAGAGCATGAAATGGGGTTATTTTCTCAAAAAAGAGTTTAAAGTGAATATTACTTTAAATAAAAACCTGAAGTTCTCAAATTATTCTAAAACAAGGGTCTGAGCTTGCCAACCAATCTGAAAGAACGCAAGGAGGAACGAGGAAAAATGGAGAAAGTTTTTGTATATTCTATTCCGTGTCTCAATAATGTACAATGCTCTACAATTATAGCACTAGGCATGTACAAGAAAATGGAAATAAAGAATTTTACAAATCAAATCCTATATTAGACTGATATTAATTGATTTGCCATATCAATCTAAATATTGTACAAATCCACAAGATCGCATATCTTCCAACACTCCCCCTCAAGCTGATGGTTTGTAGATGTCCAAGACACTTAGCTTGCTTAGTAGATATGTGTGTTGTCTCTGACATAGGGGTTTAGTAAATATATCTGCAGGCAGTTCTATAGTCCCAATTTCTCTTGTTTCGATTACTCCTTCTTGAACCTTCTCTCGAGTAAAATGACAATCCACTTCTATGTGCTTTGTTCTTTCGTGCACTATGGGATTGGACACAAGTTTAAGTGCTCCGTCATTGTCACAAAATAACATGGTCGGTCCCTTTGTTTGCACCTCAAGGTCCCGAAGCAAGCCTTGTAGCCACACTATTTCACATGTGGTCTTAGCCATAGCTCGATACTTAGCTTCTGCTGAAGATAAAGGCACAGTTGGCTGCTTCTTCGTCTTCCAAGAAAGTAAAGACTTTCCTAGCATGATACAGAATCCTGTAATTGATCTCCTACTCATCGGACAAGTTGCATAATCAGCGTCACAATAAGCCATCATCTCTGATATAGCTAGAATAAGCACCTAGAGGGGGGTGAATAGGTGTAAAAATAATTTCTCGAGATACGAAAGCAATACTAGGCAGACAATAGAAAGAAAGTTCTCCTTTAGTTATCAAAACGAATTATGATCAAAGTAAAGCGAGAGTAGGGAAGAAAAAATTGAACACAAGGATTATAGTGGTTCGGCTTATTCCAAGCCTACGTCCACTCTTCCGCACTGACAACCCACCGGCTGGATTTCACTATGAACAAAAGAGATGTTACAGCAATGCTTTCCCTTGATTCCACAGTGTAGATACTCTACCGCACTTCCTCAAGGTATCTCAAAATATAAACTCTCTTTTGCGTACAAGATTTCGCTCAGAAAATGAATTGACTAAGAATCAAGGAGTTTCAGACTTTGGAATTCTTCTATCGTACACCTCATCGAACAACTGGAATGTCTTCCTTTTATACTCCTTTATGCCATTATACCCGTTGGCACTTACCAAAGGAATTCCTCCAATCTACCCGTTGGACGGAATCAATTAGGAAGATCATTCGAGCTATTAAAGGAACATGTCGATAGCCCATCAATCTTGCTCACCCATACAATCAGGATCTTGGTTTCCATAAGTAGAACCTTCCAAGTATACTTCGCCAATCATCGGATCCTTAATCAATTTAGATTCGAATAAAGGATTCCGTTATGTCATATCCAGCCAAGAGATCTTCTCCAGTCGATAAGGCTAAATCCTTAATGAAGCATCCAAGTTACGGATAGCCTTTCTTCAACGGATTAGAAACTGTCAATGAGAATAGACTTTGAGTCTTGAGTCGCAGTCCGGAGGTCTTCAGACTTTAAATAGAAGAGTTTGCAAATCTTCAGACTAGACTGATGGAAACGTTTTGTCAGCTTCAAAATATTCCAGAAAGATTTCTCCAACAATCTCCCCCTTTTTGATGGTGACAAAACTTTCCTGCAGATTTGAATAACTTTGACCTGCAAAACATTACTCAAGCAAATATGGATATCTCATAAAGATTAATGGCTTAATGATAACACTAGAATCTGCAACCACAGAAAATAGGTTAGTCTTGCATGAGAGTAAGGCCATTCATAAGATATCAGTAGTACTTAATATAAGCAGCAGTCAAATCCAAATCAAAGTTCAGTCGACATCCAGACACAAGCCAAGTCAAACATCAAAACAAACTAAACGATCAACAAGTTTAAGTTTAAAGTTTTAAAGATTTCAAATCTCGCATCTCTCCCCCTTTTTGTCATCATAAAAAAGGTTGAGATGGGAATAGAATGGAGTCAAGATTGCTTAGGAATGCGAACAAGCTGGAAATCTCCCATTGACTGTACGATGCCTTCCAGCTTTTTCAAATCTTCCTTCAGTTGAGCCACCTCTTCACTCTTAGCATTTGCTTGATTTTGAAGAACAAGGGCTTGAATCTGATCAGACAAGGAAACGGAAGAGGCTTGTCCCGCATTCTTCAAGTTACTGACTTCGCACTCCAAAGCATACATCGACTCTTCATTTCCAAGAGAACATCAAGGATTCTTGAAATCTGCTGAATTATCAGTCTGCGTACTAGCTTCGACTCGATCTGATGGAGTAAAGGCAGACGATGGTATATCAGCATAGTCACGCAGATTTGGCGACGAAACATCATGTCCCTCCTCAGGAAATTGAGAGGCATGGATGTCCTCTGGATCTGCTGGAGGGCGGCTGACTCCTTCACTGGTAACAGGATATGAGGACCTTCCTCTATTTTCACCATCTCCCCCTGTTTCCATGACTTCAGGTGGAGAAGAGTGTTCCTCATGCTCTCCTTCCTCTTGATTTTCTCTTTCTTCTTCTTCTTCTTCAAATCTTTCCTCCTCTGCTTCTCTTTCTTCAGCTTCTCTCTCCTCTTCTTCCTTCTCCTCTGCTTCTTGCTCCTCTGCTTCTATCTCTTCTTCTTCTTTCTCCTGTCCTTCTCTCTCTCCTCTTCTTCTTTCTCCTATCGTTCCATTGATTCTGGAACAGAAGGACTCAGCTTCTTCAATGCCATAGCAGAAATGGTGAGATCATCCTCATCATCTTCATCCTCAATGATGAGAGCTCCTCTTTTTGGATGGTAACCATGGGCTCCTTCCCTTTTCTTTTCGCTGCAGAAAAGACTTGATGAGGCTTGGCAGGGGTTGTCTCCTTCAATTTCTCCAACGCCTTTTCGAGTTCTTTCAGACGCATTTTGGACACCATTTTCAGTCCTACCACCAATTTGTCACACGGTCGAATACAAAAAATTTGTGGAGGCTGAATATTCAAATGTCTAAATAACTTTGACACAAGACCTGGATAAGGAAGTTGACCCCTATCCTTTACCACTGCTCTATACATATGGAACAGAATAGTGGAAGAGAAAACTTTTTTCCTACATTGATGGCATACATCAGCTTTGCCTCTGAATTGGAAACATCAGTCTTGGAAGTAGACTTTGGTCTGAGGCAATTAATCACAATCTTGTGAAGCAAAATGTTGAACGCACGCATCCTTGAGTATGTAATCCTTTCCTCTGTTCTTCTATCTTTAACAAGTTCCAATGTGGCACGAGTTATAAAAACACTGATGGGTTGATATTTCCCTCTCTCAACCCCAATCACATCCGCCAGCATATCCACATCAACCACAAAGTCCTTATCTCGGACACTAAAAGAGATTCTATTCGCATCCAAGAAGCTAAGATTTGAATAGAAATATGCAGTTAGTTGAGCATAGGCTTTTGTGGTGTCAGAATAGAACTGTTCAAGTTGAAGAAAACTGAACTTTTCCCTCAAATTTACATTCACAGCATCAAGGAAGTCAAAATCCACACTCCTAGGGTTTATCACCCCACGCTTCAACAATTTGGAGTATAGATCCTTCTGTTCCTTCGATCTAAACAACTTTATCCTTTTTCCTCGAATTTTAGCCACAACACCCATTCTCGGTTGAAACTGGCTGTACAATTTGTCATCATCATTCCCATCGATCGGATTAAATCCTCCAACACGTGGATCACTAGGGATATTTGCAAGGTTTCTTCTGCGAAACCCTTAGGAGCAATTCCCAAATCCTCCATTTTTCGCAAAAAGATATATTCATTCCCATATCCCTTGTCTTTAAGAAACCCATCGATGTAGTTCAATGGAGTACCAGTCCTCTTTAAAGCACGGTAAAGCTTATAAATAAAAGAGGACTTTTGAATTCTTACAGGGTCTGCGTCTTCAACGATTTATTCCTCTTGTTGATGACCAACACCATGTGGACTAGATGGTGGAGAATGACGCTGCTGAGAATGTTGTGGGCTCTGCTGCTGATTTGGTGACTCCTCTTCCTCGGTGAGATCAAAGTGAGTAGGCTCCTCACTCATTCGCCGTGGTCCCCTACTTGCGATCCTCGAAGACTTTCTTGAAGATGACATCTTACACAGTCTTCGGAAGATTCCAAACTTGTTTTTTTTTTTTTTCCCAAGAAAGATGACAACTTTTTGAAGATTAAACAAGAGAAGAAGACGCAAGTAGAAGATCGATGCTTTTTAGGGTTTTGGAGTTAAGCGAAAAGGAACCGATTGTATATAGCTTAGTCGAAAAGAGGTAAATACCAAACGTCGTAAAGGAAAGTGAAAAGATGCATCTTTTAACAATAACTGCCTTTTTCAAAAAATAGATAACTGCCATTTTTAAAGAGAAATTAACTCCTTTTTGAAAAGGTAAAATTGCACTTTTCACGGAAATTGAAGATAGCATAAATCAATTATAAATAGATAAATGATCGTACCTTTCCGAGATTTAATATAAGAGAAAATAAAATAACTTACAGTCAAGAACCATGTTTGTCTGAGTCTGAGAGTCTCTAGACTTTAACTTCTTCAAGCTTCAGGATGTTGAGTCTGGAACGGATGATTTTAAATTGATTTTTCTCCAAAGGCTTTGTAAATATATCCACCAATTGGTTCTTTGAGTCAACAAACTGAATCGAAACTTCTCCATTTTGAACATGATCTCTGATGAAGTGATGTCGAATCTCTATATGCTTTGCTCTTGAGTGAAGAATTGGATTTTTGGTCAAATTGATTGCGTTGGTGTTGTCACACTTAACCTCCGTGCATGAATCTTCAATTCCAAAGTCTCTTAGCTGTTGTTTTATCCACAGAATTTGTGAACAACAACTTCCAAGAGCTACATATTCTGCTTCTGCTGTAGAAAGAGCTACTGTATTTTGCTTTCTTGAAAACTAAGACACTGTCCTACTTCCAAGTAACTGGCAGGTACCCGAGGTGCTCTTTCTATCAACTCTGCAACCGGCTAGGTCTGCGTCTGAGTATCCAAGAAGAGTAAAGTCTCCCCTTTTTGGATACCAAAGACCGAGACTTGAAGTTGAAGCGATGTATTTGATAATACGTTTTGCAGCACTTAGATGAGATTCTTTTGGGTGCGCTTGAAATCTAGCACAAATGCAAACACTAAACAAAATGTCGGTCTAGAAGCGTAAGATAAAGAAGTGAACCAATGATACTCTGTATAGCTTCGATCAACTTTCTTTCCTCCTTCATCTTTGTCTATCTTCAAAGAACTTGACATTGGTATGTCAGTCTTTTTGCAATTTTTCAGTCCAAACTTTTTGACAAGATCATTAGCATATTTTTCTTGATGAACAAAAGTTCCTTCCTTCAACTGTTTAACTTGAAGCTCGAGAAAGAAGGTTAGCTCACCCATCATGCTCATCTCAAATTCATCCTGCATAGTCTTAGAGAAGTTCTTGCACAGACTTTCATTAGAGGATCCAAAAATAATATCATCTACAAGAATAAAACTTTTGTTTTCTCTTTTGATAAACAGAGTAGTGTCTACTTTACCTTTGACAAAGCCGTTTTGTATTAAAAACTTACTCAGCCTGTCGTACCAAGCTCGGGGTGCTTGCTTTAAACCATACAAGGCCTTTTTCAGTCTAAAAACTGAGTCTGGCTTCCTTGGGTCTTCAAACCCAGGTGGCTGTTCCACATAGACTTCCTCATGGATAAATCCATTTAGGAAAGCACTTTTGACGTCCATTTGGAATAACCTGAAATTCTTATAACAAGCAAAAGCAAGTAATAATCGAATTGCTTCTAACCTTGCTACTGGTGCGTAAGTCTTATCATAGTCTATCCCTTCCTCTTGCGTATATCCCTTAGCCACGAGTCTTGCTTTGTTTCTTACGACTTTTCCTTTCTCGTTCATCTTGTTCCTGAAAACCCATTTAGCTCCAATAACAGATTTACCTTTTGGTTTAGGAGTCAACTCCCATACATCATTAATGCTGAATTGTCTGAGTTCCTCTTGCATAGCTTCAATCCAGCTTTCATCAGATAAAGCTTCTTCTATGCTTTTGGGTTCTATTTCAGAAATAAGAGCCACAACACTAGACTCTTCCCGCCTTTTGGATCTTGTGCGAATTCCTTCATTAATGTTGCCAATAATGAGTTCTTTGGGATGACTGGACTTATGCTTCCGATTCTTTGGTTGATTTGTCAGGTTGATGATCACTTCCTTCATTTGAATCTTCATTAACCACTTGTTGTTGGTCTTTCAGAGTCTGAGCTTCTTCTTGAGATTTAGACTTTGTAGAGTCTGGAGCAGGTTCAGATTCTTCAAGAAGAGTATGAATAGATTCATTTTGCATAGAGTCCTGGAATTTGACATTCATTGATTCCTCCACAGACTGACTCTTCTTGTTATAGACTATGTAGGCTTTGCTTGAGGTTGAATATCCAAGGAAGATGCCTTCATCGACTTTTCTTCAAACTTGCCAACTCGATCATTCGCATTTTTCAATATAAAGCATTTACATCCAAACACATGAAAATATGAAACAATAGGTTTCTTTTCTTTGAATAGTTCATAGGGGGGTTTTTTTTTTTTTTCCAAAATAGGCCTTAGAAAAACTCTGTTGATAATATAACATGCAGTTGAAACTGCTTCGGCCCAAAAACGTGAAGATATATTACTTTCAATTAAAAGAGTTCTAGCCATTTCTTGAAGTGGCCTATTCTTTCTTTCCACGACTCCATTTTGCTCTGGAGTATATGGAGAGGAGAACACATGCTGAAAACCAGATTCATCACAGAATTTTGTAAAATATTGATTTTCAAATTCACCTCCATGGTCTGTTCTTATACTTGAGATAACATACCCTTTTTCATTTTGAACATTTTTAGCAAACTTTTCAAAGTAAGAGAAGATTTCAGACTTACTTGCCAGGAAATATACCCAAGTACATCGTGAGTAGTCATCCACAATTACTAGGCAATATTTCTTACCTCCAATGCTCGTGTTCTAGGTTGGTCCAAAGAGATCCATATGCAAAAGCTGCAGTACACGATTAGTGGAAACTTGATTTATTGGTTTAAAGGAATTTCTTACCTTTTCCCAATACGCATGGTGTACATAGATCGACTTTTGGTATGATAAATTGGGTAGACCACGAACAAGCTTCTTTGCTGAAATTTTGGCTATCTCCTTCATATTGATGTGCCCAAGCTTTCTGTGCCATAAGCTCGCTTCGTCTTGAATTGAGATTAGACATTGCGATTCATCTGGTTTCACATCCAAGAGGTAGATATTTCCATGTCTTCAACCCATGAATGACTGAGTGGAATCTTTGCGATTCCCATATTCCCTCTTGAAAGTTGATTTTGAAACTAGTATCATCACAAATGGTGGCCGATATTGAGCAAATTGTAATTAAGTCCTTCCACTAGGGAAACATTGCTTATTGTGAGGTTTCCAATCTTTACAGTTCCAAATCCCACAATTCTTCCTTTGCTTTTTCCTCCAAATGAGACTTTTCCACCATTTACTTTATCGAGCTTTATGAAGCAATTTGAATCTTCTGTCATATGTCTTGAGCATCCACTATCTAGATACCATTTTACCTTTTTCTTGATAGTAACCTGCATTTAAAAAAGAGACTCAAGCTTTCTTTGGTACCCATATTTTCTTGGGTCCATTTGTGTTAGTATGATATGCGGTTTTAGCCCATACTTTCTTAACAGGTTCCAGACCATAGGACACTCTTTTTCAAAATGATCTGCACTATTGCACTTTGAACATCGAGAGCATTTCGACCTATTGGTTTTACAAAAACCTTTTTGAAATGATCATTGTAAGCATTTCTTGTGGGTCTTTGCTTAATTCTTTCCTTCACTTTAGGAAAATCAATTAAAGGAATGGTTTCTGCTGTCATTCCTAAACCAGATTTATTGAAATAAGGTCTTTGTGCTGAAAGAATTTTCTCAAGTTTTTCAGATCCTATTGAAAATCTTTTTGAAATATTTGATATGTCCTTTTTTAGAAATTCATTTTCTTTTAGAAGATTATCTTCACTTTCTTTAAGAGAAGAGACATTTGTGTCTAAACATTTAATCTTTTCTTTCAAAGCATTTTCCTGTTGTTTCAATGCAAAATTATCCTTTTTGAGTTCAGAAATCCTTTTAAGAGAAGTCTTAAGACTAAAGCACAGCTCATCAATGTATTTAGAAACTTTAACAGGGATTTTAAAGTTACTTACCTCAAATTCACTGTCTAAATCTGAATATGTCTCGGAGTTTGAATCTGAATCCGATTGTGCCATCAGACATATATTGGCATAATCATCATCACTTTCTTCACACTCTATATCACTCCAGGTTTATGCTTTAAGAGCCTTTCGATACTTTTCAGCTTTTCCTTTCTTCTTCCTCAGAAGTGGACAGTTAGGTCTGATGTGTCCCTTTTTCTTACATTCAAAGCAGACTACATCTTTGTTTGATTCATCATCATCAACGGACTTGGTCTGTTGCCTTTGAAAACTCTGTTTCTTTGGATTGAATCTTCTTCCTTTTCTGTTTAGCTTTCTGAATCTTCTTATCATGAGAGCAAGCTCCTCATCGTCCATATCGTCTTCAGAATCTGTGACATCGGAATCATCATTGGATTTTAATGCAATGGATTTCTTACCTTTAGGATCTTCGTCTTCATTGATTCGTTCCACTTCATAAGACTGAAGAGTTCCAACCAACTCATCGACAGATAGTGGCATGATCCTTTGTGTCTCTCTTATTGAGGTCTTTATGTGATTCCAATCCTTGGAGAGTCCTCGTAGTAGCTTGTTTACCTTCATGGGATCAGAAATTGGTTGACCTTGATTTTCAAGACCATTCACGATATCTCAGTAAAAACGACTAAACATGTCGGTTATAGATTCTCCTGATTTCATTTTGAAGGCTTTGTATTGACCAAGGAGAATGTTGATTCTTGTCTCTTTCACTCGATCAGTTCCTTCATAGGTGATATGTAATCTATCCCAGACTTCTTTTGCTGTAACACAAGAAGATATTCTGTTATATTCAGTAGGTGACAAAGCACAATATAAAGAGTAAATTGCTTTTGCATCAAGAGCTTGTCTCTTGATTATCTCTTCCTGAGTCATTTCACTAGACTCAACAGTTTCTTTTCCTCTCTCCGAGACAGATGCAGCTTTAGGAGTGATTCCTTTTTCTACAACGTCCCATTTCAGAGGATCCTTTGATCTTAGGAACGCTTTCATCTTGTTTTTCCAGATGTTGTAATCCTTTCCATCAAAGTAAGGTGGTCTGGTATTGCTTTGCCCTTCCACCAGCCCTGGAGCTAGCATACTAGCCATGGATATTTAACTCTGAAGTAAAACACTTCAAATAAAGTGAGTACACAAGCTCTGATACCAATTGATATAGCTAGAATAAGCACCTAGAGGGGGGTGAATAGGTGTAAAAATAATTTCTCGAGGTACGAAAGCAATACTAGGCAGACAATAGAAAGGAAGTTCTCCTTTAGTTATCAAACCGAATTATGATCAAAGTAAAGCAGAGAGTAGGGAAGAGAAAATTAAACACAAGGTTTATAGTGGTTCGGCTTATTCCAAGCCTACGTCCACTCTTACGCACCGACAGCCCACCGGCTGGATTTCACTATGAACAAAAGAGATGTTACAGCAATGCTTTCCCTTGATTCCACAGTGTAGATACTCTACCGCACTTCCTCAAGGTATCTCAAAATATAAACTCTCTTTTGCGTACAAGATTTTCGCTCAGAAAATGAATTGACTAAGAATCAAGGAGCTTCAGACTTTGGAATTCTTCTATCGTACACCTCATCGAACAACTGGAATGTCTTCCTTTTATACTCCTTTATGCCATCATACCCGTTGGCACTTACCAAAGGAATTCCTCCAATCTACCCGTTGGACGAAATCAATTAGGAAGATCATTCGAGCTATTAAAGGAACATGTCGATAGCCCATCAATCCTGCTCGCCCATACAATCAGGATCTTGGTTTCCATAAGTAGAACCTTCCAAGTATACTTCGCCAATCATCGGATCCTTAATCAATTTAGATTCAAATAAAGGATTCCGTTATGTCATATCCAGCCAAGAGATCTTCTCCAGTCGATAAGGCTAAATCCTTAATGAAGCATCCAGTTTTGGATAGCCTTTCTTCAACGGATTAGAAACTGTCAATGAGAATAGACTTTGAGTCTTGAGTCTGGCAGTCCGGAGGTCTTCAGACTTTAAATAGAAGAGTCTGCAAATCTTCAGACTAGACTGATGGAAACGTTTTGTCAGCTTCAAAATATTCCAAAAAGATTTCTCCAACAATCTCCATGTTGCATCCTCTTGAAAGAAGAATTCCAAGTCTTGGACATTTCTTCAAATACTTAACAACCTTTAGAGCGGCATTCATGTGGGACTGCTTGGGCTTATGCATAAATTGACTGAGTGTCTGCACAGCATAACATATATCTGGTCTAGTCATGGTCAAATATATGAGCTTTCCTACCAGCCTTTGATAACCTGTTGGGTCTCTGAGAACAGGATCATCTTGGAGATTTCCTTCATCATGGTCCACCGTAGTTAACTTGACATTTTGTTTGATTGGAATGGCTGCCGGTTTGCTTCCCGATAGACCTGCATCAGATATGATCTCTAGCACGAATTTTCGTTGGCTGGGGGAAATCCCTTGATCTAATCGTGCAATTTCTATTCCCAGGAAAAATTTGGGTGATCCCAAGTCCTTCATGTGAAATGTCGAATGCAGGTATTCCTTGAAGCTCTTCATGGCAATTGTATCGTTACCCATAATAAGTATATTATCAACATATATCATTAAAAATATGGATGACATACCTTTTGTCCATGTAAAAAGAGCATAGTCATATTTGGACTGTTTGAAACCTGCTGCTGTGAGAGCATTCGCGAACTTGGCATACCATTGCATGGATGCTTGTTTGAGACCATAAAGGGATTTGCAGAGACGACATACTCTATTTTCCCCCTGTCTTCGTAAACCCTAAGGTAGTTCCATATAAATTTCTTCATCCAAATCACCATGTAGAAATGCATTGTGGACATCCATTTGGTGTAATGGACCAATCTCGGAAAGCCGCAACCAATCGGAAAGAATGAAGCATGACGTCCTTGGCCACTGGGGAAAAGGTCTCGTGATAGTCGAATCCTTCTCGTTGTGTAAATCCTTTGGCTACTAAGCGAGCCTTATATCGTTCAATCAATCCATCTACCCGAAAATTTGTCTTGTAAACCCATTTGCATCTTATCGCCTTACAATTTGAGGGTAAAGTCATAAGATCCCATGTATGGTTGTCATGTAATGCTTGCAATTCTACTGCCATGGCCTTTTGCCACTGTGGATCCACGTATGCTTCATCATAACTAGCTGGTTCCCTTTCTTTAGATATGTGACTTATACATTGTCGATGTTCCGGAGACAATTGATTGAAAGAGACATAAGATGAGATGGGATAATGAATACCTGGTGAGTTGTGTGTGGCACAAATATAATCTTTAGTCCAGGTTGGTGGGCATGTGGTTTACCCTGAATGTCGAGGTGGATTTGGACGTGATGGTGGATGCTCTTCCATAGGTGGGATTGGTATGAGATCTGAGGCTTCTTCAGTAATTACATGCTTAAATCTTGGAGAAAAGTCTTTAGCAGTAGACTTATCGCTTGTGGAAGTGCTGTTGAATGTTCCCGGGTTTCCTATCATAACATATCCAGGATCCTTAGACATATCGTATTCAGAGAAAATAGCATGGGAAAGATGGAGATCGTTTTCTTTTGAGGATCGATCTTCAGCAAATGGAAATACGTCGTCATGGAAGACTACATCTCTACTTATTAGGAATTCGCTTGTAGAGGGTTGAAACACACGATACCCCTTTTGAAGATTTGGATATCCCATGAATATGTACCGCTGGGCACGAGGACTCTTTTTGTCCCGAGGGCCTACCGCGGTGATGTAGCATAAACACCCAAATATTCTTAGGTGATCCATTTTTGGCTTCTTTCGGAACAGGACTTCAAAAAGACTTCGACCATTTAACACCTTTGTTGGCATTCGATTGATTAAATACACTGCCATTATCATGCAATCTCCCCAAAAATTAATTGGGATAGAAGCTTGAAACTTCAAGGCACGTGCCACTTCTAGAATATGTCGATGCTTTCATTCCACTACTCCATTCTATTGTGGAGTATATGTGCACGAACTTTCATGCAAGATGCTATAGGATGAAAATAATGATGTGCATTCACGGTTGAAAAACTCTTCCATTATCTGTCCTAACCCACTGGACAGTCTTTCCAAATTGGGTCCTTGATAAGGAAATAAATTCCTTTAAGTGGGATAGAGCCTGACTCTTAGTTTGCATAAGGAAGATCCATGTTGCTTGGGAATAGTCGTCAACAATGGTAAGAAAATATCTTGATCCATCATGATTAGGTGTATGATACGGTCCCATACATCAACATGAATAAGTGAGAAAGCACTAGTGGAACGACTCATGCTAATTGGAAAGGGTGCACGTGATTGTTTTGCAAGAGGGCAGATATGACATTAAGAGTAAGGAAGCAAAGCACTGTGGCCCACTCTGGAATGCAAAAGGAAATTTTTATTATTGGTAGTGATATTACACAATGATTGCTTATTTAAGGAAACTTCAGATAAATCCAAAGTTCTTGGAATGCTAGTCTAGAAAAACAATCAATCAGAATGATTACCCCAGCCCATCAGTTTCCCAGTCAAAATGGCCTGAAAGAAACAAATATCAAAATTGAATAAAATTCGGCAAGAATTTTCTTTGCAAGCTCTAGACACGGAAATCAGATTGAACTGGAAATCTGGCACATAGAGGACATTTCTCAGGGTTATTTGAGGGCTAAGGTTCACAATTCCTGTAGTAGTCACATAGGTAGTACTTCCATTTGGCAACTTTCTAGAAACAAGAATACTTAAATTTTCGTGAATAATGGAAAAGAAGCCCTTATCACAAACAATATGATCACTAGCCCCTAAGTCGATTATCCAAGAATTATGAGAAATAGAATTTATCAGGCAATGAGAAATACCTGAGAAGCTATTTCCTTTGTTGGAAATGTCCATTTTTTGCAAGGCCTGCATAATTTTTTGATACTACCCTTGAGTGATAGGTTGATCAATATTTGAACTTGAGGTTTGATAAGCTGCGACCGAAGACTCCTTCCCTCGTTTTCCTTTTTCACTGGGCTTGCCGTGCAATTTCCAGCAATTATTGATGGTGTGGTGGGGTTGCCTGCAGTATTCACAAAATAATTTATTTTTGCCTTTTAAATTCTACCTATTTGCCTTTGGACTCGCGGAAAAATATGGACTGTTGGATCCCTTAAGGACAGCTGCATGCTCACCGTCCGATCTTGATGAAGAGTCGGGCCCTTTCCAGCCGTTTGATTGTGCCTCACGATCTGGACCGTCCATCTCAGGTACTTTAAAAGCTTGTGGAGCTGTCCCAAACCCTAGCTCGTCTAGCCGCATCCTTTCTTCTCGATTCTTCTGGTTTCATTCCTTCTCACGGTGAGCAGCCAGCATCCCGCAAGCATCCAAGGCCAGCGTCTTTGCTCCTCTAGCATGCTCCGTTGTCGTGAGTCTCTGACTCTCTTCTTGAACGGCCAACTGGAAGATGTGGCCGAGTGATGACATAGGTTCCATGGCTAACATCTGAGATTTAAAGGTCAGGTAAGAATCGTTTAAAATAAGCAAGAACCGAGTAACCTTTTCTCTGTCCCGTATCGCCTTGTACTGCTGCAAGGTGGTCTTAGGCCCTTTGAGTTTTTCCTCTGTTGCCTCCAATTCGTTCTAGAGGGCTGATAATTTGTTAAAAATGGTTGTGATGCTCTTATTACCCTGTTTGAGTTTAGAAAAGGCTTGACTTAAGGAAATTTTTTTTTTTTTGCACGGTCTAATTTTCCATACATTTCCCGTATATTGTCCCACATCCTCTTTGAATCTTCTGTGGGTGGTAGTCTGGCTGCAATTTCTGGGCTGATGTAGTTCCCAATCCACGTTCTCACTAGTTGATTACATTTCTTCCATTGTCTCACCATCCTTTTGTCTGCCGGAACGGGAAAAGATCCATCGATAAATCCCTCTTTATCTTTAGTAATAAGGGCTCAACGGAATTCTTGAGCCCATATTGAGTAGTTCTCAGATTCCCTTAGTTGTTGACTGATAAGTCGTATCTCCGGTCCATCGGCAGTAGATACGTACAATGGGTCACCGAGTTCTGGTCGGTCGGAAACGACTGAAAATGGGTACAGCAAAAATCTGGGTCTTATCGTCGGGTAGGTATTTGAACTCGTACCCGGGTTAAGTGACCCATTGGATAAACCCGCATCTTGGTTTCCAGACCCAGTACCTATGCTTGCCTCGCCTATGGTTGGCGAGTCATTATCGGGCTGGGTATTGCCTTCGGAAATTTGAGCTTCGGGCCATGGAGTACTTGGGCTTGGCCCGTAGTACCATGGGTTGGGCTGAATGGGAACAGGTACCCACTGGTATGGTTGACCCGCCATGGCTGGACCCGATGTGGATTGGCCTGGAATGGGTTGCCCCGGATTGGGCTACCATGGAAAGAAACCCGCATTTGGTTGGATTCCTACGGCTTCAGTAAGTAAGTTCACAGTAGAACTTTGATTTTCTTCTTCTGTGATACGCATTCCAGTAGATGCTGGTTGGTCTTCTGCCATGGTGATGGTAAGAGATTCCTTTTCTTCACTTGCTCTTTTTTCCTCAAAAACTGATTCCTACGCTGGAGTGCTAACGTTGTTTTGCAAGTTAGCGTGTTCTTCAAATTTTCCGGCAAGCAATCAAGGAGGAGAGGCGCGGAAGCTGAATCAGAAGCGAAGCCTGCTCTGATACCATGAAAGAACGCAAGGAGGAACAAGGAAAAATGGAGAAAGTTTTTGTATATTCTATTCCGTGTCTCAATAATGTACAATGCTCTACAATTATAACACTAGGCATGTAAAGGAAAATGGAAATAAAGAATATTACAAATCAAATCCTATATTAGATTGATATTAATTGATTTTCCATATCAATCTAAATATTGTACAAATCCACAAGATCGCATATCTTCCAACACAATCAAATGCTCGTCGGCCCGCAAGTATGTGACTTTTCTAGTGGCCTAAACAAGGGCATTTTGTCAAAAAAAAAATTGAATAAAAAGACAAGGCAAATTTATAAAAGTATAAACCCAACCTTACTTTTTTTCCCCTCTCTGCCAACCCCAACCCCAACCCCAATCCACTTGAATAACCAAAAATGAGATTTAAATGTCTAAGGCAGTGTGCGATCACCGCGCGTGACCAGGCAACAGTGTGCGATTGGCAGTGGCCGCATGTGACTGGGCGATCGTGACATGCGAAAGGTTGATTGAACAAAACTAAAAGAAAAACCTCCCCCTACGATTCACACAAAGCCTTCGCCTCGAATTCAAAAATTATTACAACTTTGTCTTTCACTTTGCCCCATTGAATACGCCGAGTTTAGTTTTCCAAACTGGAGCTCTGATTTGAAACCCTAATTTTTCTAAATCTTGTAATTTCATTTGTTTCCATGGATGTTAGTTTGCTAAATTGGTTCAACTTGTATTCCGTACACGCAAGAGAAGGCAATTGCACTTGTTGGAGTAACATGTTGACAAGGTGTGGGCATGTTGTGGAATAAGATAATGATGGTAGTGGTTGATTATTTATTGTGCATTTTCTAATTTTAATAGAATAAATCAAGGTCCCTTCATGTCGTTAACCCACTACCTCATGTTTCGTTATTTATTGCATGAACCCCATTATTAAATTTTGGAGGTCAACCGCAGTTTCTTCATACTAGATTTCATGCCCATTCTTAAATTTTTTCAAGACTCTGTTTTGTCCCTTCTAAATTTTACCTTCTTGATTTTAAGTTTCCAATAAAAAAGTCATTGTATTTACAGTTTTCCATTAAAGTCGTTTACAAATGTTGCAAATGATAGCAATTTCTTCCCTACCATGCTTTGTATAAAGCTTATGTTTTGTCCCTACTTGTGCGCTAAAAGTGATTTTCAATTAAACTTCACTTGATGGTGAAAAATTTAAAATGCATTAGGCACTAATTTAGTTATGGCATCCCTTAGCTCAAATGGAGGTTTAAAGCTTGAAAACTTCTAAGGCGGTTGAATCCAATTGATTTTATTACTGTCTATATTTTTCAATTTTGGGTTAGACAAATTGTAAGTAAATTTTTCAGTTTAAAGTTGGTTAATCTTGTCATTAACATGCTATAATCTAGAATACTAATTTGAAAAATAAAGAAGAGAAATGGATTTTGTGTATGAGATATGAAACATGTCCAGTTTTATTAGTTTAATGGCTCCATAATTTCGAGCAGAACCTCTCCAAATATTTGGAAAAATTCCAAATAAGGGCCTGAAATGCCCACATTTTCTCAAAAGTGGATGTTATTTCAAATAAGAGCATGAAGTGGTCAAATCCTCTCAAATAAGGGCATGAAGTGGCCAAATCATCTCAAATAAGGACTTCTGGCTGGCTGGTGACTATTCTAGCCATCAATGAAAGTTTATCTTAGTAAAAAAAATTATGAGTGTATTTTTTAATTTTTTTTTGATTTCTTTTCTTTCCTTTTTCTTTTTTCTGTTCTCTTTTTCCCTCTGCAGGTCATGGTAGAGGTCGCTGGACTCAATCGAGGAACATTCTTACTAGATCTGGCCCTCGCCCAATTTGGTGAGGGTGACCCTTGCTTGGTGTGGCAAGGGTGACGCTGCCTTTATCAGCATCCGGCAAGGGCGACCCTCACCTGATTTGGCCCTTGCTCAATCCGATGAGGGCATTCCTCATCGGATTTGGCAAGGGCAAGGGCAGCCCTCCCCCGGGCAAGCGAGGGTCACCCTCGTCTGACCTTGCCTGCCCAGCCTAGGCAAGGCAACCCTCACCTGACGCCAGTGAGGGCAGCGCTTGCCTAAGGGTGGTGAAGGGAAGAAGAAAGACAAAAAGAAATAAAGGAAACAAATTTAAACAATTAAAAGACTGAAATGCCCTTTGGCTAGTAAGGTTGGGTTCTTCTTTGAAACTGATATGACCACTTCTTGCCTTTATATGAAACAAATTCTACTTTAAGCCCTCGTTTGAGACGATTTAGCCACTTCGGGCTCTTTTTAGAAACAAAGTCCACTTAAGGCTCTTATTTAAAAAAAAAAAATGAGAGTACTTCAGACCCTTATTTGGAATTTTATCCAAATATTTTACTATGTTGTAATTGCAGCTTGTGTTTTTTGTGTATAAGTTTAAGTTTATGTGGTTTTGTTAAATATATATAGGAATTTAGAAACATAATGAATTTTGTTTTATTGCTTCCGTTTTCCATTAGGTGAGATGTGAAGAAGTGAACTATGCCATGTTTGCTAGTAGGTGCGTTGAGGGTGATAAAGAAGGTGAGTTTGCCATTATTGATCTCGATGAGTCATACAAAAGAAATGTACAATGTATTGAGGGTGAAAAATTTAATGAAAAGGGATATATAGGTCGAAGATATTAGTTTGCGTGTAGATACATTATTTAATGTAGATTTATTAAATATAAGTAGTCAAGTTAAGTACACACACTAAGTTCAATGCTAAGGTTAATATGGATAATCTTGTATTCAAGTTAAGGATGTGCTTTAGCAATATTAAAGAGTTTAGAGAAGTAGTTTGGAGTTATTCCATAGGAAATGAGAGGCAGGTGAGGTTCACTAAGAATGCACTAGATAAATTAAGGGTTATGTGTTTTGATGGTTGTGATTGACTCATATATATTTCCAAAGTGCAAATGGAGCATATGTTACAAGTTAAAATCTTTAACTTGTACACATAGGTAGTAGAGCTCTATATGTTCCTCAAGTAAGCTCTAAATGGCTAACAAACAAGTATTGTAACATGTTGATGAATAATCCAATATGACCATGTGCTTCATTGATAAAAATAAAAATAAAAATGGAATCTGAGAATGTTTTGAAGTTGTCAAAAGAATGGTGAGTAATTTTGGATGCTTAGACTCTATTGCCAAGCACTTCATGATTTCAACCTAAGATCCACCTATGTAATTAAAAGTGAGTAATGTCAAGACCAATTCAAGCTTAGAGAAGCCTACATATGTTTAGGTGTATTGAGGAGGGGTTTTATAGAATGATGTAGGCGCTTTGTGGGGTTTGATGGTTTGCCAATTGTCATCAGGCTACAAGGGTATACTTCTAGCAACAGTAGGTATAGATAAAAATGATCAAATATATTCACTTGCATGGGTAGTTGTGGGACAAGAAACCTACAAAGTATGGTATTAGTTTATTAGTATAATTACGAAAGACTTAGGAATTATTGACCCTGAAAATTCAAGACTTCGAAATTACAAATTCTGCAAATTCGAAGTATTGGACTTTTTTGTATGAAAAGCAGAAAGGATTGGTGCAAGCACTAGCAAATCTAATACTAAGCATAACACATATTTTGCTTGCAATATCTTTACGAGAACGTAAGGCTATACCACAAAGAACTAAAACTTAACCTTTTAGTTTGGAAGGTTGCCATGGCAAATAGGGTATGTGATTTGGCTTAGTAATGGAAGAGCTTAAGACAGTTGATAGAAAAGTATATGGTTGGTTGTCTTAAAGGCCAATAGTGCAATGGAGCAAGTCTCACTTCTGGACAAGCTTAAAATACAATTGATTCATTGAATAACTGGTGTGAAAGTTTGAATAAGAACAACATTGATGATGGGACAAGCTTATAATCATACTCCTTGGAGCTATAAAAGTACAACTTATGGAGAGGATTTATAAACAAAGGAATGGTTGGTTAAGTACACTGGTGTGATTTGTCTTGATATCCAAGAGATATTGGATCTGCAAAAAGAGGATTAAGCATCATGGATTTTTGCATGGAATAGGGTGGATGGGTTCAAATTGAGTGGGCCATATGGAGACGAGAGGGTTGTTATCATCAGACATAAAACTTGTAGTTGTAGAAAATGGGACATTAGTGGAATCCCTTATTGTCATGCTGTTTTTTTTTTGTACACTTGAGGGAATAACCTGAAAATTAGATTTACACCTGTTTCAATATAAAGATATTTAGGCAAATTTATAGTCATGTTGTGCATGCTGTAAATTCCAAGGACACATGACCTACTAGAGAATATTTACTCCCACCAAATGTGCCCAAGCAAGTTGGTACAAAGAATAAACAAAGAACAAAGTTGTTGAATGAAATTGCTTGTGACAATTTAAAGAAAAGAAATAAGAAAGTTGTGTGAGAGCTTGTGGGAACAAAGTTGAAAAGACACAATATTACAATCACTTGTGGAAAATGTAGTAGGTCAGGCCATAACAGGTATCATTGCAAGAGTTTATAAGTAGCATCAACAATAGCAGCAACAACAATAACATCATTAGCTCTAGCAACTTCCATATCTGTCTCATGCTTACAAGATGTGGTAGAAAACACTCCTTTAGCCTCAACATCATAAACTAAGATAGTTGAACTGCTTGTGTAATTTTTTAGTAGTATTTCAAACTCAATATCATCTATGGGAAGAAAGAAGATGTAAGTATCCATTTATGCTCGACTTTGTCATAAAATTGTTCTTTTTTGTGCTTGACCTTATTTTGACTATTTTTTTATTCAACTATAGGTAAAGAGGACGACGAAAAGACCTAAACATGAAAGTGGTTGAAGACGATCAATTTAAAAAAAAAAAAATGCAAGACCAACAATACAAACTCTTTTTTCTTTTACGGTTAGTTGATATGAACGATTTTGTATGAGTCTATTTTGAAAGCATTTTAAAATTAAAGTATGTATAGGTCTACTGTATTGAGAAGATTTATTATGTTGAGATGTTTCTCTTTTCCATCAAATAATATGCTAATTAAATTGCTTTGCTTTCTTTTGAGTTGTGCTTGTTGTGGACAAGAGATTTCTTTTTCACTTAATATACTTGTAATGGTCTTTTTATGTTTCTATGTTATCTTGCATGCACAATACAACTGCACTTTTTTTTTTTTAAAACTTGAGTAATAACCCAATTTGTAGCAACATATACGCATTTTTTTGTTAGTTTTATTTTTCATTAATAAAAGCTCTTGCAATAATGGAGTGTCGGATACCCAAAGTGTCAAAACTTAGCATGGATTGATATTTAAGTGCCAAAATTTTCAAAATGTACACTTAAGTGCCAACGGCAAGAATTTCCGACCAAATTACTAACGTCGCATTTTCTGACAACATTTTTTAATGACATGGCAATTAATTTAAAAAAAAATTATCCATGTGGCACTGACATGTGTTTTGCCCCTAAATTTGATTTTTAAATTAAAAAAATAAATTAAAGTAAATGACATCTCTCTCTCTCTCTCTCTCTCTCTCTCTCTCTCTCTCTCTATTTTTGTTTTTAATTTTTTTAATTTAATCTAATAAACATTAAAAACCAAATTTTGGATAAAATGACGTCGTTTTGGGATAAGCATTGTTGGGTGGATATTTTGACGAGTCATGTAAACTAGTTTAACATTACATCAAATTTTCAGTAAGTTTCGCTAGACTTGACACTTAATTGTCCAATTTTTTAAAAAAATATCACTTAAGTGTACATTTTGGAAGTTTTGACTTTTAAGTGTCCATTCATGTCAAGTTTTGGTACTCGAAGTATATTTTTGCTTGTAATAATGGAGCAAATGTGACATCCTAAATTTTAAGTCCTGTTTTCTATTTAATAAATTGGGCATTTAATCGACGCGCCTATAGGGCTATTCTTAGAGCTGATTACTCTCGAGGTAACTAGACTATCCGGGGAAGCTATTAAGGAATTTTAAATGTGATAAACCTGAGAATTTGACCAGGAATCGGTTTTTCGACCGTGCTGATTTTTAGAGGTCATTACGGCACAGTTAAAAATTTATTTGAGATCAGAGATAGGTCGGTTTAACTGAGATGTGTGGTTAATCGTGGGTGACACCACTAAATTGAAAAATTCTCGTCGGTCGGCACTAGATTGATTTCTCTATCATTTTGGTACCCTGTGTCCATATCTGAACCCTCGAGATTTCCACGACAACCGAGAGTCGCCAATGCGTTGAGTGGGTTCATTGTAGTTAAAAAAAAATCGACCACGGGTCATTTGCTCTAAAAGTTTCTGAAAACTACCCGGTAGCCTGGGTCACGCTAAAAACGCGCCTGAGTGAAATTAACCGCGAATTTGAATCCGATTTCAGAAATTGAAAATTCTATCATGTCACAATAAATTATAGGAGCGTTGACTCAGTCTCAGAAGATTTTTCTGTAAACCGAAACTTTTTGAGAAAATGTCGTCCTAGGGCCGTTTTTGTTTAGAAAAAGGCCGGGATCGTTTTTTATCGCAAAATTGGGAAGCAAGTGAGATGTATTGATGAGGAAAAATAACAATTTAATCGAAGACTCGATAATGGAATTTATTAGGGCAAAATTGGCTTGATTTAAGCAAGATCAAATGTCCAATTGGTGAAGAAACGTTGCAAATTCGTTGCTCTCCCCTTGCCTAGCAAAAATGGACCATTTCAAGAGTCCTAGGATGAGCCTTGGTGGCTGAATGAGAGCCAAGGAGCAGCTGGTGGTGGTGGATGGTCAAGGAGACCATTAAGGAGAAGAAATGGCCCTTGGTGGAGCCCTTGTCCCCCTTTCTTCCTGACCAAGGCAACCGGCCACCACTCTTGCCCTTCTCCTCACCATTTTCGACCAACAACAGCAGAGGAGAAGCTGGAGCAGCCGCGCCACCGCCAAACCGCAAACCGCACGTTGCTGTCGCCATTTCCGCCCCCACCGCCCGCGCGAGTGCCCCTCGCACGTTCGCCAGTCTGTTGCGCCTCTCGCCATCCCAGCCATCGTCCGCCTTTGTCCGTGTACCTAGATGGCTGTCCAGCCGCCGTGAGTGGCTGTGGGAGCTCGCCGGAGTCGCTATTCAGCCGTTGTGTACCTGTGTAGCCTTCCTTGAGCCTTACCGCCCTAACCAGCCCCGTTTCCTCTGGTTTTGCAGCTTAAAACAGAGGCTGAGTTTGTGGGTTTCTAGCAAGCTTCAAGGCCCGTTTTGAGGTGGTCCCGAGCCTCGGTTGGTAGGCCCGCCTTAAAGAAAGTCGAGCCCCACAACGTTCCCGTTGTTTTGCACTGAACCGCTTGTTAAACAAGTGAGTTCAACTTACTAATCCTCGCTTAGTATGTTAATGATGCTTAGGGGTTGACTAGATTTAATTAAGTATAATTAGGTGGATATATTAGATTAGAATAATTAATTTAGTGCTTTACCGATGCATGTTAGGTGGTTAGTTGTAGCAATTAGCAAGTAAATAGGTTCTAGTATTTATCGAATGAACCTCGGAAATTTTCCGGGTCCGTTTCGGCGTCCAATTAGGCATTATGGACCTAAATTGGATTTATTGGCATTTATTTAATATTTTCCGTAATTATTTAATTATTTATTTATTTTTCAGAAATTAGGTTGAGATAGTCGACGACCGGAATTTTATGTTGATTATTGTGGTGCAATCTATTTATTTATTCGAGCTTAAATTTGTACTGAATGGATTTAATTGTGATTTTAGGATTTTATTCCTAAATTAATTAATTTTGGTAATTAATTGGTAAATTACCGGGCGTCGGTTTACAGCGCCAATAATCTATTTTGGACTGTTGAAAGATGTGGGGGAATCAAAAGTGAAATTATTATATTTTAACTAAGGTCGACCGTGTACCCACACACGGCTATTTTTATTAGATATGATAAAAATGATGGAAACGTTGCACGATTGAGTTGGTATACTATATCGGCCTACGGGCGACATGTCAGCTTTGGGCGAGCAATATACCGGTATACTATATCAACCTACGGGCGATATGTTAGCTTTGCGCGAGCAGTATACCTTATTATCAGCTTTGGGCAAGCATATATATAGTATACTATATTGGCCTGGGGGCCCTAAATTATTAGCTTTGAGTGAGCATATAAATAGCATACTATATTATCAGCTTTGGGTGAGCTATACTATCTATTTTCAGCTTTGGATGAGCAGTCCTAGACTATGGTCGGACTTTATAGATAGTATTGATTTGACTAGGTAATGGTCCAATGACATGGAATTGACTGAGTCGATTGATCGATGATTCGATCCGGTTGTTGATTTGATGTGATTCAGTGATGGTGTGAATTAAACTAACTTGCAGGGAGGAATTTGAGGCCAAGGTAAGTCCTTTTGACTCGTGTTGTGCTTAGGCAGCCTTAAAGTGTATTGGCTTCCTAATCGAGTCTTAGGAGAGTAGAACTTGCTGAGACGTAGTCTCACTCCATTGTGGGACAACATTTCAGGTCCCTAGATGGCAGTACCTTCACCTCCTCATCCTCCCATGCATTTTGGTATACCCGAAGAGATCACCGAGTTAGGATACCACTTCCTGATACACCCCCACCCGGAAGGACTAGAGTATGTTTTGGTGAAATCCACCATTTGGGTTAATGTGGGTAGAGACGGCTTGGTGCCCCACAAGTATTGGTTGTGGTATCGTCACTACCATGATGGGTAAAGAGAGGGTCCCGTACCGAAAGAGGATGTGCCTTTGTACGTCTTGTAGGCAGCATTCGGAAAGGGGACTGCAGTTCCCAAGGACGGAGCGATGATTGATGCCAAAGACCCTAAGCTCGAGGGTGACCTTGATACTCCCGTGTATTCGGCCGTGGACTCCAGCTGGAGCAAAGAGGAAGGAGAGATTGTTGAGCAGGAGGAGGACCCTGAAGAGGAACCGGAGGAGGAGTCGGAGGAGGATTCAGAGGAGGATCCAGAGTATGACCCGGATGAGGATTGAAACTCCCACCTTATTTTGCAAACTCTAAGTTGTGATTTGATGTGTGATAGATCGGACTTGTTAATAGTATTGTAACATATACTATGAGGTTTGCTTTGTATAAAAGTGTGGTTATGATTTTTCAGGTTTGAAAAATATGGTCTTACTTTTCTATCCCATTGTTTTATTGTATGGGGATTATTTATATGCTTCCGTATGCGTATTAAAATGAAAGGGTTGGCGACGCGTTCTGGGACGTCACTATTAATTGACCAACATGCAGGGATGGGCGCGCGCCCGAGGATCGGGGCGTGAGTGCAAATATCTCCTAGCATGTTCATACTAAGAATGCTCTCTCAACAAAATGCTTTGCATTTTTGTAGAATGCTTGCTTTTGTTGCTAGCAATAAGCACCATCATCATCATCATCATCATCATCAAGCTTGGTACAACAAGCATCATTAAGCAACCATCATGATGATCATCAACAGCTCATTATTAAATAGTTGAATCATTAAACTTTAATATTTACATTACCCAAAAAAAAAATAGTACATGATTTTACAACTTCAATGTGTGTGCACGGCATGTAGGACAACCAGTTGAAAGCTCCACTGATCACAACCCATCCTACCATGGAAACTTACAAACAAAAACCAATCACAACTCTCCCGCATCTTCCTAAAGTAGTACATCATCACCCATGAAATGTCATCATGCCGAATAAAATCTTTTCTCTTTTTCTGCTTTGTTGAAAATGGACTTCAATTGATCTTGTTCTTTACAAAAGCTCAAAGATGATTTGGCGGCTTGGACACAAGCTCCTAGTCTAGTCTATAAACCTTTGATGGATCTCCATCTTTGCTAAAAGACAAACCAACCTAAACAAAGAAATAAGACATATAGGGAAGTTAATGTACGTGATAATAAATTCACATGATTACTAAAAAGATGTGCATTTAATTTTCTAAAGATATTATGCCCAATAGATCATAAGTAGTTTCATGGCAATAGATTCTCATTTGAAACTTTTATTTCAATTGTTCTACAAGACCTATGTATGTACAACAACTATACCTCTAGCTACAAGAGAAGGGAATGCATAGATAATTCACAAACAACTACCCCTATCATGTTCTTTTTCCTTGGGCTTTGGTTGCATACAGAGTTGAAAAGCAAAGGGACCAATTTCATGTTTTATCTACAAGACTATAGTAGGTAATTTGCTGTTCTTAATACCACTCTCCTGTAGAACTTGTTGAAAATTAAAGAGAAGCAGAAGAAGTAGAAACGTATTGGGGGAAGAATACTTAACAACGTATATTGTAACTAGAAATATAATTCAAGAAAGTGATAATAAAATAAATAAGAATTAGAGGTAAAGTATAGTTAATCGAATCTCCTTAACATGATAGTTCTTGCCAACGTGCTAAGTAGCTTCACAATTTTCTCTCAAGATACAACATCTCGAACTTGTTGGTATCAGCACTATATGAATATGACTTTGTTGAACACTTCTTGAAACCGGCACACTTAGAGAAACTTGGAGAGAGGAGATGTAGGTTTTTCACTTCTTCTTGGAATGAAGATTTTGAAGTCCATTTGTAGAGTTTTAGAATTTATGCATAGAAGCGACACATGAAACATGAATGAAATAGATATAAGAATCCAAGAGATACATGAATCATGAATTAAGTAGAAATACGAATTCAAGAGATATATGAACTCAAGAGATACATGAAATAATTATATACATTAACCCACCATAAATATAACAATCCTCCACATTAATGGATCAACAAAATATTTGACTTGAGGAATTCTAAATGTGCCTGTGGAAATGCACTGCATTAAGATATGCGGCCTTGGATTTAAACCTTCTTTAATGAAAGTTAATTGGACATACTTAACCAGTTAGGATTCATGTGTGTTTTAGAAAATTTAGCCTTTAAAGATTGTCATAGAGCCGGCTAACTCCATACAGATAGGTGTATCCTATTAAAGTTATCTTGCCATATCTCACTAGGATACTGTATTTCTAGTTATAGGAATCATTAAACGCATAGCATACCCTTGAAACACTATAGGAAGCACTGTTGCATCACAGGAATGGGTGACAATGTACTCACTAGAATTTTTAAAATTTACTTTGTTTTTTGAACCTAGTGCATGGGATCTCCAATCGTTAGAATGGGTTTCCACCCTCGAACCTCTTTATTGGGTTAAGGCTTTTAACCCCATTCTCTTTGATGCGCAATTTACCTACTTTCTTGACAAATATTTTGTTAGCAAATCCACAATATTTTCCTTTGACTTCACAAAGTCTAAATAAAGTATTCTATTTGAGAGCAACTGCCTTATGGTATTATGTCTATGATGAATGCGTCTAGACTTGCCATTATATATGCCCCAATCGAGTTTGTTTTGAAGGAGGAATCGCCACTTTCGCTAGGCACTTCCACAACTTAAAAAAATTGTAGGATGATAACCTTCCATTCCATAACTCATATGGAGTCTTACCTATCTATTTATAGGGTACTTTATTAAGAATAAAGTTCACAGTTAAAACTACCTCCCCCTATCACAAATTTTAAGGTAAACCTAAACTCAATAGCATAGCAGTAGTCATATCCTTTAGAGTTTTGTTCTTCCGTTTAACAAATCCATTTTGCTGCCGAGTGTAACGTATAGTTATCTGGAGAATTATCTCCAAATTAGCACATAACTCCTTTAAGAGGGAAAAACTACATTATTTTCCTCTGTTACACCTAAGCATTTTGATTTGTCCATCAAGTTGGTTTTCGACCTCTTTTTTATACTTGATAACAATGCTCGTAGCCTTATCTTTGCTAGTTAACAGATAAACATAGCAAAAGTGAGTACAATCATCTATAAAAGTGATGAATTACTTCTTCCCACCTCTATTTTCTACAAACTTTAAATCTCATACATCACTAAGGAATGGTTGTAGAGGCTTACTTGTTCTTTCAACGGATTTGAAAGATTTCTTAGCAAACTTAGCTTTAACACAAATCTCACACTAGTAACGAGCATCCAATTCAAACTTTGGAATTAGCTCCAAGTTTGCTACCTTCTTCATTGTACCATAGTTTACATGTGATAATCTACCGTGCCATAAATAAGGAGCTTTTCTTTATTACTGGTATTTGGGTACAAGAATTTCGAGTTTATATCAATGACAGCCACATTGGCTTTGAATGTGTCATTGTATAAGTACAATTTCCCCACATACATCTCCTATTTGGAAAGTACAAACTTGTCAAATACAATTTTGAAACCTTCTTGACAAGTATAGGGCCAAAAATAAGGTTTCTCTAGATCTCCAGTACATGCGGCACATTTAGCAACATGATTTCCTTGCCAGAGATGAACTTCAGGATCACCTTTCATCTTCTAGCAATATTTGCTAATGTAGAGTTAGTCATGTAGAACTTCTCTTCATCCTCGGCCTTCTCATAAGACAAGAACCTGTGATTATCCACACAAATGTGATTTGTGGCAATATGCCCAACCACCAATTGATATTATTCAACATCAAGGATACATCATACATCACCACAGTAGTCAGTCTCTTATTATCTTTCTATTGCCATTGCTTAAGGCCTACACTATTGAATTTCTCGAGTTTCTCATTTGGTGTTATTGGAGGTGGTACCATCAACTAGGCAAAGCCTGTTGAACCATTTCTCCAGAAATTTGGACCATAAGCCATTTGGTTTGTACTGTTTTGAAAAATAGTCCAAGGTATATTAGTTACGCAACTTGTACTTATGAAGGCTCATAACATTTGCTGCCATAACATCAGGCCATGAGGTTTGAACCTCACTGTTCATCAAATTCTAAATGCAAGTGAGCGAGTCGAATAAATAATATAATGACGAAAAAAGGGTATCATCCCATGGAGATTGATGATTAATAAACTAATTAAATACGAAAAATAGATTAATCCTAAATATCTAACATATCAAAATATAATTGATAATAAATTAAAACTAAAAATCTTAACAGCAAAATTTGGAAACTAAATGCAATAAATCAATCAAATATATATGTTAGAATATCCAATTTCACCATAATCACTAGATATGAATTTAAAATTGTTATGTATACAATAATAATATCAAACATATGATAGTAGAATTTTTAGGTACAGCAAACCCACTCAGTTTATTAATGTACCACATCTCTATATGAATTTAAATAAACATAAGTGCATTAAAATCTATTAATACTCTCGGCTTACAATGAGTCTTTCATATCACTTTATCATCGAAAGTTACACAAATAATATGGAATATCTTTATCCACGTTTAATTCATGGTTATATATTATAATGAATAATTACATATTATCACTTCTGAGTCTCAAATATGTCCATCAGATTATTTAAGTGGTGGTCAGTCACTTAAAAGTATTAAGCGCAATAATATATAATTCACATGAGTGAAATTACTTGAAAAATATAAAAGTCATGAAATGCATATCATCATGGTCAGACTACATTGTAGCCCTAACAAAAACAAATTAGAACATAGTAGAAGAAGAAATGAAAATATAAATTAAATCCAATATCTTGAATCGAATAACAAGAATTCTATCGCTACTTTTGTTTTCTCTCCAAAATGCTTGAAAAACTCTCAAAACAATAAAAAATGATCTAAAAATGAAAATGTAGCTATCCCCTCAGGCTCTTAATGTTTTCCTATTTATAGGATACATACAAGACCCTTATCTCCAAACAATTACTTATTTTTCGCATGCAATTAGGGAGTAAATAAGAGAATCTTTGATTTGATATTCATCATCCAACGCTTGTAGATAAAAGTAGGGAATAAAATTGAGAATTCCCTGATTTGATATCCACCTTCCAACGCTTTCTAATTTGAATGCTTGACTTTTGCGAATCTTTTCCTTATCTTCTTCATATCTCATTATGTTGCATAAATAAGGAAAATTCAAATAATTAGAAGGAAATTTAAATATTTTCTCATAGATATTACATTATTTGTTGCCTAAAATGGGTAAAATAACTCTATTATTATAGAGTTATCACTCATTGGTCGAAACGACCATAGGAATGCCTTCATGAATATTTCAAACGTCAATGTTATCAGCTATCTTAATATTGTGATAAACCCAACAAATAGTGGGAACATTAATCGTCTTAAGATTATTGGAAATTAGAAAGGAGTAAAAGAAGAAAAAAAGTATTGGGGAAAGAATGTGTGACACTGTTTGTTACAACTAGAAAATTAATTCGAGAAAGTGATAACAAAATAAATAAGAATTGAAAGAGAGGAATGGCTAATCGAATTTCCTTAAGACGATTAGTTCCTACCAACGGTGCTAAGCAGTTTCATGAATTTCGCCTCCCAATATATAACACCTTGAATCTGTTAGTATTGGCACTATATGAACAGGACTCTGTTAAACACTTCTTAAAACTAGCACACTTAGAGAAACTTGAAGAGAGAAGATGTAGGTTTTTCACTTCTTGGAATGAAAATTGTAAAGTCTTTTTATAGAGTTTTGGAATTCATGTACAAAAGCAATATATGAACCATTAATTAAATAAACACAAGAATATAGAAGTTACATAAATTAAATGGATACAAGAATCCAAGAGATATATAAATCGTGAACTAAGTAGATACACAAATTAATGGGATACATGAACGAAAACAACGTATCTCATTTTGCTCACTTTTATTGATCCATTAACCCACCATAGATGTAACAGAATACACCAACTTAAAAGTGACAAAAGTTAGAACAGGATCAGTTACGTTGGCAAAGGTAATAGGAGATGACACCCTATTGTTTGAAGGTCTAAGCTAGGTCTGATCTACCATATTTACCATCTCAGCATCATTACTTGAATCCAAACAGGAGAAGGCAGTTCTCATACATGTCTCGCCCTTCTTAGTGCTTACCTAGTTTCAACCGATTGAGAAATATGTGTATCTAGGTCACCAAACAGCATTCCGAGCCTTTGCATTTTCTTAATCAATGTCAAATCTCTTCTTTCTACACACATCAACATCATGCCCAATCTCATTTCATCTCTTACAAGTGATAGACTTCCGTAAGAACTCGGGTTTCACTCCAAGGAAGTGTCATCCTCAAGAATAATAGGAACTGAACCAACTGGGAATCAAGAGGAACCTCCACACATATTCTAACAAAATCCCGTGTCTACATGAATTACGTTATCCATATACAAAATAATATCTATTGGAGCACCAATATAGTTTAGAGCTTATTTTGTCGTTAGTTGTAGTTTGTAAACAAAGTGCTGTAAATAAATATTAACATGAAAATGACAATTAGTAGCAAATAATTCACTAATAATTAGAGAATTCAAGTTACAATCGTTCACATACTTGGGTGTTTTCCAAACTTAAATTTAAATCCAAATTCAAAGTTTGTGTAAGTAAATAACTCAATTGAATGCAAAAGTAAAAGCTTTCCGCTTACAGTCGAAAATCAAGAACGTTGAGCGTTACTTATTTTCCTTGCTTTGTACGGTGGCTCTATATGAGTTCGCGGCTCGATTAGAACAAAAACAAAAACTCCTGCTCTTTGTTTCTTCCTTGGACAAAGTTCTTTTCAACCCCATAAATAAATAAATAACATAACATAACATAAATTGTCCTGTAGTTGCTTTCTTGAGGAGCTTTTATTTTTGTGCCCTTCCTAGTTATAACATGTGCCCCTTATTTTGTCCTGTAATGTCCAATATTGCACGACATTTAAAGAACCCACTTCTTTCTTCTTCTTTTTTGTTGACGGAGGAATCGCCGGAGATCACCCTTCGGAAATCACACAATCCTCCAGTACCCGGTGGCACCGTCGGGCCTTGCCACAAGCCACTGTTTAGGCGTAAACCTCGGGGGAGGCTAACCCAGGACCCCAACACCAGGACCCCCCACTTCAAATACTTTAGTAACAAGAGGGTTCGAACCCTCGACCTCTACGATGAGAGAGAGAACTCACATCAGCTACGCTGCCCATGGCTGGGTTAAAAGAACCCACTTCTTAATTGGTCAAACCTTGCATATTTTTCAAGAATTTTCATTTTCTTTAAGAAACCCATCTATCTCTATAAACTGTTTAAACTTGAGACATGAAGTTAACACAAAATTTGATACAAGCCGGAACAGAACTCATCTTCTCAGCTTGAAGATTGAACTGCCATGGACAAAGAACTGAGGGTTGGTGATTAATGTGCTAGGGACCACCAGCTGAAACCCAATCACAAGTACTAGCGTCGAGGAATTTAAAGATAAACAGTTGAGGAGAGGACGAACAAATCACGTGGAAGTAATTCCAGCAAGCAAGACTTCCTAGAATTAGGACTACCTACGAAACCAATAAAATGATTTTGACAATAATTGCTATATCCCCCATCTCTTTCGCCCCCTCCAGCCCAAAAGTCAGTAGGATGTGTCATGTATACATTCACTCTCAAACATATTAAAAGCTAGTCCCAAAGTAAGTTTCTGGTTGGCGACAAATTCTAGATTAAAAAATTCACCAAGAGTAGTCATTGGATGCATCGAATGTATGTTGAATCATGAATTTAAGAGGTCGAACTAAACCACAGCGTGCATTCTAAAATCCTTCTCCTTATTAGTAGTAGGCCATGCATAGACCTCAAGCAGTGCACTGTAGCTCATAGGGTCATTACAAATGACAATAGTGTCTGATTTGGAGATGATTAATATGAGAAATACAAAAATTCTTATTTTATAGAATTTATCTAGGAGCTGACGTAACAGACCGTCGCCGGAAGCTTGAACGTGACCAGAATCGTTCGAATACGTAGCCATCAGGACTCCATCCCGTCATCAGCAGCTCCTAAGGTTTCACGGATATCTATCACATTTTTCCATAGTAATGCAATTATTGAAGTTGGAAAAATCAAACACGCTTAGAGAAGAGCTTTTCAGTAATAATCTTCCAATTTATCACTTGGCTTCACAAGGTAGAGATGAGCTCCGCGAGAGTCTTGAAATCAGCTTCAGCTCGCCCTTCAGGCCCAGCAGCCACCAGCAGCCTCTGCCTAAACTCACCAATCTTCTTCCTCATCTCCTTCCCTTCCTCACTCCTCAGCACCACCTCCAGCGCCGTAACCATCCCACTCTTTGTTATGACCCGCCTCTCCACTCCAATTCCGATCGCCCACACTTCCTCCACGGCCCTTGCGGTCATCATCTGGTCCACTGCCACAGGCCGGCATATCATCGGCACGCCCCCCGCGACACTCTTGAACACCGAGTTGTAACCGCATTGCATCACAAAGGCCCCACAGGCCGGGTGGCTGAGCACCTCCCTCTGAGGGGCCCATGGTACAATCCTCCCGTACGCGCTTGTCCGCTCCTCGAACCCTCCGGGGAGGCATCGGGCCTTCAGCTGGTCGTTTATAGACCACAGGAATGGGGTCCGAGTGGACTCTAGGGCTTCGGCAAGGGCCGTTATCTCGTCAGGCGTCGGGTTCGTCAAGCTTCCGGACCCGAAGGATATGTACACCACCGTTTGGGGGCCTTGCAAGTCTAGCCAGGTCAAGCAGCCGGTCTTGTTTGAGGCAAGGGGGCCTGGCGTCAAACAGCCCAAGTGGAGCAAAATGCTGAACTTGGACTTAAGGTCAGCTGTGAGGGGCTCGGGATCAAACTCCGAGTAGGAGATAAGGGCAACGGCAGCTGCACGTTGGAGCACATTCCCCACCTCGCGGAACATGCGGTATATCGTTGACGTGTCTGGGGCCTTCACTAGTTCCTCAGGCAAATCTGCAATGTGCATCATGGAGAGTCCTGGGATCACGTCCAAGGTCTTTTCTTCGTCGGCGGCGTTTTGCCTCAGCTGGAGGATAAGGTCAGCGTGGACGTGCATGGATAGAGAATACGGAGCGCCAGCCCAGAACGCGACCCACGGGACGTGCAATTTGTCCGCCACTTCGCATACGACCAACGATGCCAAACCATCGGTTAGCAAGAGACTCACTTTGCTTCCCGCATCTCGTACGGCAGTATCGACACCGGCCGGAAAATTCACTGGCGCTTCTCTAAGGAACAGCTCGGCTTCCACTCGTGGGTCGTCAGCCACCTTGTCGTGGCCAGCTGGCGACCCATCTCCGACATCGTCCACTCTGAGGTTCGACGGCAATAAAGCGGCTTTGGACGGAGGAGGGAAAACGGAATCGTTGGACTTGGCCGTGCTCAGGAAAGAAAAGCGGACGTTCGGGGCGACGGCCGCAAGCTTGCAGACCAGTTTGGCGATAGTCCTTGGGTGGCTGCTGAACGGGAAATTGCAGACTGCAACGTGTTTCTCTGACTGCATGATGGTTGGATTTCGTTGTGTATTTTTCATGAAGAACTTAGAAGTAGGGAGAGAGAGAGAGAGAGAGAGAGAGAGAGAGAGGGACAGAGATTGCTTCAGAAACCTACGTTGCGTTCTATCATTGATTTATAGAGAAAAGTTTCAGTAAGAGAGGACGTGCCGGAGTCCCTGCTCCGACCATCTAGTCAAGAAAATAGAGTTCTCCATGGATGATTGAGATTTATTACTGAAATAAGCACCGCGTGGTGTCCTGGAGGCCACAAGCCATGGTGTGTCTTCTGTTCTCGTCTGTCCACACAGGAAATGATGTGCAAGAAAATTCAAATTAGGTTGCGCATCATAATCGCAACCGCATATCATTCATCATTCCTTTGTAATATAAATTAGGTAACAATTTTTAAACTAGTAAAAAATAACAGGCCGTTTTTTTATTATAAAAGATAAAAAAATAAAAATATATATAAATTATTATGAAATCTATTTCTTCACAATACATGACTCATGATAAGTTATTATTCCCAAAATATCCTACCTTTTGCTAAAAAAAATGACTAGAATATTTGGGGATGGTCAGGCCGGACTTGGTAACTAAAATCGCCTAGACAGATTTACATTGTCAGCTTCTGTTTAATCAACCACCATGTCCAATGACCATTGGGGCAATCGAAGTTTACTGTAGAATGATTGTCTCAACCTAAGTAGCACCGGCACGCGATACGGACACGCGATATGACACGACACGATACGTCAACACGTCATTTCTTAAAAATAGAGAATTCCGACATGTTAGGACACGTTGTATATTAAATGAATATTTTTATTTTTAATTAATTTGATTCAAATTCATAAATAATTAATTAATTAAAAAAAGCCTATAATGAATTTACACTAATAATATTAATAAATTAATTCATTGAAAATTCGAAAAACATATTCATAGTTAATGTGTATCTATGTTTGGAAACATGTTTTTAACTTTAACAAAAGTTATTGATGAAACTAATAATTAATAAAAAAATTAGAATCAATTTATTTAAATAAATCCATGATCTTCTACAAATGACCAAAATTTATCATTATTCAAAATTCAATACTTTTATTTTTCAAAATTATTTTTTAATCTCATTTATTTATTTTTCTGTTTTAAAAAAAAAAAAAAAAAGTCCCCACACCCCCATAACCTTCTTTCCCTCGTCCATTCCCCCCCCAGCCAAAAAAATTATTATACTTTTATTTCCCTCCCCACCACCTGAAAGTGACAGATAGGTTGTCACTTCCCCTCCCCCTAAAATTACCCACACCCCCACTCCCTTCTTTCCCTCGTCCATAGTTAATGTGTATCCATGTTTGGAAACATGTTTTTTACTTTAACAAAAGTTATTGATGAAATTAATGATTAATAAGAAATTAGAATCAATTTATTTAAATAAATCCATGATCTTCTACAAATGACCAAAATTTATCATTATTCAAAATTTAGTACTTTTATTATTCAAAATTATTTTTTAATCTCATTTATTTATTTTTCTGTTTAAAAAAAAAAAGTCCCCACACCCCCACAACCTTCTTTCCCTCATCCATTCCCCCCCCCAAAAAAATTATTACACTTTTATTTCCCTCCCCACCACCTGAGAGTGACAGATAGGCTGTCACTTCCCCTCCCCCAAAATTACCCACACCCCAACTCCCTTCTTTAACCACTGGGATTCGCCTTAGTGGCCATGTTTACACTTTTATTCACCTTCTCGGGGGATGGGGTGGGGACGCGTAAGTTTCAGGAGTGGTTTTCGACTCCCACGCCCTGCAAGAGGCATGGCAAAAGTCTGAGAGTGAGTGTAGAGTAGAAATAGAGTAGGATTGACCAAAAAAAAAAAAAAAAAACTCCCTTCTTTCCCTCGTCCATAGTTAATGTGTATCCATGTTTGGAAATATGTTTTTAACTTTAATAAAAGTTATTAATGAAACTAATGATTAATAAGAAATTATAATCAATTTATTTAAATAAATCCATGATCTTCTACAAATGACCAAAATTTAATATTATTCAAAATTCAGTAATTTTATTTTTCAAAATTATTTTTTAATCTCATTTATTTATTTTTCTATTTAAAAAAAGTCCCCACACCCCCACAACCTTCTTTTCCTCGTCCATTCCCCCTCCCCCCGGCCAAAAAAAAAAATTATTACACTTTTATTTCCCTCCCCCACCACCCAAAGTGACAAAATTTATTACACTTTTATTCCCCCCCACCACTTGAGAGTGACAGATAGGCTGTCACTTCTTGTGACATCCCGAATTTTTCACTTCGCTTTCAATTGAATTAATTGGGCATTTCACCGACGCGCTTATAGAGCTGTTATCAAAGCTGATCACTCTCGAGATGACTAAACTGTCCAAGGAAACTATTAAGGAATTTTAATGCGATAGACTTGAGAATTCAATCAAGAATCGGCTTCTCGACCATACTCATCTTTAGAGGCCATTACGACACAGTTAAAAATCGATTTGAAATTAGAGATAGGTCGACTTGATTGAGATGTGTGGCTAATTGTGGGTGACACCACTAAATTAGAAAATTCTCGTCGGCCGGCACTAGACTGATTTTTCTATCGTTTTGGTACCCTATGTCCGTATTTGAATCATCGAGATTTTCATGACAACCGAGAGTCGCCAATGTGTCGAGTGGGTTCATTGTGGCTCGAAGAAAATTAACCACGGGTCATTTGCACTAAAAATTTCTTAAACCTACCCGGTAGCCTAGGTCATGCTAAAAACACGCTTGAGTAAAATTAATCTCGAATTTGAATCCGATTTTATAAATTGAAGGTTTTGTCATGTCACAATAAATTCTAGGAACGTCAACTCAGTCTTAGAAGATTTTTCTGAAACCCGAGGCTTTTTGGAAAAAAGTCGTCATAGGGCTGTTTTTGTCTAGAAAAAGCTGGGGATCTTTTTTGATCACACAAGTGGGAAGCAAGATGGATCAATTGGTGAAGAAAAATACCAATTTGATAATTGAGGTGCTAATTAAATTTATGAGGGTCAAATGAGATTGATTTGAGAAGAAACAAGTGTCCAATTGAGGGAGAAGAATTGCAAATTCGTAACTCCCCCTTCCCCTATGGTTTTGGACCATCCCAAGAGTTGTGGGATGAGCCTTGGTGGAGGAATTGCAACCATGGAAGCCATACTTGGCCATGGATGAGTCAAGGGGACAAGATGCAAGAAAAACAAGGCAAATGGATCCCTTCTCTCCCCCATCCTTCCTTCCTCTCCAAGTTTGGCCGGCCAAGCACCCTCATTCCCCTCCTCTCTTACTATTCGAAGACCACCAGCAGTTAAGGAAGTTGCCGGAGCAGCCAGCAAGACCGTTGGACCACACGCTGCTGCCGAACGCCGGACGCTGTCTCGCGCACCGCCACTGCCCCGCACGTTCCCCCACGTTGTGCTGCTTTGCCACGCTGTCCTCGTCGTCCCAGCCCTCTGTTCATGCGTCCCAGCCCCTGGTCGAGCTCAACCGGAGCCCGTGCTTCGCCGTTCCGCCATCGGTCTGTCCCTTTTTGGACCCGAGATCGCCCCCGCTACCTTTCCTGAGCCTTGCTGCCCCTAACCAGCTTTGTTTCTCTGTTTTACAACTCAAAATAGAGGAGAAAAAAGTGGGTTTTCAGCACTGTTCCAGGCTCATTTTGAGGTGGTTCCGGGCCTCGAAACTTAGGACCGCTTTGGAGAGAATCGACCCCTGCGACGTTCTCGTCGATTTGATCCGAACCGCTCATCGAACAAGTGAGTTGAACTCACTAAACCCTGCTTAGTCGGTTAATTACAACTATGGATTGATTAGATTTAATTAAGTGTGATTAAGTGGATAGACTAGAGTAGAACAATTAATTTAGTGCCTTGCCAATACATGTTAGGTGGTTAGTTATTGACATTAGTGAGTACACATGTGCTATTATTTATTGTACAAACCTTGGAATTTTTCCGGGTCCGTTTCGGCATCCAATTAAACATTACGGGCCTAAATTGGATTTATTGGCATTTATTTAATATTTTTCGTAATTATTTAATTATTTATTTATTTTCTAGAAATTAGGCTGGGATAGTCGACGATCGGAATTTTATGCTGGTTATCGTGGTGCAATCTATTTATTTATCTGAGCTCTAAATTGTGTTGAATTGATTTAATTGTGATTTTAGGATTTTATTCATAAATTAATTAAATTTGGTAATTAATTGGAAAATTACCAGGCGTCGGTTTACAGTGTCAAAAATATGTTATGAGCTGTTGAAACTGGTGAGATGTTCAAAATTGTGAAATTATTATATTTTGGTTAAGGCCGACCGTGTATCCACCCACGGTTATTTTATCGAGAATGATAAAAAGATGGAATTGGTTGTATGATTGTGATGTTATACTATATAGGCCTACGGGCGATATGTCAGCTTACATACTATATTAGCTCATGGGTGATATGTCAGCTTAGCAAAGAGCAGTATACCTTATCAGCTTAAATTGAGTATTGTTGGTGTACTATATCAGCTTACGGGCGATATGGCAGCTTAGCAGAGAGTAGTATACCTGTTCATCTCAGAAGCGAGCTATACTATCTATTTATCAGCTTAGCAGTGAGCAGTGCTGATATGAGCGGACTTTATAGATAGTATGAGATGAGCCGACCAAGAAAGGGTTGAGATGACATGTAATCGACTAGGTCAATTGATCAATGATTTGATTTGATGTTATAAATTGATGTGATTTGTGATATCTGTAAATGATATTGACTTGCAGGGTGGAACTGAGGCCAATGTAAGTCCTCTGACTCATGTTGTATTTAGACAGCCCTTAGGGCTTATTGGCTTCCTAATCGGGTCTTAGGGGGTAGAATTTGTTGAGACGTAATCTCACCCCGTTGTAGGACAACATTTCAGGTCCCTAGATGGCAACACCTCCCCTTCCTCCGGTGCATTTTGGTATACCAGAGGAAGTCACAGAAGTATGCTATCATATTTCGATACACCATCACCTTGAAGAATTGGAGTATGTAATGATAAAGTCCACCATTTGGGTTGACGTGGGTGAACTCGAAAGGATGCCTCATAGGTATCGGTCATGGTATCATCACTATCATGACGGGCGAAGGGAGGGTTTTGTTCCGGAGTCTGATGTACCTTGGTATGTTTTGGAGGTTGCGCTCGGGAATGGCACATCATATCCTAAGGGTGGATTGGTGATTAATGCGAAGGATCCCAAGTTGAGTGATGATCCTGACTCTCCAGAGCAATCAGCAGTGGACTCCAACTGGAGCATGGAAGAAGGGGAGATCATTGAGGAAGAGGAGGAACTTGAAGAGGACACTAAAGAAGAACCTGAGGAGGAGTCGAAGGAGGATTTAGAGGAGGATCCAGAGTATGACCCCTACGAAGATTGAGACCCCACCCTGTTTTGCAAACCCTGAGTCATGAACCCATGTGTGATAGATCTGACTTTATTAATAGTATTGTAATATATACTATGAGGTTTGCTTTGTATAAAAGCGTGGTTGTGGTTTTTCAGGTTCGGAAAATATGGCCCTACTTTTCTATCCCATTGTTTTATTGTCTGAGAATTGTTTAACTGCTTCCGCTTGCGTATAAAAAAGAAAGAAAGGGTCGGCAATGCGTGCTTGGACGTCGCTATTTAATCGACCATGTAGGGATGGGCGCACACCCGAGGATCGGGGCGTGACACTTCCTCTTCCCCCAAAATTACCCACACCCCCACTCCCTTCTTTCCCTCGTCCATTTCCCCATTCCCCCCCCACCACCTGATAGTGATAGATAGGCTGTCACTTCTCCTCCCCCCAAAATTAAAAGTCACACCATGAGATCCCCCTTTTTTTTTTTGAGTTTTCTTATCAAAAACCCTAGCCAGCCCTCATTTTCCTCCTCCTCCTCGCCACTCGCCGCACGACCCCCTCCCTCTCCTCTTCCTCTTCATCCTTCTCCTCCTCCTCCTGATCTACCACCTTCCTCTCCTCTTCCTCTCGATCCTTCTCTTTCTCCTCTTTGCCGCACGACCCCCTTCCTCTCCTCTTCCTCTTGATCCTTCTCCTCCTCCTCGCCGCACGACCCCCTTCCTCTCCTCTTCCTCTTGATCCTTCTCCTCCTCCTCGCTGCACGACCACCTTCCTCTCCTCTTCCATCTCTCGTTGTCGCTCGCAGCCTCGTGTCTGCTCCCTCGCCCTCGCCTCCACCCTCCATCTTCCGGACATTCGTGTTAAAATGTGTTTGACCACGTGTCGGAAAATCGGACACCGTTGATCGGGTGTCCGACCGTGTCTAAGCATGTCAACGTGTCCGACACGCTCCAACATGTGTCGGACACGATACGGAAGCTTGGGCAACGTGTCCGTGCTTTATAGGTCTCAACTACGCTCGGCAAATAATTACGGAAACAACAAAGAAAAAGGTCATTGCTTGTTGCAACATCAGTCTTCAATGGCATTATCACTTAGGGACGATATCGACGAGGCAGGACCACCAGATGATTTTGTCGTGTTATGAGCAGATAATTAAAGATGGGCTATCCGGTTAGGTCCCCAACGTCAATTGTACATTTACCATGGGACCGATGTTTAATTGGTGTTTGAATTTTTTTTTTTTTTGGGTCGAGTTTGATGTTTGATTGAATGGTCAATTTGTTGAGTTGTTTCGTCGGAAACATTTTTCATAGAAAGTCGTTCTACAACCTTCAATTAAAGAAAATCAAGATTCTACATCAATTCCAAACAAGAAAAATTATAGACGATTAGGAATCAACAACCTTATACAACATAAGATAGTATAGAAACACACTATGTCAAAATTTAATCAATGACATATTTGGAAAATATAGACTTGGGAAAGCAATTGGATGTAAACATTTTATGACGAAATTTAATCAACAACATAACCTAAGAAGGTATAAATAATCCACGACATAATACCCTTGATAGAGAGACACGTCAGAATTTAACCGATGGTACAAATTTAAAAACTTCAACTAAGGAAAATAAAGTGTAATGCAGGAAATAATAAAGATAGTAAATTTGTTTAATTTGTGAGGGAGTTTCTAGTAGACAAGTAGTGGTATTTATGATAGTTGTGTGGTAACTGCTTTCTAGCAATCTCCAGCAATTGCATTCTTCTCGACTGGTTTCCAACTGTTATCTCCATGCCCCTTCACTTCTAAAAGTCTTTTGCCCATATCTCTTGATCTTGTTCCCAAACTATTGTGCCTTCGAAAATGTATGCCACCTATCCCTCATTGTCCCACAATCTTGCTCCAAAACAATGATTGTCTCGTGATCTTATTCCAACTGGTAATTGATAACTGCTCATCAATACCTACCTCCTGATTTTGTTACTCCATGATTTTGCCTCTGAATAATAATAGTTTTATAACCCTATTGTCCTCCAAAATATGCAATAATATGCATGCCGATTGCTCTTATATCCTCAATTGCTTTGTCCTCTTGTGATCTTGATCAACTATGTTCCTTGTTCTTCATGCCTCCAAAGAGTTTTGATGGTTTGATGTCCTTTGCTCATCGATATCCAAATTGATAGTTATTAGCCATTCGTCATCGTATATCAACAACTGATTAGCAACTCTTATTAATATGCATTATCGATGTGCATCAATATTGATCGTTAATATCAATTTTAATCCCTGTGGCCAACGAAAAGATGTATCGACCCGATTTGATAAGGGGGGAGTGATCGTCGGGGCTAGAGGATTTGGACAAGAAATAGCTCTTGGCAAGCTTTTAAGATGGTGAAGGAAGTAGGAATGAACCAAATTATGCACCAAATAGTGGGAGGGCTATTTTAATATATATATATATATATATATATATATATATAATTGGAATTAACTCATGGAAACGCCTTTTGATTTAACAACAATACTTAGCATTGGAACGCCAAAGTTGAGCATGCTTAGGTTTTAGCACTTCTAGGATGGGTAACCTTCTGGGAATGTACCGACTTGTATGCTAAAAGTCAAAACCATGAGACTCGGTATAAGACGGGCCAAAATGAACAATACCTCAGTGAGTTAATCTAAGAGACAACATAATATCAGAGCGATACCCCCTCCAATAGGTGTGTGGTTCGAGGACAAATCATGCAGAAGCTGGTGGACCTATAACGACTCGGTTCAATGATGACAAGGAATAGTCATTGGAGCCAGAGGGCTTGTACAAAAAGTGGCTCCTAGTAGACTTCTTGGATGGCGAAGGGCATAGAAATGAACCAACTATGCACCAAATAAGGGGAGAGCGATTTTAAAATATATTTGTGAAAATTGAAATTAACTCATGAAGACACCTTTTAATAAAATAATAATGCCTAACTTTGGAACTCCACAATTAAGCGTGCTCAGATGGAAGCACTCTTAGGATAAATAACCTCCTAAGAAGGTATCTACCTCTACAATAAAGAACAAAACCGTGAGACTTGATATGGGATGGGCTTAAACAAATAATACTTTAGTGAATTAATTCAAGAATGTCACACAAGATGTCATGTGCACAATAATTCTCACATACCAAGTCACATAATTATTTATGCTCACGTGCTTGCCCTTGTCAACGGTCTAGTCAATTTTAGTGTAAACACATGCATCATTTTAAAAGAACTAAAAGAAGCTTTAATTTTTCAGAAAAATACCTTCAACGTGCCCATCCTCTTTGTAAGGGGGCACTGGGATGCGTATTGCTTCTCTAACGCTTCATATTCCGCATATAGTCGAATAGTTCATAATATCCTGACACGTTGCCTCGGCCAATTCTGCTTGATCATATCTATCGAATTGCCACCTTCTGAATTCGATAGATTGCTAGAGGACAAGTACCATGACAATTGTTGCCTTCGACCTCTGAATGTGATCGATAAGTACCCGCTTTTGCGATCCTCGGTCTTTGCCTTAAAAGACACTTCCGCAGTCCCGCATCCGTTAGATCCTGTTTTCCTTGGAAAAGTGGAGAGGTGCTCCCTGTTCAAAGATCCTCTATTTTAGACGTTTGGACCACCGAGCCTTCACGATTCAAAGATCCTCGATCTTTCGAAATTCACTTTTACAAGTAATTTTTGTGGATGAAAGCTGATGCCAGGATACCACTTATCTGGGAGAAAGCTGGGATTAACACTGTTCTCCAATTTAGTAGCTTTAGCTGGAATTTGTATTTTATACAGATGTCGATGCTTTTAACATTGCACGTCAGATGCTCATACTTGGAAATAGTGGATATATTAACGTTAAACCCAAATCCCGCTCGAAACGTATTGTCTACCTTGGGTCAAAGCCTGCACAATTTTGTTCTTTTGGACTTTGCCCAAAAAAGATCTCGTTACAAGTTAGGACAAATGCCATCACATATATTGCACTTCATCTCACCACAATTAAGCAATGTGAAATTTGGTTCATTCCTGCTCCCACGCCATCTTATAGTTGAGGCCACACTTTATCTAGCCCCTTCCTAGATCTGGCGATCACTCCCGCGTGGTTTGTCCCCATGCCATCCTAAAGTTGGAGACATACCTTATCTAGGCTCTCTCTAACCCCAGCATCACTTTGCGTGGTTCTCCCCAAACCTCACACTTCCGGCAAGGCTATTAGCTCCAATACCACAATGCTAAGCCTAGGTCTCACTCTCAATGATATTATCCGCTTTGGTCCAAAGCCGGGAGAAGTGTTAAAAAGTCCTAAATTTTTAATTTTGTGCCAATATAGTCTTGAACCTTTTATTGGTGCAAATTTAGTCCTAAACAATTTCATTTGGTGCCAATGCAGTTCTTTCCAGCTAATTTTAGCCTCATTTTGCTTATTGGACTTCGGCTGGCTGACGTGGCACGATCGGCGCACATAGATAACTTTTTATAATATTTTAATATTTTTGAATTTTGTATTTTCTTTTTCTTTTTCCTTTTATTTTTCTTTTTTCCTTCTCCTCTTCCTTCCTCTAGCTCGGTGACCGGCTAGAGGCGATGGCCAGCAAGGTCAAGGTTGATCTCGCCAGTGGCTAGCGAGGTTGCCATAGGTCAACGAGGTTGACCTCAACCTCACTGGCCATTGTCTCTGGCCGGTCGCCAAGGTCCAACGACTAACTGGAGGAAGGAGGAGGAAAAGGAAAAAAGAAAAAAGAAAATGAAAAAGAAAATGAAAAGGAAAAGGAAAATAGAAAATTCAAAAATATTATTAAAAGTTATCAATGTCAGTGCCGATCGTGTCACGTAAGCTGACCGACGCCCAGTCAGCAAAATCTGACCAAAAGTAGCCGGAAAGGATTGAATCGGTACCAAGTGAAAATGTTTAAGATTAAATTGGCACCAATAAAAGGTTTAGGACTAAATTAGAACAAATGCAAAAGTTTTATGACTTTTTTAACACTTTTCCTGTCCAAAGCCCGCACAATTTTGTCCTTCTAGGCTTCGCCCAAAAAAGAGTTTGTTAGAAATTAGGATAAGTGCTATCACATATATGGCGCTTCATCTCGCTATACTCAAGTGTTATGGGATTAAGTTCATTCCCACCCTCACGCCATCCTAGAGTTAGAGCCATACCTTGTTCAAGTCCTCTCTGACCCTGGCGGTCACTTCCACTCTTGTCGGATTGGATTGTTACAATAAAGGTGGTGAAAAATATTCGTGTCATATATTATTCATAACACTATCACAACATCAAACCATGAGCACGAGAACATACTTTTTGAGCAAAAATCCTCAGTTGGCGACTACATAACACAAGAAAGAGTTCCCAACCGGGTTCCATAATCGGATTAGTTTTATGCATTGTTAATGGCATTAGATATTTAACACAGAATCGTGATTGTAATCACGCCCCGCAAAAGATTGCGCCACACAAAATAGTGTTATAAGCATAGAGGGTGGGCATGGTGGTATCGCAATGAACTTTTTCGATGGTTGGGGTGGTTGAGTATTTCGATTCAAGTGTAAATGGTATGATTTGGCTCATTACAAACGAGCCGTCGACCCTTAACTGGTTGGTATTGATACCAGTTAATTTGGGTATGATAGCGACACTAGTGTTCTATGCAAATAATATCGACAAGGAAAGGGTCTTAGCGCGTTGAGATAGAGGCTTGACATCGGCACTTGTTTGATCCAGTTCTCTTGTCATCATCTCTGATGATAACGTCCTACAAGAGGAAAGTAAACTCAACTATCAACACAGACGCATATTAGACGGAAACTCCCGAAACCATGAACATTCTGGATGAGAACGTTTGAGTTTGGTTGATTATATAGAGATGACTTGGAATTGGCGACCAGATTTTATATAATAAACATGCTTATTCATAACTTGCAATATATCAAATCTTTATCGCTTTCAAAACATCAGTTTAGAATTTCATAAAAGAGCTAGTACCACTCACTTAAGAATGTCAAACCAAACAACGCATAGCTAAACGGGCAGATAATCTCGTAATCCTATCAATTAAAAGAGAATCAACGTCAAAATTAAGGAAAATACTACAATAACGATGAATCGGCTAAATTACGTATAAATGGTAACAAAATAACTTCTATGTACCCACAAATCGTTCATCCAAATTGATTATTTACATCCAAATGCAATCCAGAACTCGCATGCAAAACCTTAAAATTTAGCTCCAACAAAATCATTGCACTAAAACGACTCCCCTCAAAACCCACAATTTTACAATGTCATAATCCACCATTTCCATAAAATCCCAAAACTCAACAACTCAAAAATTAGACTTCGTGGCTTGAATTTCACATAGCTTCAAATCTAATTGCAGATCATTTATCAAAAATTTTAAATTCAAAGGAAGAGGTAAGACCAATTTTGGAAGATTTCCTTGATGAGAAAATTTTTTCCATCAAGTTCACAAAAATTCCCTGGTACGTCGACTTTGTAAGTTATTTGGTAAGTAATGTTCTTCCTCCTGAATTATCATATCAACAGAAGTAAAAAAAAAAAAATTATTTTTTGATGTTAAAAATTATTTTTGGGAAGAATCTTTCTTGTTTAAAGTATGTGCAGACTAGATCATAAAGAGATGTGTTCCAGACGAAGAGAAGGCAAACATCCTACATCATTTTCATGATGGAGAGGCAGGTGGCAATTTTGGTGCCACCAAAACTGCAGCTAAGATTTTACAATTTGGATTTTATTGGGCCACACTTTTTAAAGATATATACTCCTATGTAGCTTCATGTGATAGGTGTCAAAGAATTGGAAATATTTCAAAAAAAAAATGAGACTCCTTTAAACAACATTATTGTGTGTGAAATATTTGATGTTTGGGGTATTGATTTCATGAGACCCTTTACACATTCTTATGGAAATTTATACATTTTAGTGGCTGTGAAGTATGTGTCTAAGTGGGTAAAAGTTGTAGTATTGCTAACAAATAATGCTAAGATTATAGTCAAATTCTTGAAGAAAATTTTTTTACTCGATTCGGCACTCCTAAGGCAATCATAAGTGATAGGGGAACACAATTTTTGCAACAAACAATTTGAAGCACTTTTGAGTAAGTATGAAGTTACGCATAAGGTTGCAACCCCTTATCATCCTCAGACTAGTGGTCAAGTAGAGGTTTCAAATAGGGAAATCAAGAGAATTTTAGAAAAAACAGTGAATGCCTCTAGGAAAGATTGGTCAATAAAACTTGATAATGCGCTTTGGGCCTATAGGACATCGTTCAAAACTCCAATTGAAATGTCTCCTTTTATGTTAGTGTTTGGGAAGGCTTGTCACTTATCAGTAGAATTAGAGCATAAAGCATATTAGGCATTGAAATTTTTAAATTTTGACATGCAGTCTGCAGGTGAAGAAAGATTATTACAACTGAATGAATTGGTAAGGCCTATGAAAATTCCAAATTGTACAAGAAGCGTACAAAAAGATGGCATGACAAGAACATATTCAAAAGAGAGTTCAAAATTGGTCAAAAAGTCTTACTTTATAACTCTCGTCTTAAACTTTTTCCAAGAAAGTTGTGGTCTCGATAGTCTGGTCCTTTCGCATTTACACAGGTATTCCCATACGAAACAGTTGAAGTTGCGCATGGCATTGAGAGCACATTCATAGTGAACGGTCAACGTTTGAAGCTCTACTTTGAAGGTGATTACAACAAGCAGAAGACCGCCATTGAACTTCATCCTCCAAAAATAGCGACATCTGAGATAGTTTGGTTGAAAACTATAAAGCAAGCACTTCTTGGGAGGCAACCAAGCATTTTAATTAGGTTTTCTTTTTCATTTATTTTTTAAGTTTATGTTTTGCAAAAAAAAAAAAATGTTTAACTTTTTTCTGTTTTATCCAGGTTAATTTTTTAGGGATCACCTTTCAAAAGTTTAATCATCAAGGTCATCTATGAACTTATCCTACAACTAGGGGAGTTTTCTTCTTCCTATTTCTATTTTTCACATTAAAGACACTCCTTCATTCAACTTTGGGGGGGAGACAAATTTTTTGGATAATTTTTTTTTTTTGTCTATCATGATTGCATTCCTTGTTGTGAATTTTTGCTATTCTTAGGAAAATTTAAATTTTATTTAAACTTGCAATTGATGTGTGAGTTAATTTTAATTTTGATTATGTTGATCCACTTATTAAGCACTAAAAGTCTTTAATTTTTTAATTGTGTGTAAATTTAGAGAACATTCATGTGAGTATGTAATTTTCTTAGATTTCACCCAAATTTTAGAATTTGTTTAATTTTCTCTTGAGGCAAAATCCTAAGCTAAATCTAATTGAGAAAATTATTTAGGCAATTTTTGGATCGATTGAGCCTTTCAAGCTAGCCCTGTTTATTTATCCCTAGTCACCCCGTTGAGCCTTAATTATTACCCAATTTTTCATTGACACCCATATATGTTTAGCCTAGCCATTATCAAATTATATCATTGTCCCATGCCCTATGAACATGGTAATTTTTTTTGGATAAAAAATTATTTGAGCTTAATAGAAATTTGGGAAGAATGATGGAGTATGAAAAAAAAAAAAAAGTGATTGCTATAGTTGTTTGGGGTGTATTAAAAAAATAAAATTGCTTTTATGATTCCCTATGCAACTTTTAATTGAGTGAGCCTTTTGGATACTTAATGGGTTGGAAATTTTCATGTTATATTAGAAGGGACTTTGGAAGAAACTCCACCATAAAGCAATTATAAAAAAAAAAGGAAAAAAAAAAAGAATGATTATATATGGTGGTAGAAAAATTATCTTGAAAGAGTGAAATCGGACAATGACAATGGCTCTAATTAGATCCTAGAAATCAACGTGTTGATGGGTGATTTGAGCTTAAAATTACCATTATATCACCTTTAGCCCAGCCTTACATTACAAATCGAGAAGAGTCCTATTGATTTTTGGTTGGATATTTAGCTTACATTAGTGAACAGAGGAATGAAAAGCAAAACTATGAGATTTTGTCATAATTATTGAGAATTTTTTAGAGGTTACATGTCAATGTGAATTTATTTGGATTGCATGTAATTCAAAAAAGATGAGGACTCTCTATCACACACACACATGGGTCACATAGTTAGAATTGGTCTTAACTTATAAATCAATTTCAATGTTTGGATGAAATTTGTTTTTCTTTGAATTGTGAATTTGAGCAATTATGGAAAGATGTCATGGAGGAGGTTGTTAACTTGAGTATGTGTTATGTCTTGATTTTGCTCGAGGACTAGCAAAAGGTTAAGTTTGGGGGTTAGTGTCGAATAGAGATGTGTACTATAAGTCTAAAATTTTATTGAGACTGTGTAATTGAGTCTTATAACTTTTAAAAAGTACAATTGAGTTCTACAACTTTTAAATTGATTCAATCGGGTTCTTTTGTTAACATTGTCAATTTACAAAATGGAAAATGTCGACGTGGGATTTTTAAATAATTTATTTTTCCTATGTGGCATTTTTTATTACTTTTTGCTTTAAATCTTATTTAAATAATAGTAAAAAACTCAAAAAAAAAAAAAAAGCTAAAATAATTTTTAAAAACTGGAAAAAAAAAGGAAAAAAAAAAAACGGTAGGGATCATGGCTAGGCATTGCCACTACTACCATCGTCAGAGCAGCCAATGACCACACCAACCTTAGGCTAAGGAGGGGGGTGACCCTCATCAGCCTAGGCAAGTTCATCTATCATGCCCCGATCTTCGAGCGTGCGCACATCTCTATGTGATCGATATAAATTTTGCGACTTCTCAGGACGAGTGCCGACCCTTTCTTTTTATTGCACATGCGGAAGTGAATAACAAATCCCCTAATAGTAACCATCTCGGGATAGAAAAGCAGGACATTAGATTTACAAATAAAACATGTTTTTATATACACATTGAGTCATGTACAAAAGTCTACAATCAAAAGACTTCAAAAGATCGACTCTCAAAATAAGCTGTCATATCTAACCTACACTTTAGATCCCCTTAGTTCGGCTCCAAATCCTCCACTCTATGGCCTTGAAAATTGAGCCCACGATGGGGTGAGATATAAATCTCAGCAAATTCACACTCTAAACCCCGATTAGGAGGGTAATACGCCTAGAAGGGGCCTAACCACACCATCACACAATCACAAAGACTTACCTCGTCTCAGATCCTCCTTGTAGGTCAGTAAAATTTATATCACAGACAGCACGAAAGCATGAGCAGCAACCAAGCTCATCAATTGGAACGCCACACTCAATTTCCAAATAAGAATAGAGGTCATAATTATAGGGATAAATCGTTATGACACGTCTCATACCATGCCAACATTTTTGTCCCATAATCCGACCCATCTATCTCAATCAATCATGTGTTCTAATTGATTATTACTACCCGTACATGCAGTTTTACCCGACACACATCGGTCCTCTGGCATAGCCAGGTTCCGTCTCACTCCTTTGAGCACGACTACATCCTCCGACACACACCGGGGACGGCATTCCTTACGGCCTTTCTGAAGGAGTTTCGGTCCAAAATCTACTGCGACCGGCGTCCATCAACACATACCGAGGATGGCTAATATCCATCGACACACACCGGGGATAGGTAACGTCCACCAACACACCAGGGACGGATTCTCTTAACCAGCACATGATCATTCAATTCTGGCCAAGGACATTGTGCTTTTCACACACATGCCTCAATTAAGATAACGACCTTGGCCTGTTTTCTTCTTATTAAAAGCATCCGGTGAAAATATTGTGTGTGGGTATACGGTCAGATTGAACCTTAAAAATTGGTATCCTTCCTTTTAAAATCTCACTATTTTATACAATATATAAAACCATTTTTTATGTCAAAATCCGACCCCTGGGATTTTCTGAATAAATATCGAAATTCATAATTTTTGGAATAAATGACTAAAATTCCAATCAGCACTCAATTTGCATAAATTAACACTCAATTGTAGAAATTAACCACACCATTGCAATTAGTCCGGTCACCGGCTATCCTAGTCTAATTTCCAGAAAATATTAAATTATTAAATAATTTCCAAAATTAATTAAATAAATACCTATTAATTCATTAAATACAAACTTAGACTAAATAATGCTAATCTAACCACCTACTGAGCTAATTAAATTATTCTAACCATCCTAGCTATGTAAGAGTATACTAACCTAACTAACTACAATCTCTAACCGCCTAATTAACTAATCTAACTAACCTAATTTAACTAAACAAACTAATAATTAAACTAATCACACTTAAATTAACTTAATCACCCTTTAAACGTCATTAGCATACTAAGTAGAGTTTAGTGCATAAACTCATCGGTTTAGCGTGAAAACCGGTTCACCGCGGTAGCGGCGCGACGGCAGCCGATAAACTCCAAAGTGGCGACGCCAACGGAGGCTCAGACCAAGCTAAAACCGGCCCAACACAGGGCCCAACACAGCTTAGCTAAGGCTGAGCTTCAGCCCTAGCTTTTGCAGGGGCTGCTGGTCGCGGCTGATCTTGGTCAGACCGGGCTGAACTTGCAGCTGAAGTTAACGGGCTAGACTGAGCTTAACGTGGCTGAAGTTTGCAGCTTCGAGTGGGCTGGGCCGTGCGGAGGCTGAGCTGCGAAGAAGCAGCTTCGATGGTGATGCTGGGCTCGCGGGATTTGCTGACGATGGGAGTTGGCTTCGTTGGCTTCATGAGCAAAAGACACAGGCAGAAGCTTGGGGGAAGATGCTTCGGTGGAGAGAAAGACACGCAAAGGGGGGCTGACAGGGGATCACGTCACTGTTGGTGGTCAACAACTAGTTGAAGAAGCAGCTGATTCGGTGGAATTGTTGACTGAGTGAAGACACCAGATGGTGGAGGATGCGCGGCAAGGGGATGGAGCAGCTTCGGTGGAGAATTCTGCTGAAGTTTGACTTGGACGCGGTAGCGTGAAGAGGATCGAAGGCTTCGGTGGTAGAAGAGACAGCGGATGGTGGGGCAAGCGTGAACTGTAGGGGAATCCGAGCTTCAAGGGAAATGAAAGCAGATGTTGGCGGAGAGATGGAGAATGAAGGAGTTGCATGTCTCTTCGAAGGAAGAAATTGAAAGAGAAGCAGAATCGAAGGGATCAGAGGAAGTCGGCTACGAAGATGGAGGGCAGCTGGTCAAGCGTGTCAGAGAAGCCACGGGTGGGGGCAGAAAGTCAAACAACCCTAATCCCTTCAATTAAAAGCTTGTCCCGTATTTCTTTCTAACAAGATAATGCCACAATTAATCAATTTTGATGCCAAAGGTTGCACCCCCTAAGCCTAGCTCCGAATTTAACCAAATGAGCTTCAATTTCATCTCCAAATTCCCCAAATTGAGGTCCAATTTCGTTGAAGAAAAAGCCCATACAATTTCCACACTTTCCTTTCACCAAGTAGCTTAGTTTGGAAGTAAAAAATCCCTTCAATTTAGCCCGTCTGAATCAATTTTCTGAAAAAATTTCGGGCTCGCCGAAAATTCTTCGGTGGATGAGTCGACGTTCCTAAAATAAATCGTGATATAAAATAATTTTCAATTTTTGCAATCGGGTTGAAATTCGCGGTTAATTTCAATTTGACGCGATTTTAGCGTGACCAAGTCTACCGGGTAGCTTTTGGGAACTTTTAATGCTTTTGACTTGTGGTCGATCATTTTCGAGCCACAAAGTGCATCATCGACACATTGGCGACTCTCGATTGTAGAAATCTCGAGATTTCAAATATGGACACAGGGTACAAAAAAGACAGAAAAATTGGTCCAGTGCCGTTCAACGAGAATTTTGCAATTAGGTGGAATCACCCACACTTAATCACATACCTCTGTCAAATTGACCTATCTCCGGTCTCTGATCGATTTTGATCGTGTCATAATGACCCTCGCAGGTTAACACGGTCAAGCAGTCGATTCTTGGTCGAATTCTCAAGTCTATTGCGTTTAGATTCCTTAACGGCTTCACCTAATAGGCTAGTTATCCCGTGAGTGGCCAACTAAAAAAAAAGAACTATAGGCATGTCGATGAAAAGTCCAATTTATTTAATTGAAAACAGAACTTGAAATTCAGAATGTCACACCATTGTTGGCCTAGTCAAGGGCCAACGACGCTTGCCCAAATTTGGGCGATGCCTCCACTTAGGCTTGGGCGAGACTTGCCTAGATCCAGGTGACGACGGCCCTCACTTGGGCCTAACGAGGGTCATCGACCCTCACCTAAGGCCGGCAAGGCCTTGTCTAAGGTTAGAGAGGCTTGTTAGCCATAGGCGAGGGCCGGCGTTGCCCAGATTTGAGCGAACCACATTGGCCCCAGTTGAGGCGTCACCCAAATCTAGCCTAGCCTTGCTTGGGCCAACGAGGGCTAGCCCCCTCCATCGTTGATCCCCTCTGACAATGGGTGGTAGTGGCTGGGTGGTAGTGGCATGCCCAGCCATGACCCTACCCATTTTTTTTCTTACAATTTTTTTAAAAATTTATTTTAGCTTTTTAAAAGTTTTTTACTATTATTTAAATAAGATTTAAATAAAAAAATGCTACGTAGGATAAATTAATAAATTTAAAAGTGCCACATTAACATTTTTCATTATACATGATGGTATTAATGGAAGGACTTGATTACACCGATTTGACAAATTTTATGACTCAATTGCACTTTTTGAAAATTTTAAGATTCAATTGTACTTTCACGATAAGTTTTAGAACTTATAGTGCACATATCCCAATAAAGTAAAAGGAATGGTACTACTCTTATGATTGTTGTCAGTTACAAATGTGGGTTTCTTTTTGGTCTAATACCTTCAAAAATCTTCAATTTTAACTTTTGCCCTAATTTCACTTTTTATCGCATAAAAAATCTTCAATTCTAAATTCAGTCTCAATTCTACCATAAATTTATTTTGCTCCATAAAAAACCTTCAACTTTAAGTCATTTTTTTGCTGAGAAAATTACCATAGCAGTCATAAACCTATAATTTAGTCCTAAACATTGTTTTTGCTAATTAAGTCATAATTTTTTCGTAATTATGCTAATTCAGTTCATCCAGCCAAATTTTCCAGCCAACGCTGATGTGGATACAAGCCGGCACTAGTCGTTCGGATGTGACAATTTTTTAATAATATATTTTTTTATTTTTAAATAATTTTTTTATCTTTATTTTTTTATTCTTCTTCTTTCTGCCAGTCGCCAAACAAGCTAGAGGCTACAGCTGGCAAGGCTTGCCCTTGACAACGAGGTCCCTTACTTAGATTTAGCAAGGCCTCTCAGTCACAATGCTAGGCAAGCTCACCCTCGCTAGATCTAACCAAGGGTAAGACCTCGCTATCGAGGGCGAGCCTCGCAATCGTTAGGTGTTACAATGACAAGGGTGAGCTCGCCTAGCTTCACAATGGTGAGGCCTCATCGGTTGTAGATTTTGGCCAATCCAGTGACTGGCCATAAGAAGAAGAAAAAGAAAGAAAGAAAAAAAGAAAAAAAATTGAAAAAATATAATATTATTAAATATTGCAACGTTAGTGTTGATCGGACAGCCATTGTCGACTAACATCTACATTAGTGCTGGCCGACCAAATTTAGTCGATAGACTGAATTAACATAATTGCAAAAGATTTAGGATTGAATTGGCCAAAAAAGATTGAGGATTAAATTGGAAAAATTGCAATAGGTTTATGACTATTTTGGTAATTTTCCCTTTTCTTACCCTATGAAAATTCCTCAACTTTATATATTGTCCCAATTTTCTGGCCCAGTTCAAATTTTAACCTAAATCCTTTAAAGTTCAACAAAATTCACAAACTTTTAATGAATCATAAATATGCTTATGGTGATGTACTCTTCGGTACAAAGGGAAATAGATTTAGGGATATTGTTTAAAAGACAAGCCTAACAACCTATGATTTAGATGTGGGCTCTCCCATGCCTATACCTTGCGCAACGTTAGGTTTTCGAATTGACACTATGACAATTTTATAGAAAAAAGAGTCGCTATTAGCATATTAAAGTCGGCTAGAAATCAAGTGAAGTGTGAGAGCGCACTTTACTTTCTATGCTACTAGAGAATCTAATGTTTTTATTTCTCTTTCCTCATTTCTTGATTATACCTCTACTTAATATATTGTATTGAATTCAATTTTTCTTTTTTTTTAAAAAAAAAAAAAAAGAGGGGGAGGGATTTGTCCCAAATGTTCCGATTCTATCTCTAATCTTCTTCACCCCTTCCCATGTCAATAACTAGAATGAAAAAAAAAAAAAAAAAAAAAAAAAAAAAAAAAAAAAAAAAAGGGAATGTCAATGCATTCAGAAACCCTTAAATGTTAAGAGTCTAGTAACCAAAAGCATCACTAGCTTACACTTTGACCTGAGTCAATGACTTGATTGCACTAAATAATCAATTAGTGCCCTTTCGATACCTAATCTTATTTATTTTAGAAATATTTTTGTTAAGTAGTTTGGATTGATTTTTTTTCTATCTATTAATATGTGAGGTGATTATACATGTGCACAATCATTAACATAGCAATTAGCAATCAAGGAAATCATTAAATAAATTGCATGGGATAGCAAAGACCTAACACTAAGGAAAAGATCAATGCCAATTCTAAGTAGACTAAAGGGAAGCCAAAATCAATGTATCGATCTTGCACAATAAAGGGAAATTGTCTTTAAGGACAATCAAAAGTCTAAGGTAAAACCCTAAGGGCTTATTCAATTTTCTAGCACAATTTTTCTCATTGATTTCCCCATTATATTTAGAGAATGCTACCCAAAAAAACTTATTTTAATCATTTCAAGGAATTTTAATTTTTTAAAGATTTTTTTGGAATTTTTTAGATTTTCCGTACTTTTATTAATTTTTTCATGAATTTTCTGATTAAATAAAAAATAAATTTATTTCAGAGTTTTTAATTAATTTTTTAATATTAGTATAATATAAAACGGACCAGAGTCACTGGACTGGGCTCATCAATTGAGCCCGGTCTCGCAACCCCCAAAAACAAAAGGATAAAAAAGAAAGAAGCCCAGCTCAAAGCCTATTATAAACTTAAGCCAGGTAAGCCCAATTTTCAGCCAGCCCATCTTAACAAAAAAAAAAAAAAAAAACCCAAAGTCCAATAAACCTACATTAACCCAGCCCTATCAAAGCGAATCAGACCCAAAGTCATTTAAGCGCAAACAACTCACCACCCATGGCCACTCCAACGCCTACTTGTCCTCTCTCATATGTCGGTATTTTTTTTTCCCTAGAATTTCGACCTCTTCACAGAATCATTCCCGAACATCAAGCTCTCTTCTTTCTCTCCTTTTTTATTTTTATTTTTATTTCAACCTTAATACTTAAGGGAAAACACCCAAAGAGAATCTCACTTCTAGACAAAGATCTTGAGACATGGGCTCGAGGGAAAGTCCTCCCAGGCTCAAATATGGCCCAACAGTGGATGGCGAGCAATGGACAGACTCTGGTGACGGTAGATCACTCTTTCAAACTCACTATCTCTCTAGCTCACCCTCTCACCCTCTCCATCTCTCTCTTGGTTGCTCAACCTTAGCCCAAGAGGAAGCCCCCGAACTAAGTCCTCCTCTATCCTTCTAAGCATGGTCGGTAGGCACGCATGGCCCCTGCCATCGCCAGCTATTCTTGGACAAGAAAATGGCCAATTTTGAGGGACTTTCTTGAAAAATTGGGTGGAGATAATTGCCAAAACTAGCCAAGATCTTAAATTACTATACATAAGCTTGCTAATTAATAAAAAATTGCAGCCAAATTGATGGATTAGAGTACTCAAACCAGTTACCAAGACCCAGCCAACAATTTGGTCTCAATTCAAAGTTGTTGAATAAGCAAATTTGTGGCCCTACCATATCCTACTCAGCAGCCCAATCAACCTAGTCTTTGTACATGATGGAAGACTATAATGAGTAGTACAATTGAACAAAAATTGGCCAGGGATAAGCTGTTGAGAGAACGTGAAAATTGTAGTAAAATCCACACACTCAATAGCTGCAAATTTAGAAAATTTGGCCAAGTCAAAAAGTTGTTGAAGTAGCTCTGATGATAAGCTCAGTAGGTGGACAAAAGACTATCGCAACCTAAATTTTGGGTGTACCACCTAAGTTTAGGTTAATGGACTACTAAGTCTTTAAATTTAGCTCGGTGTTAACACCTAAATTTTTGCATAAAAAAATAGGTTAATTTTTACCCCAAAAAATAAATAAAAATTGCATGACATATAGTTTATGAACTTTTATTTTTATTTTGTTTTATTTTGTTGGACCGACGGCGAGGGCAAGATTTTCCAGATATTCCGCTGAGATTTTTCACAAATTCAGGTAATGTACACTGAGGGATATATTTTTAAGCAGAAAGGAAATTTATGGGTGAAATATTTGAAAAATACAAAAAAAAAAAAAAAAAGGAATATTGTGCGGGGTGCATATATTTCAAATGATATATTCAGAGAATTATGCATGAGTGAAATTGGAAACAAAATATGCTTCGAAAATCTAGATTTTTTCCCTATAAAAAGGTGTTGTGTGCGTACGGACATGGGGGGGAGGGCTTCAAATTTTTTTAGAGCAAATACGTGAGGAAGTTTTAGGATTTTGGAAAAAAATTCGTGCGAAGAGGACTTTTTTGGCTTTGTTAGTTGAGATTTCAAAAGAAGAAAAATTCTTTTGGGCAAAGGTCAGGTCAACTCGCGGCAGAGAGGGAAAAGAGAGAGGTGACTTGTGAGTGACTTGAGAGAGAGAAGAAGAAAAAAAAAAAAAGGGACGCGACTGTTCATCTTCCTCGCGGGATTGCCCCTGCCCGCGCTGGTGCTGCGCCGTCAACCGCTCCGGCACTGCCTCCGCCAGCCACATCCGCGCCTCCAACGCTGTCACCCTGCCAATCGCCAGAGATCCTCCTCACCCGCGAACCCGTGCCGGTCCACGACGTCGCTGCTGCTCGCATCCCCAGAAGCCACGAAGTCCAGTCCCCACTGCGTTCCTCCTCACTTCCAGCCCGTGCCGACCCGCAATGCCATCGTTGTCCCGATCTCGTCGCTCGGGTGTCCGACGCCGTCAGAACTGAGATCCCCCGCAACAGCCGCGACCCAAGCGCCCCTGCTCGCCTCAGCTGGACTCTCAGCCGTAGCCGTACTGCTGCGCCTGCCGCGACCCGACGCCGCCAGAGCCCACACCGCCGCCGCTCGCCTCTCCACAGTGCCCGACAAAGAAGCTTCACGCCCCGCGACGCCCCTCGCTGGTGCCCTGCCACACCAGAGTCCCTCGCCGGTGTCAACCCTTGCTGCCCCACGTCGGACGTGCTGCTCGCCGTGGCCTCGCCGGAAACCCTCGCCGAAGCTCCGAACAGGCCAAGATTTTTTTTTTTTTTTTTAGGTATATTTATTTTATTTTATTAGGCAAGTTTATTTTTTTATTTTTTATTTTGTTTTATTTCTTGTTTTTTTTTTTTTTGGTAAAAGGTAAGAATATATATTAAGCTTTGAACAAATGAACAAGAATTCGGCACCGTAACTCACACTTTAGCTGTGGGGGCGGGGAGAGTGTGAGGGTGCCGAATAAAAAAAAGTAGAGAGAAGGAAACAGAAAGGCAAAGAACCAATCAGCTGAACTACAAGTAAAAAACAGACCAACGACCCTCAGGCACCCCTCCAAAGAGCGAAGAGACGGAGGAGAGCTAGGAAGAGGACGCCGAGCTGAAGATGGACGGATCGAACCCCCAACTTCTCTGGAGTCGGTTGTTTCTTGGAGTAGGCGGGACATTAGAGAACAAAAGAGCCTTATCCTTCACAACCTTGATCAAGTGATTCTTCATGGCCGGAATTGCCAAAGAGTCACCTCGAAAGATGATAGAATTCATTTTTTTCCATATGAAATGGCATAAAGCCCCAAAAGAGAAATGGGCAATACTGTGAAAAAAATCTTTGCCGGATAGGAATTTGAGAGCCCAAGAGAGGTTGTCCTTCCAAACTCTGTTCTTCCAAGGTAAATTACATCTAGAAGCCCAAAAGAACGCAAGGGTCGTAGACATTGTGCACTCAAAGAACAAGTGGTCCACGGAGTCCGGAACGAAGCAGCAGAAAGCACAAACAGAGAACTCAATCCTCCCATAAGAGAGAAGGAGAGTCTGAGTTGGCAGCCTATTTTTTGCGAGCAACCACAAATGAAATTGAAATCTGGGTGCAAGGTCATTGTCCCAAATAAGAGGAGCCCAAGACACTCGATTCTTTTTAATCCTGATGTATTTCCAGGCAGAGGCAACAGAGAACGAACCTGATGGATCTTCTCGCCAGGTAAAGCGGTCAGAATCACTAGAAAGAATGGGTATAGTAATTCCCATATTTGTGAGGAGATCTCTCAAAGAAGCACCCACGGGAGAATAAAGGTCCGCCACTACAGAATAGCTTGGAAGGCGACAGCTCTCCACAAGGTCCGGCGGGATAAGTAAGAGAAGCGGGCCACATTCCAGCCAATTGTCGTGCCATAAGGAGACAGAGAAACCGTGGCCAATCTTCCAAAAGAAAGAGAGCCTAAAGTGTCTTCGAAGTTGAAGGATTTTTTTCCACGCCCACGAACACGTAGTGGGTGTGGAGGAGTTCCAAAAGTTGTCCTTCTTTAAAAAATAAGAATGGATCCAACGACACCAGAGAGATTCTTTATCGGTGAAGAGAAACTAGATGTACTTAAGCAAGGAAGCAGTATTGCAGTCTCTCAATTTCCGAATACCCAAGCCACCTTCATTTTTTGGGAGGCAAATGTCATCCCAAGATACTTTGGCACCGCCTCGGCCAAGCGAGGTGCCCTTCCACGTAAAACCGTCTTAGTAGTTGTTCAATTCTATCAAGAACAGAGGTAGGTAGAGAAAAAACACTAGCCCAAAAGGCTTGGATAGAATGCAGTACCGACCTTATAAGTTGAAGCCTGCCAGCAAAGGATAAATGCAGTGAGCCCACGATTGAATTCTTGCGGTAATATGATCAATCAACGAAGCACAATCAGCTTTCCCAAGTCTTGAAGTGATGATGGGCACCCCTAAGTACCGGACTGGGAGTCGACCTTCCTGAAAGCCAAATGCAAGCCGAATATTCTCTCTGATGGAAATGGGGCCTCCTGAGAGAAACACCTCGCTCTTGTTTTTGTTCGGAAGCAATCCACTCCAAGATGAGAATATATCAAGACTTCTCTTAAGGATCGTGGCGGAAACCCAATCAGCTTGACAAAAGAGAAAGACGTCGCCGGCAAAGAAAAGTTGGGTCAGCTTTACCTTCTTGCATCTCCAAAAGTATTTGAAGCCTTTCACCGAAGTATGGGAATTTAAAATCCCTGAGAACACATCCATAACAAGGGTAAAGAGGTACGGCGACAAAGGGTCCCCTTGGCGAAGGCCTCGACCTCCAGAGAAGAAGCCATGAAGTTCGCCATTAATAGAAACTGAAAACTTGGGTGTTCTCACACACACCATTATCAAATGGATGATCCATTCTGGGAATCTGAAAGCTTGCAGAGTGAGTTCCAAAAAATCCCAATCTACAGTATCATACGCCTTTTGAAAGTCCACCTTAACAGCACATTTCGGAAGGTAAGGATCTAAGTGAAAACCAGAGAACAATTCCTGGGCAAGAAGAATGTTATCTCTAATTCTCCTTCCTTTAACAAATGCATTTTGAGATGATCCAACCAAAACATTCAAAATAGCAGCCACACGATTAGCTAGAATTTTTGTAATAACCTTGTAAATGGTATTACAACATGCAATAGGTCTAAAATCTGTGACTGCAGTAGCATTCTGAACTTTGGGAATCAACGTAAGGATAGTACTATTTACCTCTTTTAGGAGGAAGCCCGAAGCAAAGAAATCCTGAACAGCTTCAATAACCAATGGTCCGACAAGATCCCAGTTGGTCTTATAAAATTCAACCGAAAAGCCATCAGGACCCGGGGCTTTTCCTCTTGCTAGGGAGAAAAGAGTATCCTTGATCTCCGAATCTGTGACCGGGCAAGAGATGGAGCTGCATCGAATATCCGAGAGAGGCCGATGGATGAGCTCCTTCATCTCATGAAGAGACGGTTTTGAGAGGCACGCTTGAGGTGAGAGCAGCTTTGAGAAGTAGGACACAAACACTTGAGGCACAAGGGCTGGATCAACTATGAGGACACCAGATGAATCCATAACCGAGAGGATGTGGTTTCTGGTCTGTCTGTTCTTAACCGAATTGTGGAAGAATCTAGTGTTTCGATCACCCTCTTTCAGCCAAGTCACACGAGACTTTTGACGGTAAAAAGACTCCTCATGGGCCCACAGTTGGACAAAGGCACATCGCTGGTTTTTTTCCAGGTCAGTAAGAGATGAATTAGAAGGATCATCATGAAGCCCAACCTGAGTGATGCGAAGGGCTTCTCTAGCTTCAGCCGTCCTCATCGAAATGTCAAAGAAAGACTCTTTGTTGAGTAATATGAGGCGAGCTTTAACCAATTTCAGCTTGGACACGAGGCGAAACATCGGCACTCCCAAGATTGGCATATTCCAAGCTTGATTGATGCAAGACGAGTAATCCGGGTGTTCGGACCAAAAATGAAAATATTTAAACGGCTTCCTTCTCGACACCGGATCAAGCACTCTAACAATCATAGGAGAGTGATCAGAAATACCCGGATTGAGAAAGGAGGCTTGAGAGAAGGAGAACCGATGGTTCCACAGATTGTTAATAAGGACTCGATCAATCTTGCGGATTTTCCTTGCAGCACCAGAGGAAGTAGACCAGTTAAAACGGAGGCCAACGTATCGAAGGTCCACCAACTCGGTTTGAGCTAAACATAAACGAAACTCGTCAAAAGATGGAATCCAAGCGTTCGAACCCCCCACCCTATCCGATGGGTCCTTAATGGCGTTAAAGTCGCCAGCTACAATCCAAGGTGAGTCCTGGAAGACTTCATTGTACTGGATTAGATCATCCCAAAGGGGCCTATGACTGACAAAAGTGTGATCACCATAGATCGCAAAAATATAGCAACTCATGCTAGAAGAAGTAGAGGAAAGAAAACCATGAACAGGTTGCTTATTCGAAGAAATAGGAGCAAACTCAACTACACTTGGGTCCCAGCCAACCCAAATTCTGCCACGAGGAGCGTATTCATAGTTCACCGTCCATTTTCAGCCTCTTAATAAGGTTGAAGGTATGGAATCAAACAAATCTTCGGGCACCTTAGTCTCAAAAATACCGATCAAGCAAAGCTTGTTGGAGAGAACAAACTTCCTTACCTCAGCACGCCTAACAGGATTGAGGATACCTCTAACATTCCAGAATCCAAAAAACATATGTACACAAGGAAGGGAGGCGGTTACCTCTTCATAGAGGCTTTGCGGCCAGTAGAGGTGGCCTTAGCAAGAACCGAAGCAGGAGGTTCAGGAAGTAGACGATCCAGCTGGTCTTGAATAGAGTCTAGCTTTGCACAAGACATCGTCCCCCGAGGTGAGGAACTGATGGATAGTAGATCATCATCCTCCGAGATAGCATGAATACTAGAACTAGCAATCTCATCCGAGCCAATAGAATGTCCCGAGCGGGAGGTGCGGTCCAAGATCTTGGCAGTATTATCATGTACCTTAACAGGTGCTTTCAAAAGTCCCTTAGAAATCCGAACAGGAGGGAGCACAGGTGGTTTAACCGATTTAGCAGAAGCGGTCTTCAGATGCAACTGTTGTCCACCTCCGGTAGCGCCTGCCACATTGACATATGCCGCCTTCTTAGAAGAAGGAAGCTTTTTCTTTTATTTTTACCTACCACTTCATGCCATTCCTCACCTGTGGGAGGAATAAGTGGAGGGGAAGAAGCGAGGGCAGGCGCAACTTCACGCACTGTGACTAAATCAGAGGAACTAGCATCGTTTCTTGTAGGTACAGGCAGAGCAATCGAAGGCGACACTTGGGAAAAAGTAGCAGCTTCCGTATGGGGAGCAGCAAGTTCCCCACCGGCTTCCAAAGCATCGAGAGGCTGCTGGACTCTTTCCGAATCCTGTTGCTGATGCGGGGCATGAGCATCCACCAAAACAGGGGAAGCAAGGGAAACAGGGGAAGCAGGCCTATCCTGGGGGAGCTAAATAGGAGCAGGAACGACTGATACAGGAGCCTTAGCTGCAGGCCTCCTCAAATTAGATGCTTGGCGAGGGGCTGGGGGATTGCAGTTGTGGCTAAAGATGTCGCACTTGGAACAAACTTGTGGATGCCACTCATATTCCACAGCAACAATACGGGAATTTCCATTATGAACCAGTAGTATAGAATCACAAGAGGGCTGATCTGCAATAATTTCAACACACACACGAGCAAAAGCTACCATATCCATTTGCTCAGTACGATGATCCACATACAAAGGCTTGCCAACCGCACTCGCAACTTTGCCAATAGCCTGGGCCGACCAAAAGGAGAAAGGAAGGTTTCTCAACTTGACCCACACGGGGACAGTTAAATGGGCGTCTTTCTTGAGTTCAAGGCCAGGCTTCCATTGTTGCAGAATAAATGGAACCTTCACAACTGTGATCGGGCCACCTTCGAGGAGCTTCCTCCTAAAATCCATATCAGGAATATGCAGCACGAAGAAGCCTTGTCCATCTGCCATGACTTCGGTGAGGTACGGGCTCCACGCCCTTTTAAGAGCTTCCTCAGTAACTTTAAACGGAATTCTCCTACCCAGATAATAGCCAATCAAACAATCATGGAGTTTGGGGTCAGCAGCCTGAAGGTCAAGGTCTGACAGCTCAACCGTCGGTTTATCATCCAGAAATGTAGGAGGGGTGAATTCTAAATCGTAGCCTTCCCTCAACACTTGAGCAACAGACGCCCAAGAACGGCTAGTTGGATTTGCCTCGCCCGTAGGCTGAGGCCGGTTCGGTCTAGATCTACCTCTGCTTTTCGTGCGAACACCAGCAGGGTTACGAACAGGGATGGGAATATCCGTCTACCTCGGATCAGGGGAAAACGAGGGGCTTCGCCCCTTATCCTTGCACGAGGGCCCATCAAGAGAAGGTCGACCTACAACTTGAGGGACATGGGTGAGAGAACTCGGCCCTTCATCAACACGAGAGGCCTGGCCAGAAGCCGAGGCCATCACAGCAGCAATTCGAAATCCAGAACCCAGACGGGAGAAAAACCCTAATCGAATTCATCCATAATCGGTCCGAAAAGAGTGGACATACCAGGGCCAAGCTTCAGGGTTTTGTAGGGAGGTAGAAGACGCCGTAGCCCACCAAGAAACTGTTAGGGAAATCCCTTATGATGTTTTGAAGATGACAAAATAAATCAAAGGCTACTAACATGTTTAATGGTTAAGTAATAGACCATGCAGATGATAGAACATGTAAAGGATATTGTCAAAGTCTATACTTGGAAGAACCAGAAGATAGACTCTAGGCTGAAGCTGAACTGGGTACAGACCTTAAAGCTAAATCTGTTCGAAGCGAGCATATGTTCGGACACGGATTGCAAAGTCTATCACACTCAGACTCAGATTGTAAAGTCTATTGCTCTCAGACTTTACATCCAGAACGAGACAGATCGTAACTCAAGCCCCGAAGATACAACGGCTAGTGATCTGGTTTGGATTCCACATCAATATTGATTTGATTGATTCAATCTAATTGATTTGATTGATTCAATCTAATTGATTGACGATTGGATCTTGAAGACAAGAACTTTCTATACGAAGAAGCTTTACTTATGGAAACCAATATTCCATTTGTATGGGCGATCAGAATCAATTTGGGATTCTACCTTTGTTACTCAACGGCTACCAAATCTTCTAGATACAGAGCTGTCCAATGGGTATATTGGAAGACGATTCTCCGGGATACTGTCCAACGGCTAGTTTGGAAGTGGGGGAGTATTTAAAGAGATGAAGGACCGATGAGCAAGTAAGAGATAGAGCGTAGAATTTATAATTCCAAAGTCTGAGCGACATTCGATCATACACTTGTCTTTGGAGAGCTTAAACATTTGTGATCGTGAGAGAAATACCAAAAGAGTGACTTAGTGAGATAGTGTGATCTACTAAGTGTTTGCACTCAAAGTTGTAATCTCTTGTTGATTGCATAGTGGAATCCAGCCAAGAAAGCTGTTAGCGTGGGAGAGTGGACGTAGGCTTGGATTAAGCCGAACCATTATAAACATTGTGTTCTTATTCTCTTCCCTAACTCCTTTGTTTTATTTGAAGTTTATTTTATTCCGCATATATTTGCCAAGATTTATTTTAAACACATATTCACCCCCCTCTAGGTGTTCGTACTAGCTATCACAGAAACAGCCCCAACCAACGGTCAAACAACCGAGAATTAGCCAATGAAGAAATCGCAGCTACAGTAACTCAGGTGCCTGGCTTGAGAGCTTCAATGAACAGTAACCCAAGAAACTTTTAGGGATCTTTTATTTCTTGTTGTTTCTCTTTATTTGAAATATTTCCCTATGCATAATTGGAAATTCCAACATATCACCCGATTCGCAACCGCGTATGGATTTTTTATTTCATTTATAAGGCTTTAGATGAAATAATTAATCAAGCGGAAATAAAATTGATATTTTGATTTTTAAGGCTTAAGATCAATTTATTGATTTTACTAGCAAAATATTATCCCTTGATCTGAACGATGTGTGATATTTTTGATGATTTTGAATGACTTGTCTTGTCTTGATTGTTTTATTTATGTTGAAATATGTTTGAGTTAAAATATTGCATGCTTTAGGGTTATCTTGCATGTAGGGTAGGAACTTTATTATTTCGAATTTTTAAAAATAGAAAATACCAAAAACATAAATTTAGGATGTTAGATTTTCGTTTCATTGAATTAAATTGCATGTTTAATTTTTTGCTAATTTTGATTTCGAATTTTTATTAAAAAAAAAAGAACAAAAAGAACAAAAAAAAAACAAAAAAAGAAGAAAAAATTAGAATTAGGGCATTCATATTAGGATAGTTTAATTCTAGATAATATTTTTTAAGTTTAGATGAATTGCATCTTAAATTAGAGATTGCTAAGTTAAGATAATATCTTGGTTTAAATTAAGGTTTAGCCTAGCCTAATCCTTAATATAAGTTAGATAGAATCTTAATTTAACTAAGTAATTTTCACATTTTCCTAATTTTGAATTTCATGAAAAATACAAAAAATGTCTTAGGATAAATTAGTTTCAATCTCTAGGATAGGTTGCATGCTTTTTAAGAAAATAGAAAATGTCATGTGCATGTCATATGGAATTAGGTTCATGAAATGCATGTTACTTAGTGATTGTGGTTAAGTTCAATTTAGCTATAAATTGCATGTCATTAAGTTAAATTGCATTGCATTGCATGACTCTCGTTAATTAAGTGAAAATGTAAAAAAGAAATTGTGTGTTAATTAGAAATCATATCTAGGGTTGTTGATGTGAATTCTGATCTAACAACGCAAATGTTTTCGTTGCTACAAAGTAAGTCTCGTAATTTATTCATTGCTTTCTTGGGTGTTAAATTGGTGGTTTGTGTACCCGTATGATCACCTCACATGTTAGGGAAATAGATTTAAAACCAATCTAGGCTACATTCAAAAATAATTTTTTTTTTAAAATAAAAATAAATGGTACCGAAAGGGCATTAGAGAAGTCTAGTGTAACCAAGTCCCCGTACCCAAACTCTCTAGTTCGTAGGAGTAAAATAATCCTCCTATTATTTTACTTAGGTGTCTAATTAACCTACCGTAAACTGATTAGTGGTGACTCCTAGATAAAATCCATTTGCATGTTAAGAAATTTGAACTTAAGTTGCGAATTAATATAGGCTTGGAAGAGCCCGAGTTAAGTTTAGGCTTAACAATCCATTAGCCAAACCCTAGGTGGTTCACACTTGAAAATTTGGTCGCGACACTCTCCCAAGCCCATATCAATTCGCGGCTTAAGGTTCATATATTTAATATATAAATGATTAATATCTATGAGTCGCCACTAATCGATTTACGGTAGGTCGATTAAACACCTAAGTAAAATAATTAGAGAATTATTTTACTCCTACGAACCAAAGACTTTGGGTACGGGGATTTGGTTACATTAGATTTCTCTAATACCCTTTCGGTACCACTTCTTTTTAATTTTCAAAAATGTTTTTGTAGGCAGCTTGGATTTATTTTAAACTATCATGTAATTTGGTGATCACACAGATGCTCAATCATTATTAAACATTGAATAAAATAAATTGTACCAAATGAATTCCACACACTAAAGCAAGTATTTTTTTTTCTTTTAACTAGAACTTTATCATAAATCATGTATTTAAACTATATGACCTAATTTTACTAACAAGCTATTTCTAATTAAATGAACCTAACATGCAAACTAATTGACATGCACCTAATTTTTTGTATATTTCTTATTAAAATTCCGAATTAATAAAAACCTTAATTAAATTATCTAAAATGAATACTTTTCTAATATGTTTTAGGGATTAATTTGACTTAAACTCTATCCTATCTTAGAAAACTATTTTTTTAAGAAAAATGAGATTATCTAAATGTGCAAACATTATTTAAGAGTCTTATCTAAAAAAATTCAATCCTAATCTATTCCAAAAATCATCTAAAAGTGCAATCCTAAAAATGCAATTTTAATTTACTAACACACTCGATGCAAGACTTGATTTTTTTTATACTTTTATGTTTTTTAGTGTTTTTTCCAAGATAAGTAACTATATCTAAACAATCAAGATATTCATCAAATGAGAATTAAAATAACTGAAAAAATAATCCATTGTCTCACTTTGGTTAAATTAACGATTACTCTAACCCTAAACATCACGACATATAAAAAAAAAGCTCAAAATAATTAAAAATCTGATCAAAAATCTTACTGATCAAATTAATAATTATAATTATTTAGCAATTAAAAATACTATCGAATGCCCAAAAATCAATATAATTAAAAATAAAATGATCCGACGTTTTACGGATCAAATTAATAATTACAACAACTTTGGATAAAACTCTTGCGTTAATGCCTACAATATCCATAAACTGAAAATCACCTCTCAATATTCAAACTTGTACAATAATAGCAAAAATTAAAAAATAAAATAAAGTAAAATAATATGAAATAAATGAAAAATAAAACAAAAGTAAAAAAAAAAAAAACCACCTAAGGGGCTTTGGAAAGGAAAAGCGCGAAGGGCGAAACACGGCCGAGGCGGAGTAGTGACACGGCGTCGACAGAGGCAAGAGTGCAGTCTATCGAACGTCGGGCGGAGTAAGGCAGTGGGCGTGCGGCAACGGCAGGTGGCGTGGCATGCAGCGACCAACAAAGGGGAACAGAGGCGTTGCTGCTGGTTGCGGCAGAGGTGGTGCGGCGCCGGCTGAGTGGCGCTCGGGCGGAGGGCAGCGGTGGCAGATGGCAATGGCGTAGGTGCTGGCATGGCGACGCGGACAAAGCTTCGGCAATCGTGAAACAACAGCTAGAGTTGCGGGTGCTGCTTGGTTGTTTGGTCGAAGGGGTGCTCGAGCAGATTTGCAGGGAGCGGGCCGTCGGGCGAAGAACTGGCGAACGACGGCGGCAGCGGAGGTGCTGGGTTGACGGTGGAGGGGAGAGTGAAAGAAACCGAAGGTGAAGATAGGAGGAATGAAGATTTTCTGTATTTCCTCAATATGTCTGTAAACTGTACAGATCCTAAAGATATAGAGCTAGGTTTGTACAATTAATGGAAATAAAGAATTCTATGTATCAATCTAGATCTAAATCTAATCTTTAATTGATATTATACATAATCAAATCAAATCCAAATCTCCCAAGGGAGTATCTCATATCTTCTAAGACTCCCCCACAAGCTGGTGGCTTGTAGATGTCCAAGACGCCTAGCTTGCTCAATAGATATGCGTGCTGTCGTTGACATAGGGGTTTGGTGAAGATGTCCACTAGCTGCTTTGCTGTCCCAATTCCTTCTGTTTCGATTACCCCTTCTTGAATCTTGTCTCGTGTAAAATGACAGTCCACTTCTATGTGCTCAGTCTTCTTGTGCACTATAGGATTTGCTGCCAATTTGAGAGTCGCATCATTGTCGCAATATAATTTTGTCGGTCCCTGTACTCGTATTCCGAGGTCCTTAAGCAACCCTCGTATCCGCACTACCTGACAAATGGTTTTCGCCATGGCTCGATATTCTGCTTCGGCCGAAGACAGAGATACAATAGGCTCCTTCTTGGTCTTCCATGAGAGGAGTGAATCTCCTAATTTGATGCAATATCCAGTGACTGATCTTCGGCTAGTGGGACATGTAGCATAATCAGCATCACAGTATGCCTTCATCTTCATGTCACATCGTTTGGATAAAAGAATTCCCAGTCTTGGACACTTTTTCAAATACTTCACAACCTTCAATGTAGCTTCCAAATGAGATCGCTTTGGACTGTGCATGAACTGACTAAGTGTCTGTACTGCATAGGAGATATCAGGTCTAGTCATGGTCAGGTATATGAGCTTCCCGACAAGCCTTTGATACCCTGATGGATCTTTGAGTATGGGATCATCGTTTTGTGATGTACCCCTATCATATTCTGCAGTAGTCAACTTAATGTTTTGCTCAATGGGAATCACGGCTGGTCTGCATCCTGATAAGCCTGCTTCTGATATGATTTCTAAGACAAATTTCCGCTGACTAAAGGAAATCCCTTTGATCAGATCGAGCAATTTCAATTCCAAGGAAATATTTAGGTGCTCCTAAGTCTTTAATGTGAAAGGTAGCATGTAGATAATCCTTGAGATTGTCTATGGCAGCCTTATCATTTCCCATAACAAGTATGTCATCGACATATATCATCAAATAAATGGATGACATACCTTTAGTCCGTGTGAATAAAGCGTAGTCATGTTTAGACTGTTGGAAGCCTGCTATTGTAAGAGCATTTGCAAACTTGGCGTACCATTGTCTGGATGCTTGCTTCAATCCGTAAAGAGATTTACGGAGACGACATACTCTATTCTCCCCCTATCTTTGTAAGCCTTGAGGAATATCCATATAAATTTCTTCATCAAGATCGCTGTGCAAGAGAGCATTGTGCACATCCATTTGATGTAGACTCCAATCATTAATAGCGGCAACAATAAAAAAAGAACGAATTATGACATTGGTGGCAACCGGAGAAAATGTCTCGTGGTAGTCAAAACCTTCCTTTTGTGTGAATCCTTTTGCAACCAACTGTACCTTGTATCATTCAATGGAACCATCAGCATGATACTTTATCTTGTAGACCCACTTGCAGCCAATTGGCTTGCGATCAGATGGGAGTGGGACAAGATCCCATGTTTTGTTGTCAATCAATGCCTGAAGTTCTGCCTTCATGGCCTGTTGCCATTTTGGGTCAATAGATGCCTCATCATAACCAGATGGCTCATGTTCTTCTGATAAGCGACTAATACAACATCTATGTTCCTGTGATAATCTATGAAAGGAAACATATGATGAGACTGGATACTGAGTACCTGGAGAGTGGTGAGTTGCACAGATATAGTCTTTAGTCCAGGTGGGGGGTCGTGTGGTGCGACTGGAACGCCATGGATGAGTGATGTACGTATTTGTCTCATTGGTAGATGGCGACTCAATGTGCTGACTTTCCTCAGTATTATTAGGAGCTTCGAGTCTTGGTTCCAAAATTTCTTCTGAGCAGTTGGTCCTCTCAGCGGGTGTTGATGTTGATGCTGGAAGAAATGAATTAGTGGAAGGAATGTGCCTCGATTCTGCTATTGGTATATAGGTAGGACCTTGAGGCATTGCTTCATCAGATAAAATACCACGGGGAGAGGTTGTCATCCCTGTATTTGCATCTAGAGTGGTCTGCTCAGAAAAAGGGAAAATGTCTTCATGAAAGATGACATCACGACTTACTAGAAATTCCTTTGTGGAAATGTCAAGAACCCGATACCCTTTCTACAAATTGGGTATCCCATGAAAATGCATCGCCGAGCACGTGGACTTAGTTTGTCTCTAGGTCCCACTATTGCAACAAAACAGAGACATCCGAAGACCTTGAGATGCTGGAGCTCTGGTCTCTTCCGGAATAATAACTCAAATGGAGTTTTCCCTTTAAGTATCCGAATCGGCATACGGTTAATTAAGTAAGCAGCTGTGACCACACAATCTCCCCAATAATCGTCTAGAACTGATGCTTGGAACTTCAAGGCTCGTGCGACTTCCAATAGATGACGATGTTTGCGTTCTACAACGCCATTTTGTTGTGGCAAATAGACACATGAGCTCTCATGTTGTATGCCGTGTGTAGTAAATAGTAAAGAGCAATCATGGCTGAAGAATTCTCTTCCATTATCAGTACGGATCCGCTGGATGGATTTGCTGAACTAATTCTTTGATAGTGAGAGAAAACTTTTCAAGTGAGAATAAGTTTGATTCTTAGACTGCATCAAGAAAATCCAAGTCGCATGAGAATAATCATCTACTATAGTGAGAAAATACCGAGACCCATCATGATTTAATGTGTGGTAAGGTCCCCATATATCCACATGAATCAAGGAAAAAATCTCACTAGTCCGGGAGTTACTAGATGGAAAAGGCGCACGAGATTGTTTAGCAAGAGGACATATAGGACATTGTCGACATGGAAAGGAGGCACTATGACCCAATCTCAAATGCATAATGGAATTTCTATCATCAGTAGTCAAGTTACACAATGATGACTTATTCAAAGAATTGCAAGGAAAATTGAAATTACTTGAGAAACTATTCCAGAAAAAAAAGGCCTTCAGAGAGACTACCCAAGCCCATCAGTTTCCCAGTTGAAAGGTCCTAAAAGAAACACGTGTCATTTTACCAAAAAAAAAAGAAACACGTGTCAGCATTGAAAATGACCCGGCATGAATTTTCTTGACAAGCTTTTGACACAGAGATCAGATTAAATTGGAATTCTGGGACATAGAGAACATTTCTAAGAGTAATTTGTGAACTGAGATTGACTGTCCCTGTTTCATTGACATGAGTAATGTCTCCATTGGGCAATTGCATGGAAATAGGGAAATTCAATCTGTCATCTAAACTTGAGAAAAATCCCCTATCACATATAATATGGTCGCTCGCTCCTGAATCAATTATCTATGCCTTTCTGGATATTGAGTTAATCAAGCAATGGGTAATACCTGAGAAACTCGCTCCTTTGTTTGTGGTATCCATTTTTTGAAGTGCCTCCATCAGTTGATGATATTGACTATATGAGATAGGTTGGTCAGTTTTTTTACCGGTCAATCCAGTAACTTGATAAGCTGCTGAAACCTTTTTTTCCTTTTCACCGGGCTTTCCATGCAATTTCCAGCAATTGTCAATTGAGTGATTAGTATGTTTGCAATAATCACAAGATAATTTACTCTTGCCTTTAAAATTTCTTCCGAAATTCCTTGATGACGTGGCAAGCATCTGACCGTCCGTCCCTTTAATCGCAGCAAAGATCTGACCATCCGATCCTTTAATCGCGAGCTCCTGTCCGCCGTTGGATCCAACCGAAGGATCGAAGGCTTGCGAGCCATCCGATCCTTGCATCCCATCCTGGCCGTCCATCCGGTCTATTTTAAAGAGCCTCAGCTCCTCCTTTGCGAACCCTAATTTGGCTCGCCTCTCTCTCTCTCTCTCTCTCTCTCTCTCTCTCTCTCTCTCTCTCTCTCGATTTAAGGTTTGGGTCCTGATGGCCGCATCTCGTCGATCTCCGCGGGCTATGAGTGCGACGCTCTCGCTGCTCCTGGCGTGGTCCGGCGTCACGTGTCGCTGACTCTCCTTCTGTACGGCCAATTGAAAAATCCGCCTAATCGGCGGCATGGGATCCATGGTGAGGATTTGTGAGCGAAATCCGAGGTATGCTTCATTCAAAATGAGGAGAAAGCGTGCTCTCTCTCTCTCTCGATTTAAGGTTTGGGTCCTGATGGCCGCATCTCGCCGATCTCCGCGGGCTATGAGTGCGACGCTCCGCCGCTCCCGGTGTGGTCCGGCGTCACGTGTCGCTGACTCTCCTTCTGTACGGCCAATTGAAAAATCCGCCTAATCGGCGGCATGGGATCCATGGTGAGGATTTGTGAGCGAAATCCGAGGTATGCTTCATTCAAAATGAGGAGAAAGCGTGTAGCTTTCTCCCTATCTTTGATGGATCTGTATTATTTGAGTGTGGATTTCGGTCCCTCGAGTTTCTCCTCGGCCGCTTCGAGGTTGTTCCACAATGATGAGAGCCTGTTGAAAATGACTGTGACCATCATATTTCCTTGCTTCAATTCACTGAGCTCCTGCATTAGGGTAAAATTTTTTGCCTGGTCCAGCTTCCCGTACATTTCCTTGATATTCTCCCACATGTCTTTTGCATCTTCCGTTGGTGGGAGTCCGGCTGCGACTTCTGAGGAGACGCAATTGCCGATCCAGGTTCGGACCAGGTGGTTGCTCTTCCTCCAGAGTCGGGCTAGGCGTTCATCCACGGGAACTGGAATGGTTCCGTCGAGGAAACCATCTTTGTCTTTGGTTGCTAGGGCGCGCTGGAATTCCTGCGACCATCTTGTATAGTTTTCTGGCCCGGTCAGTTGCTGGCTGATGAGCCGCAATTCTGGCCCCATCGGCGATGGAAACGAACAATGGATCGCCGAGTTCTGGTCGTTTGGCGAGCGACGCCACTGGAAATGGTATAAAGCCGGGCGCGAGGTTCGCGGTAGGTATTCGTTCCTTGACCCGATTTGCTCTCCCCAATTGGATAACCCGCATGATAAAAACCCGTGGAAAGGGATTTGTTCCCATACCCGGCTCTCCCGACCCGCTCAACTGCTTCGATCCGATGGCTGGGCTTGCCCCATTCGTGGTTGGCGGGCCCCCATCGGCTTGGACATAGCTCTGGTGGCCCACATATGCGGACGATGATGAATTTGGGCTTGGCCCAAAATAGAGTGGATATGGAATCCACTGGTATGGTTGACCTGCCAAGGGTTGCCCCACATTGAGCTGAGTCTGCGTGGGTTGCCACTGTGTAGGTTGAAGTTCAGTCTACTGATTTACGACTGGAAGTGTCACAGGGTGGTGTTCAGCCTGCGAATCTTGAGGCGTTGTTTCTCCAGTTGGTGAGTTGCCGAAGGCAGAGATGCTGGTTTGCAGGGAAGCCATGGTAAGTTAAAAAGAATTTCCTTCGAGTACTGATTCTAATGCCGAATACAACCTCTTTTCTGTAGGTTGAAGATCTTTCCGGCAGAAGAACAAGGCGGAAGCAAATCAGAAGCCTGGAGGCTCTGATACCATGAAAGAAACCGAAGGTGAAGATAGGAGGAATGAAGATTTTATGTATTTCCTCACTATGTCTGTAAACTGTACAGATCATAAAGATATAGAGCTAGGTTTGTACAATTAATGGAAATAAAGAATTTTATGTATCAATCTAGATCTAAATCTAATCTTTAATTGATATTATACATAATCAAATCAAATCCAACTCTCCCAAGGGAATATCGCATATCTTCTAAAAGAGAGATCTTGCTGCAGACGCAGGCTGCTGCCTTCGAGCGGCGGGGACAAGCAAGTTGCTGGCGGAGCGGCAGTGGCGCGGCGAGCATGTGTTGCGGGGGCTTGAGCAGCGGTGGCCGGCACGGGGGTCTGGACTAGGGATGCCGGTGCTTAGGCAGAGGCGTGGATCGGCAGGCTTGAGACGAGGCGGAGGTGCAGGCATCGAGTGGGTTGAGGGGGTGTCGATCGCCTGTTTGCTGCGGCGTCGGGCGAAGCTCCTGCGGGCAGCTGCGGAGGAGCGGAGGACGCCGGCGAACGACGGGCGGTCTGAGCCACGGTCGCCGGACGCCGAGCGCGAAGGTGCTCAAGCTGTAGAGGCACGATCTGCAGGGGCGTGGACATCGAGCGCCGGTTTGCTGAAGAAGAAGACTCCCCTTCTTTTTTCCTTTTCTCTTTTTTCACGTTCACTCTCTACCTCTATCTCTGTACTTTTCTATTGCTGGTCTCTTTCTTCTCTGCAATTTGTCAGACAAAAGAAAAGACTTTTTTTTTTTTTTTAACCTATATGGATGAGAGAGGAGTTGCTTTTTCTCCTCTCTTTTTCACACTCTCTCTTGCACGAATTCTCTCACCTTTCTCTCTTTTTTTTGGCACTTTTTCCTCACGAATTCTCTCCTCAAGCTTTTTTTTCTTTCTTTCTTTCACGAATTTTTCACTTGCACCTTGCACGGTTTTTTTTTTAATTTTTCTCTCGTCATCCACACACAACACCTTTTATAGGGGAATAATTAAATCTTTGTGGCATATTTTTTTCCAATTTTGCTTGTGCGTAATACCCCTAAATATATCGTTGAAATATATGCACCTCGCGCAATATTCTCTTTTGTAATTTTTCGAATATTCTATCCGAAAATTTCATTTATGCCCAAGAAAATACCCCTCGGTGTATATTACCTGAATATGTGAACATTTTACCTAAATCAACGCTCGCCGTCGGTCCAATGCAAAAACGGAATGAAAATAAAATAGAATAAAATAAATGTTTCTAAACTACATGATATGCAATTTAATTTAATTTTTTTTGGGTAAAAACTAATCCGTTTTTTATGAAAAATTTAGGTGTCAACAAAGACCGAGCAAAAGATCCCTTAATTTAAGCGATAAGATCTCCGAAACACGCTCTTTTGGGCCATAAAAGGTAAGAGACAAGAAGGAGAAAATGGAGCTCACAATCGTTCTCCAAAGAGACCCCCACAAGTAACCCAAAACACTTCAATCCAAAAATTACAGATTGATCCTTGGAGAGAAAAGTGAATTTTTCACAAAATTGCAGCCAAAATTAGCCAAAACCTTCAACTAAAGAGTGAAACTTTACTCAAAGATATTTCTAACCATAAGTCATGCGTCCCTGAAAAATAACTTCCTGGTGGGCCAAGGAATGTTTGAAAATTTTTCTAAGGGTTGAGCCCAATTGATTACGGGTGAGAAAAAGTGAATGTTTTTGAAAAACAATGAGATAAATGAGAAAAACCATGACTTGTAACTTAAACTATAATATATATATATATATATATATATATATATATTTATATAGTTAGGTTTTGTGTTAAATCAGTCAACAAACGAGATACCAGAGTTCGGTTTTGGGGACTAACAAAAACCTTTGTTGTCAGTTCTTTCTTTACAGGTCTTATTTGCCAATTTGAATGAGCCAAATTCCACATGCTTCCAAAGGCTAATTTTTGGTTTCCTCAGTTGAGAGCCATGTGAAAAAGAAACTAGGAAGCAATGTAAGAATCGTAGATGTACTTTTGTTCAAGTTTGAACATGTTTTAATCATGAAAAATCAAGAGAAAAACCAATCCACAGAACTGATTTTTAAGGCTGGAATTTTCTGTAAGAGTTGAAGTCTCTTCAAGAGTCTTACATGTTTGACTTTCTATGCCCTTTTTCATGCGTTGCTTGTCTTATTGAGCTTGATTGATGTTATATGGGAATACAAGTGATGTCTATGTCACATTAATTGGTCTTTAAATGTCTGTATGAACTCCAAGGATGCTTAGAACTTCACCCAAAAACCAAGTCGACCCACATTGATTCATGGCTGGTTAGTATGGATCATGCATGTATGCTTCTTGGAGAGTTTGTTTCGATGTGTTTGGTTGATTGTTCTCTGTGATTTTTGTTGCATTTAAAAGTCCATGTTACCTATTTTCATTTGAATTAAGTGATGTTTCCCATGGATCTCGCATGTGATGAGTGTTGGGGTTTGAATTTGAGCATGCAACATGTTTGCTTGACCTAAGTTCAAACCCAGATTTGTAAAAACAGCTCAAACTCGCATATTCGAGGCCAATTTCAGTTTGGTTTTTGTGTGTTTTAGGCGGCGATTTCTAGCTAATTTTGTTCTTTGCATGTAGTAGTATAACTTTGATATTTTACTTCCACATAATATTGCTTATGGAGTGAGATTGAAGGCCACAAACATGGCTCGAGGAAGTCGCTTGAGGTGGTTTGATGCACGCCAAATGTTCAACGAAATGCCCGAATGAAGTTTCCATCTATTGTGATATTCACGCATTGAGTTGTTACATGTTAGTGTAAATCAAGCATGGATCGGTTTAGCGAATTAAATTTTAAAAAATAAAAAACCAAAAAAATTTGAAAATTTCCAAAAAAAAAAAAAAATTGTTGGATAGTATTAAATTGGGGTAGAAATTATATCTATGAAATTTTCCTAATTTTAGAAGTTCATTTTTCTAATTTAATGCTATTTTGGTATTTTGTAATCATTTTTGTAAAAAACCACTTTGCATAGATTAAAATTGTCTAGAATAGTTTCATGCATTTAGGGTAATTTCATGCATATTTGTATTCCCATTTCGCTCATGGGAGTCTTGGCTCGGGGCATGATAACAAGGCCGTGTAATATTATTTGCCCGACTTGTATTGGGTTTTCCTTTTCCATATTTACTTTCAAGTTATTTCAATTTCTTGGATGTTTACTTACTGCATCTCTTTTCAATAATTCGAGTGTAAATTTCTTTTCTAAATTAGGTTAAGATTAGACTAGACATTAAGGAAAATAACCCCACAAAAAAAAAAATCTACATGGACATTTAGCAGTTTCATAAGGATTATAATTGGTAATCAAGATTGTGTGGCCATTTAGATAAACAGCCTTCCAAGTTAGTGGTACTACAAGGGCGTTAATAGAAACATTGGTGTAAACAAGTCGCCATTCCTATAAATATTTGGTTGTGTAGGAATCGAGACAACACTCCCGCGTTTTGATTGGTTTTTAGCCGACCTTAATAGATTAGTGGCAACTCCTAAAAATACACAGGTTGTTAAGAACTAAAACACAAAATCCAACGTCGCACATGGTATGGGCTTGAGAGAGTCCGTGTCTAATCCAGGGTTGTTAGCCCGACTTTTTAGGCAAATACCCTAAACATCTTCCTTTCCCCCCAACGACAAAAGAGAGCTCGCAACATGCTATATTCAATCATAACTACCAAAGAGAAAAAAATATCATGTTTTCCTCCAATTAGCGATGGAAGAATAAATGAAGGAAAAAGATATTAAAAGAGAAATGATTGTACTACAGTCTTTTAATTTACCGTGAAAATGACAGTCTTTTTAGGACCAAGAGAAACTAAATAACAAATTATAATTTATTTTCGTGGGGTTCACTCTTTTAAGAATTTGTGACTTATAACAAGTTGTTATTCTCATGGTAATCCAAAAATTGTTGTGTGAACAAAGCCCATATTAAAACTCGTTCGAGGCTATACCAAAATTAGAATGGAGAGTTCATATCATACCCAGATCATTAAAAGCATTAACCAAGAGTACATGAGATTGATTTATTAAACATTGCATCGGACTTAAATAGACCTTAAGGAAGTAGGGGGTCTTTCACGACCAATGGCATTTTGAGACACATCACTCAGTAGACCGGTTAGAATCTGCTGCAAATTGGAGCTAATGCATGATGCGCTTCATGAAGAAGAGATGAGCTTCATAAGGACCTTGAAATCAGCCTCAGCACTCCCATTAGGCCCAGCAGCCTCCATCAATCTCTCCCTCAACTCACCAACCTTCTTCCTTATTTCCTTCCCATCCTCACCCCTCAACACCACCTCCAATGCCTTCTCCATCCCACTCTTCGTTATGGTCCCACCTTCCACTTTCACTCCAATCCCCCACACTTCCTCCATCATCCTCCCATTCATCATGTTGTCCGCCCAAAATGGCTTGCATACCATCGGCACGCCACCTGCCACGCCCTCAAACATTGAGTTGTACCCGCAATGCGTCACATAGACTCCACACGCCGGGTGGCTTAGCACCTGGGCCTGTGGAGCCCATGGGACAAATTTCCCGTATGCTCTCGTCCGCTCCTAAAGATCCTCGGGCAAGAACGCCATCACATGTTCCTTGATGGACCATAGAAATGGGGTCTTAGTAGATTCCAAGGCTTCCCCGATAGCTGATATCTCAGTTGGCGATGGCATTGCCACCGTCCCAAAGCTTATGTACGCCACAGACTGAGGGTCTCTGGCATCGAGCCACGTCAAGCAACCGGTAGTGTCAAAGGTGGAGCTCGACGGCAACGGCAGCGGGGGGAATGACACCGTGAGGCACCCCACTTGGAGGAGCATCTTGAACTTGGATTTTAGGTCCACTATTAGAGGTGTTGGGTTCACTTATGCATAGGAGTTCATGACGACAGCGGTGGCGCCACGTGGGAGCACACGCCCCACCTCCCGCAGCATGCACGCACTCCTTGATGTATCCTGATCATCAATTATCTCCTTAGATATATCTGAAATGCGCATCATTGATAATCCTGGAATTACTCTGAGGCTCTTGTTGCCGCCGCCGCCGTCGTCAATGGAGGTGTCACCATCGGACGATTCACGAAGGAGCTCACTTATGACGTCAATGTACACGTGCGTTGCTAAACATTGCGGAGCGGGGACCCAAAGGGCTACCCAGGGAACCTGCATTTTCTCTGCCATTTTGCTTCCGAAAATCACGAGAGCGTCGGTCAGTAAACAACTCACCTTCTTCCTCACATCTTTCTCCACGGCGTCAACAGTCGCTCCAAAATTCTCCGGCGCTGCTTTCAGGAACAACTCCACGTGTTCTCCTGAGTGCTCTATCGGCCCATGGTGGTCGTCGAGCAAGCCGTCGCTGACGTCATAGACTCGGATGTTGTTGGGTAGCTTGGCTCTCGATTGCGGAGGGAAGACGAGGCCGTTGGACTTGGCTGTGTTCAAGAAAGAGAAGTGGACATCGGGGGTTGCGGTGGCGAGCTTGAGGAGCAGGTTGGCAATAGCCCAAGCATGGCTGCTGAACGGGAAAGGGATGACGGCGACATGGTGGTCTAGATTTGTATTTTTTTACGTGGTAAGTTGTGTTGTAGTTCGAGGAAATAGGGAATCCGAAATGAGTCCTCTTTTTGGACGCTTAGGAATGGAGGAGTTTGCGCCTATATAGACAAGAAAATAATGGCTGTATTTAATGCATTCGTATTTTTTTTTTTTTGGTCAGTCCTACTCTATTCTTACGTTAACTCTCACTCTCAGACTTTTGCCCTGCCTCCTTGCAGGGCGTGGGAGTCAAAACCCACTCCTGAAACTAAATCGTTCCCACTCCAACCTCCCTGAGAAGGTAGGGATTCGAACCCCCCACCTCCCCCTTCCATGTTGGAAGGATGGCCACTGGGGCAAACCCCAGTGGTTGCATCCATATTAAATCATATATAAATCGAAGGACTTGAACTCGAAGGAGAGATGAATCGAAGAAGTTGTGTCAAAATAGGAGCAAAGTTCATAGAGAGGGGAGGGCTGGGCATGGGGTTGCCATAGACATTGTGTTCCTATTTTTGAAATATCATTGATGTGACTTGCTGGTCTATTGGCTTCAATTTGGAAGATATTTTGCACGAGGACCACTCGTGAGATCTAGATACCTTGTCATCATCATAAACTTTACAATTAAATTGATTGAGAAATGTAAGAAGTGGAGTAGCAGTTAATTTTATAAATCATCGTGCACCACCCGCCTGATATGGGATGGTTAATGTTCTGTTCCTGAAACATTGCTTGTTTTTCTGTTTCTGTTGCCGCAGGAAAGAGAGTTATGCTCTAGAGTTAGCATTGGCTGATGAACAAGCGGACCAGATGTGCAATCAGAGACGACAGTTTGAGATGATATCCCTCTTCCCGAGTTGGACATTTCGCTATGAAACATTTTCTATAAATAACAGTTAATTTTCTCAATAGTAGCCTGCTGTACGCACTCTTACTGTCGGCAGATGAGAAATAAATTCCCAACGTTCTCAGTGTATGGCCAAGAAACATGTGAGAACTGTTTGGTCGCAAATCGATCTGGACGAACGGCCATCTCATTGCTTCGGCCGCTTCGCACTCCTCTTATACGTCCCCAATCACACAGAACTGGGACCGCCGAAACGCTCCTTAATCCACTCGAAACATTGGAGGATTTAACTTCAGTTTACCCATGTTTTAATCACCTCTTTTGATACTGAGGTTTAAATAATTAATAAAGGTCCTGCAAGAAAAGAGCATCGGCAATGGCGACGGCGGAGGCGGCGGTGGTGGCGGCATCAGGGCGGAGGAAAAAGAAGAGCAAGGTGGAGGCAAGGAAAAAACGCGAGCTTCATAGCGATTTTTAACAGAGGGTGAGAGAGAACGTTTTCTTCTTTTAATGGCTCTGTAACGGAACGGAGCGACAATGGAGAGAGAGAGTAGAGGAGAAAGAGGCTGCGAAGGTGGGCCTAGATCGATAGAGAAACAGAGGAGGCAGAGGATCTACAGCAATTTGTATTTTCTGTGAGCCCGGACGACATGTTTTCCATCACTGAATGGTTTTCTTCACGGCTACGGCTACGGCTACGGCTACGCGGAGCATTTCACTCCATCAATAGTTTCTCGTGAGAGAGAGGGGAGGCGGGAACAAAATTTTTCCAATAGATGACCCCGCTTTGCCTCGTGTCAATTTATGTAATAATTGAGTGTGCCGTGCATGAAAAATAATTTATCGTCGGTACATCATTTGCTCTCTGACTTTCCACCGTACAATATTTAATGACCCTATCCTTGTTAACAGAAGGGAACTGACAACTTTTAACCTTCCCACAAGAAAGTCCAAAATACTATTCAAATCTCAAATAATCACAAAAAAATTTATACCGCAAATTTACGTGCTGATATTCATATATTATAAGAATTTTATTTTATATAGATAGAAAGAAAAAGTCAAATTGTGCAATGCAAGATTTTAATTAAGTAAAAATAATATATGAAAGTCACTCGGCACATATGAAATCTATCTCAATGCTCAATATTAACCAGGAGTGTGGAACCAACAGCACATGGAACATGTGGGTACTGTTTATCAAGATAACTTCTGAACAAATTGACAACTTTATTACTATCAACAAACAAATTGGGACCCCAATAAATGTCCGAATTGAAAATGGGTCCATATACAAATGAGCCTGTGACTACCTGAACATTGGTCACACCACTAGGCCCTAGGCAATAGTGACCACTGGACTCACTAGTTTATTTGGCTCATGTTTAGACCATAGCTTGGTCTAATTTTATAAATTAAAATTATGTGAAGAAATTATCATCAATTTAAATAAACCTAAAAAATGCATACTGACACGATGATTGTCTATTTTAAGATAATTACTAAAAAAAAGTCCTAGATATATTGCATAGATGCTAATTGTCAAAACTTTTCAATTTATCCATTTTAATTCTAAATCAAATTATTATTTATTAATGTAGTTCTTTATGTCAATTATTGAAAATTAGTAAAGTGATCGTCAGCCACCCCACGTGACATAGATGACATTGACTTGGACAATTTTTAAATTTTAAAAAAAATTATGAATTTTTTTTGTGTTTTTATTTTATTTTATTATTATATTATATATTATGTATTACGGGATTTTTAAAAAAAATCATTTTAGTAATTTATTTGTTGTTTGATTATTGAGTGTTGCATTATTGATTGAGCTTTTGCATGATTCTCTCTCGCATGTCGGTAATTTAGGACTAAAACCAACAATGATTGCTTGCACAACATTTTCAAAATAAAGAGAAAAATGTACTAAAAGGGTGTTTGATTAACATAGCGTAACAAAATGCCGGTATTCAGAATCCCTGGCTCACAATATTAAGACATACTCCCATGTCTTACTTAGGTGTCTAATTAACCCATAATTAATTAGTGGCGAATCCAAAAGGTAAGGTAAATTATGAAATTGAATTGAGATCGCAAGTTGCAATTGGTATGGGCTTGGGAGAGCCAGCGCTAAGTGTAAGCACTATCTCCTTGAGAGTAATTGTTTGTGCCCGCTTAATAATTCGTTAACTTTCCATTTCCCTTGGTCTTTCACCTCGAGCCAAGTCTATCACCCTTACTTCAGGTATTAACCGATAGAATTGAAAATGAAATTGCATTTCCATCTCAACCTAATTATATATCAGATGGGCTGACAAATTTATATACTAAGTGAAAGCCATCTTAAATAAAGACAAAGGAAAATAATCTGAGTCTTTGACATTCATTTGTACATGCCTTACCACATTGAGCCAAAAACCAACTAATATGCTCCGCGATCAATTGATCATCTTCACTGATAACAATGGAAAATCAAGCATTTTAAATCCCCTAGAATAGGGAACATCATTGACCCAATCTGAATGTGGTTTTCTAAGAACGACCATGACAACCCCTCGATTAACTCCTAACTATTGCGATACCACAGCGGCTACTTATTCAATCTGATACATTTAACCATGCTAACTCCAGGCAGAGATGGCGATCTAGCCTAATTGTCCAAATTGGGAGTAATAAGTAAGATAGGCCTATATGAAATTGTGACATTTGGATTTTTCACTTGACAAAATTGCGAGCCCTGAATGCTTGATGGTCCATGCTATATTAACGAGCTTGCCATCGACTACACCGTTTGTATCCTCATCACGTCAACATCGATGAGAGAGAACGTTTTCTTCTTTTAATGGCTCTGTAACGGAACGGAGCGACAATGGAGAGAGAAAGTAGAGGAGAAAGAGGCTGCGAAGGTGGGCCTAGATCGATAGAGAGACAGAGGAGGCAGAGGATCTACAGCAATTTGTATTTTCTGTGAGCCCGGACGACATGTTTTCCATCACTGAATGGTTTTCTTCACGGCTACGGCTACGGCTACGCGGAGCATTTCACTCCATCAATAGTTTCTCGTGAGAGAGAGGGGAGGCGGGAACAAAATTTTTCCAATAGATGACCCCGCTTTGCCTCGTGTCAATTTATGTAATAATTGAGTGTGCCGTGCATGAAAAATAATTTATCGTCGGTGCATCATTTGCTCTCTGACTTTCCACCGTACAATATTTAATGACCCTATCCTTGTTAACAGAAGGGAACTGACAACTTTCAACCTTCCCACAAGAAAATCCAAAATACTATTCAAATCTCTGGACCTGAGCATGTCTTTAAACTGCTTCTGTTCTCGGAGTCAACCTCAATAGTAAAATGGGAATAATCACAAAAAAATTTATACTGCAAATTTGCGTGCCGATGTTCATATATTAGAAGAAAAAGTCAAATTGTGCAATGCAAGATTTCAATTAAGTAAAAATAATATATGAAAGTCACTCGGCACATATGAAATCAATCTCAATGCTCAATATTAACCGAGAGTGTGGAACCAACACCACATTGAACATGCGGGTACTGTTTAACAAATTGACAACTATTGGGACCCCAATAGAAGTCCCACATTGAACATGCGGGTACTTGTCAATTCGGACATCTATTGGGACCCTAATAAATGTCCGAATTGAAAATGGGTCCATATACAAATGAGCCTGTGACTACCTGAACATTGGTCAGAGCACTAGGCCCTAGGCAACAATGACCACTGGACTCACTAGTTTATTTGGCTCATGTTTAGACCATAGCTCGGTCTAATTTAATTAATTAAAGTTATGTGAAGAAATTAGAATATCGGAAGGAGGGAATTTGAAGAAATGATCATCAATTTAAATAAACCTAAAAAATGCGTACTTACATGATGATTGTCTATTTTAAGATAATTACTAAAAAAAAGTCTCAAATATATTGTATAGATGTTAATTGTCAAAACTTTTCAATTTAGCCATTTTAATTCTAAATCATTTTATAATTTTTTAATGTATTTCTTTATGTCAATAATTGATTTTTATTATTTTTTTTTGGTTGAGGTTGATGTTTGATTGAATGGTCGATTTGTTGAGTTGTTTAGTCGGAATTGCCGTCAAAATGAAACATTTTTCATCAAAACTGGTTATCCAACCTTTAATTAAAGAAAATCAAGATTTTGCATCAATTCCAAACAAGAAATATCATAGATGATTAAGAATCAACAACCTTATACAACATACGACAGTATAGAAACACACCATGTCGAAATTTAATGAACGACATATTTGGAAAATATAGACTTGGGAAAGCAATCGGATGTAAACATTTTATGTTGAAATTTAATCAGCAACATAACCTAAGAATGTATAAATAATGCATGACATGATACCCTTGATAGAGAGACACGTTAGAATTTTACCGATGGTACGAATTTAAAAGCTTCAACTAAGGAAAATAAAGTGCAATGCAGGAAATATTAAAGATAGTAAATTTGTTTGATTTGGGAGGGAGTTTCTAGTAGACAAGTAGTGGTATTATTGATAGTTGCATGGTAACTGCTTCCTAGCAATCTCCAGCAATTGCATTCTTCGCGATTGGTTTCCAACTGTTATCTCCATGCCCCAGTCTTTTGCCCATATCTCTTGATCTTATTCCCAAACTGTTGTGCCTTCGAAAATGTATGCCACCTATCCCTCATTGTCCCACAATTTTGCTCCAAAACAATGATTGTCTCGTGATCTTATTCCAACTGGTAATTGGTAATTGCTCATCAATAACTACCTCCTGATTTTGTTACTCCATGATTTTGCCTCTGAATAATAATAGTTTTATAACCCTATTGTCCTCCGAAATATGCAATAATATGCATGCCGATTGTTCTTATATCCTCAATTTCTTTGGCTCTTCATAGATATGGCCCTTGCAAGAAATGTAGTAAAGACCAGTCTATGCTCTAAAGAAAAAGAAACTGTACAAGTAACATTAGGAAAGTGAACAGATGCAGCCCTTCACACAGCAAGCTCTTATATGCTCGAGAAACATACACACGAAGAGATATGAAATTGACAATCAAGGTGAATCAAATAAAATAATTTAACCAGGAATTCCAACACCCCCCCCCCTTCTTTTTTCCTTTACTCTTTTTTCACGTTCACTCTCTACCTCTGTCTCTGTACTTTTCTGCTGCTGGTCTCTTTCTTCTCTGCAATTTTGCAATTTGTCAGAGAAAAGAAAAGACTTTTTTTTTTTTACCTGTATAGACGAGAGAGGAGTTGCTTTTTCTCCTCTCTTTTTCACACTTTCTCTTGCACGAATTCTCTCTTCTCTCTCTTTTTTTTGGCACTTTTTCCTCACGAATTCTCTCCTCAAGCTTTTTTTTTTCTTTCTTTCACGAATTTTTCACTTGCACCTTGCACGGATTTTTTTTGAATTTTTCTCTCGTCGTCCGCACACAACACCTTTTATAGGGGAATAATTTAAATCTTTGTGGCATATTTTTTTTCCAATTTTGCTTGTGCGTAATACCCCTAAATATATCGTTGAAATATATGCACCTCGCGCAATATTCCCTTTTGTAATTTTTCGAATATTCTATCCGAAAATTTCATTTCTGCCCAAGAAAATACTCCTCAGTGTATATTACTTGAATATGTGAAAAATTTTACCTCAATCAACGTTCGCCGTCGGTTCAATGCAAAAACAGAATGAAAATAAAATAGAATAAAATAAATGTTTCTAAACTACATGATATGCAATTTAATTTAATTTTTTTTGGGTAAAACTAACCCGTTTTTTATGAAAAATTTAGGTGTCAACAAAGACCGAGCAAAAGATCCCTTAATTTAAGCGATAAGATCTCTGAAACAAGCTCTTTTGGGCCATAAAAGGTAAGAGACAAGAAGGAGAAAATGGAGCTCACAATCGTTCTCCAAAGAGACCCCCACAAGTAACCCAAAACACTTCAATCCAGAAATTACAGATTGATCCTTGGAGAGAAAAGTGATTTTTTCACAAAATTGCAGCCAAAATTAGCCAAAACCTTCAACTAAAGAGTGAAACTTTACTCAAAGATATTTCCAACCATAAGTCATGCGTCCCCGAAAAATAACTTCCTAGTGGGCCAAGGAATGTTTGAAAATTTTTCTAAGGGCTGAGCCCAATTGATTACGGGTGAGAAAAAGTGAGTGTTTTTGAAAAACAATGAGAGATAAATGAGAAAAACCATGAGTTGTAACTTAAACTAATATATAGTTTGGTTTTGTGTTAAATCAGTCAACAAACGAGATACCAGAGTTCGGTTTTGGGGACTAACAAAAACCTTTGTTGTCAGTTCTTTCTTTATAGGTCTCATTTTCCAGTTTGAATGAGCCAAATTCCACATGCTTCCAAAGGCTAATTTTTGGTTTCCTCAGTTGAGAGCCATGTGAAAAAGAAACTAGGAAGCAATGTAAGAATCGTAGATGTACTTTTGTTCAAGTTTGAACATGTTTTAATCATGAAAAATCAAGAGAAAAACCAATCCACAGAACTGATTTTAAAGGCTGGAATTTTCTGTAAGTGTTGAAGTCTCTTCAAGAATCTTACATGTTTGACTTTCTATGCCCTTTTTCATGCGTTGCTTGTCTTATTGAGCTTGATTGATGTTATATGGGAATACAAGTTGCTTGTCTTATTGAGCTTGATTGATGTTATATGGGAATACAAGTGATGTCTATGTCACATTAATTGGTCTTTAAATGTCTGTATGAACTCCAAGGATGCTTAGAACTTAACCCAAAAACCAAGTCGACCCACATTGATTCATGGCTGGTTAGTATGGATCATGCATGTATGCTTCTTGGAGAGTTTGTTTCGATGTGTTTGGTTGATTGTTCTCTGTGATTTTTGTTGCATTTAAAAGTCCATGTTACCTATTTTCATTTGAATTAAGTGATGTTTCCCATGGATCTCGCATGTGATGAGTGTTGGGGTTTGAATTTGAGCATGCAACATGTTTGCTTGACCTAAGTACAAACCCAGATTTGTAAAAACAGCTCAAACTCGCATATTCGAGGCCAATTTCAGTTTGGTTTTTGTGTGTTTTAGGCGGCGATTTCTAGCTAATTTTGTTCTTTGCATGTAGTAGTATAACTTTGATATTTTACTTCCACATAATATTGCTTATGGAGTGAGATTGAAGGCCACAGACATGGCTCGAGGAAGTCGCTTGAGGTGGTTTGATGCATGCCAAATGTTCAACAAAATGCCCGAATGAAGTTTCGATCTATTGTGATATTCATGCATTGAGTTGTTCCATGTTAGTGTAAATGAAGCATGGATCGGTTTAGGGAATTAAATTTTAAAAAATAAAAAACTAAAAAATTTGAAAATTTCCAAAAAAAAAAATGTTGGATAGTATTAAATTGGGGTAGAAATTATATCTATGAAATTTTCCTAATTTTAGAAGTTCATGTTTCTAATTTAATGCTATTTTGGTATTTTGTAATCATTTTTTGTAAAAAATCACTTTGCATAGATTAAAATTGTCTAGAATAGTTTCATGCATTTAGGGTAATTTCATGCATATTTGTATTTCCATTTCGCTCATGGGAGTCTTGGCTCGGGGCATGATAACAAGGCCGTGTAATATTATTTGCCCGACTTGTATTGGGTTTTCTTTTTCCATATTTACTTTCAAATTATTTCAATTTCTTGGATGTTTACTTACTGCATGGCTTTTCAATAATTCGAGTGTAAATTTCTTTTCTAAATTAGGTTAAGATTAGTCTAGACATTAAGGAAAATAACCCCACAAAAAAAAAAAAAAATCTACAAGGACATTTAGCAGTTTCCAAAAATTGTTGTGTGAGCAAAGCCCATATTAAAACTCATTCGAGGCTATACCAAAATTAGAATGGAGAGTTCATATCATACCCAGATCATTAAAAGCATTAAGCAAGAGTACATGAGATTGATTTATTAAACATTGCATCGGACTTAAATAGACCTTAAGGAAGTAGGGGGTCTTTCACAACCAATGGCATTTTGAGACACATCACTCAGTAGATTGGTTAGAATCTGCTACAAATTGGAGGTAATGCATGATGCGCTTCATGAAGAAGAGATGAGCTTCATAAGGACCTTGAAATCAGCCTCAGCACTCCCATTAGGCCCAGCAGCCTCCATCAATCTCTCCCTCAACTCACCAACCTTCTTCCTCATTTCCTTCCCATCCTCACCCCTCAACACCACCTCCAATGCCTTCTCCATTCCACTCTTCGTTATGGTCCCACCTTCCACTTTCACTCCAATCCCCCACACTTCCTCCATCATCGTCCCATTCATCATGTTGTCCGCCCAAATTGGCTTGCATACCATCGGCACGCCACCTGCCACGCCCTCAAACATTGAGTTGTACCCGCAATGCGTCACATAGACTCCACACGCCGGGTGGCTCAGCACCTGGGCCTGTGGAGCCCATGGGACAAATTTCCCGTATGCTCTCGTCCGCTCCTGAAGATCCTCGGGCAAGAACGCCATCACATGTTCCTTGATGGACCATAGAAATGGGGTCTTAGTAGATTCCAAGGCTTCCCCGATAGCTGATATCTCACTTGGCGATGGCATTGCCACCGTCCCAAAGCTTATGTACGCCACAGATTGAGGGTCTCTGGCATCAAGCCACGTCAAGCAACCGGTAGTGTCAAAGGTGGAGCTCGACGGCAATGGCGGCGGGGGGAATGACACCGTGAGGCACCCCACTTGGAGGAGCATCTTGAACTTGGATTTTAGGTCCACTATTAGAGGTGTTGGGTTCACTTCTGCATAGGAGTTCATGACGACAGCGGTGGCGCCACGTGGGAGCACACGCCCCACCTCCCGCAGCATGCACGCACTCCTTGATGTGTCCTGATCATCAATTAGCTCCTTAGATATATCTGAAATGCGCATCATTGATAATCCTGGAATTACTCCGAGGCTCTTGTCGCCGCCGCCGCCGCCGCCATCAATGGAGGTGTCACCATCGGACGATTCACGAAGGAGCTCACTTATGACGTCAATGTACACGTGCGTTGCTAAACATTGCGGAGCGGGGACCCAAAGGGCTACCCAGGGAACCTGCATTTTCTCTGCCATTTTGCTTCCGAAAATCACGAGAGCGTCGGTCAGTAAACAACTCACCTTCTTCCTCACATCTTTCTCCACGGCGTCAACAGTTGCTCCAAAATTCTCTGGCGCTGCTTTCAGGAACAACTCCACGTGTTCTCCTGAGTGCTCTATCGGCCCATGGTGGTCGTCGGGCAAGCCGTCGCTCACGTCATAGACTCGGATGTTGTTGGGTAGCTTGGCTCTCATTTGCGGAGGGAAGACGAGGCCGTTGGACTTGGCCGTGTTCAAGAAAGAGAAGTGGACATCCGGGGTTGCGGTGGCGAGCTTGAGGAGCAGGTTGGCAATGGCCCAAGCATGGCTGCTGAACGGGAAAGGGATGACGGCGACGTGTTTTTCCGACGACATGGTGGTCTAGATTTGTATTTTTTTACGTGGTAAGTTGTGTTGTAGTTCGAGGAAATAGGGAATCCGAAATGAGTCCTCTTTTTGGACGCTTAGGAATGGAGGAGTTTGCGCCTATATAGACAAGAAAATAATGGCTGTATTTAATGCATCCGTATTTTTTCTTTTGGTCAGTCCTACTCTATTCCTACGTTAACTCTCACTCTCAGACTTTTGCCCTGCCTCCTTGCAGGGCGTGGGAGTCAAAACCCACCCCTGAAACTAAATCGTCCCCACTCCAACCTCCCTGAGAAGGTAGGGATTCGAACCTCCCACCCCCCCTTCCATGTTGGAAGGATGGCCACTGAGGCAAACCCCGGTGGTTGCATCCGTATTAAATCATATATAAATCGAAGGACTTGAACTCGAAGGAGAGATGAATCGAAGAAGTTGTGTCAAAATAGGAGCAAAGTTCATAGAGAGAGGAGGGCTGGGCATGGGGTTGCCATAGACATTGTGTTCCTATTTTTGAAATATCATTGATGTGACTTGCTGGTCTATTGGCTTCAATTTGGAAGATATTTTGCACGAGGACCACTCGTGAGATCTAGATACCTTGTCATCATCATAAAATTTACAATTAAATTGATTAAGAAATGTAAGAAGTGGAGTAGCAGTTAATTTTATAAATCATCGTGCACCACCCGCCTGATATGGGATGGTTAATGTTCTGTTCCTGAAACATTGCTTGTTTTTCTGTTTCTGTTGCCGCAGGAAAGAGATAGTTATGCTCTAGAGTTAGCATTGGCTGATGAATAAGCGGACCAGATGTGCAATCAGAGACGACAGTTTGAGATGATATCCCTCTTCCCGAGTTGGACATTTCGCTATGAAACATTTTCTATAAATAACAGTTAATTTTCTCAATAGTAGCCGACTGTACGCACTCTTACTGTTGGCAGATGAGAAATAAATTCCCAACGTTCTCAGTGTATGGCCAGGAAACATGTGAGAACTGTTTGGTCGCAAATCGATCTGGACGAACGGCCATCTCATTGCTTCTGCCGCTTCGCACTCCTCTTATCCGTCCCCAATCACACAGAACTGGCACCGCCCAAACGCTCCTTAATCCACTCGAAACATTGGAGGATTTAACTTCAGTTTACCCATGTTTTAATCACCTCTTTTGATACTGAGGTTTAAATAATTAATAAAGGTCCTGCAAGAAAAGAGCATCGGCAATGGCGACGGCGGAGGCGGCGGTGGTGGCGGCATCAGGGCGGAGGAAAAAGAAGAGCAAGGTGGAGGCAAGGAAAAAACGCGAGCTTCATAGCGATTTTTAACAGAGGGTGAGAGAGAACGTTTTCTTCTTTTAATGGCTCTGTAACGGAACGGAGCGACAATGGAGAGAGAAAGTAGAGGAGAAAGAGGCTGCGAAGGTGGGCCTAGATCGATAGAGAGACAGAGGAGGCAGAGGATCTACAGCAATTTGTATTTTTTGTGAGCCCGGACATGTTTTCCATCACTGAATGGTTTTCTTCACGGCTACGGCTACGGCTACGCGCTTTGCCTCGTGAGAGAGAGGGGAGACGGGAAGAAAATTTTTCCAATAGATGACCCCGCTTTGCCTCGTGTCAATTTATGTAATAATTGAGTGTGCCGTGCATGAAAAATAATTTATCGTCGGTGCATCATTTGCTCTCTGACTTTCCACCGTACAATATTTAATGTCCCCATCCTTGTTAACGGAAGGGAACTGACAACTTTCAACCTTCCCACAAGAAAATCCAAAATACTATTCAAATCTCAAATAATCACAAAAAAATTTATACTGCAAATTTACGTGCCGATGTTCATATATTAGAAGAATTTTATATTATATTGATAAAAAGAAAAAGTCAAATTGTGCAATGCAAGATTTCAATTAAGTAAAAATAATATATGAAAGTCACTCGGCACAGATGAAATCGATCTCAATGCTCAATATTAACCAGGAGCGTGGAACCAACACCACATTGAACATGCTGGTACTTGTCAATTCGGACATCTATTGGGACCCCGATAAATGTCCGAATTGAAAATGGGTCCATATACAAATGAGCCTGTGACTACCTGAACATTGGTCAGAGCACTAGGCCCTAGGCAACAATGACCACTGGACTCACTAGTTTATTTGGCTCATGTTTAGACCATAGCTTGGTCTAATTTAATTAATTAAAGTTTTGTGAAGAAATTAGAATGTCCGAAGGAGGGAACTTGAAGAAATGATCATCAATTTAAATAGACCTAAAAAATGCATACTGGCACGATGATTGTCTATTTTAAGATAATTACTAAAAAAAAGTCCTAGATATTGTATTGATGCTAATTTTCAAAACTTTTCAATTTAGCCATTTTAATTCTAAATCATTTTATAATTTGTTAATGTAGTTCTTTATGTCAATTATCGAAAATGAGTAATGTGATCGTCAGCCACCCCACGTGACATAGATGACATTGACTTGGACAATTTTTACAATTTTAAAAAAAGTTATGAGTTTTTTATATGTTTTTATTTTATTTTATTATTATATTCTATATTATGCATTACAGGATTTTTTTAAAAATCATTTTAGTAATTAAATTTTTGTTTTGATTATTGAGTGTTGCATTGTTGATTGAGCTTTTGCATGATTCTCTCTCACATGTTGGTAATTTAGGACTAAAACCAACAATGATTGCGTGCATTGAGATAGCTAGTATAAGCACCTAGAGGGGGTGAATAGGTGACAAAAATAATTTCTCGAGATAAGAGAGCAATACTAAGCAGACGATAGAAAGGAAGTTCTCCTTTGGTTAACAAAACGAATTATGGTCAAAGTAAAGCAGAGAGTAGGGAAGAGAAAATTGAACACAAGGTTTATAGTGGTTCGGCTTATTCCAAGCCTACGTCCACTCTTCCGCACTGACAGCCCACCGGTTGGATTTCACTATGAACAAAAGAGTTGTTACAGCAAAGCTCTCCCTTGATTCCACAGTGTAGATATTCTACCACACTTCTTCAAGGTTTCTCACGAATATAGACTCTCTTTTGTGTACAAGATTTCGCTCAGCAAATGAATTGACTATGAACAAGGAGCTTCAGACTTTGGAATTCTTCTATCGTGCACACTCTCGAACAATTGGAACGTCTTCCTTTTATACTCCTTTATGCCATCATACCCGTTGGCACTTACCAAAGGAATTCCTCCAATCTACCCGTTGGACGGAATCAATTAGGAAGATCATTCGAGCTATTTAAGGAACATGTCGATAGCCCATCAATCATGTTCGCCCATACAATCAGGATCTCGGTTTCCATAAGTAGAACCTTCCAAGTATACTTCGCCAATAATCGGATCCTTAATCAATCTTGATTCGAATAAAGGATTCCGTTATGTCATATCCAGCCAAGAGATCTTCGTCAGTCGATAAGATCAAATCCTTAACGAAACATCCAGTCCTGGATAGACCTTCTTCGACAAACTAGAAACTGTCAATGGGAATAGACTTTGAGTCTTGAGTCTGGCAGTCCGGAGGTCTTCAGACTTTAAATAGTAGAGTCTGTAAATCTTCAGACTAGACTGATGGAAACGTTTTGTCGGCTTCAAAATACTTCACGAAGATTTCTCCAACAATCTCCCCCTTTTTTATGGTGACAAAACTTTCCTGCAGATTTGGATAACTTTGACCTGCAAAACATTACTCAAGCAAATATGGATATCTCATAAAGATTAATGGCTTAATGATAACACTAGAATCTGCAACCACAGAAAATAGGTTAGTCTTGCATGAGAGTAAAGCCATTCATAAGATATCAATAGTACTTAATATAAGCAGTCAAACCCAAATCCCAAATTTAGTCCACATCCAGACAAAAGTCAAGTCAAACATCAAAACAAACATCAAAAGTTCAAGTTCAAAGTTTCAAATATTGCATCTCTCCCTCTTTTTGTCATCATAAAAAAAGGTTGAGATGGAAATAGAATAGAGTCAAGATTGCTTGGGAACGCGAACAAGCTGGAAATCTCCCATTGACTGGACGATGCCTTCCAGCTTTTTCAATTCTTCCTTCAGTTGAGCTACATCTTCACCCTTAGCATTTGCTTGAATCTGAAGAGCAAGGGCTTGGATCTCGATCATTCAAAGAAACGAAGAAGCTTAACCTGCATTCTGCAAATTCTGAACTTCGCATCCCAGAGCATATATCTGACCCCGCATTTCCAAGAGAACATCAAGAATTCTGCGAAAATATGCTAAATTATCGGTCTGATCGGCTTCGCACGATCGATGGAGTAAAGGCAGACGATGGCAAATCAGCATAGTCACGCAGATTGGGCGATGAAACATCATGTCCCTCCTCAGGAAATTGAGAGGCATAAATGTCCTCTGGATCTGCTGGAAAGCGACTAACTTCTTCACTGGTAGCAGGATATGAGGACATTTCTCTTTTCTCACGGTCTCCCCCTGTTTCCATGCCTTCAGGTGGAGAAGAGTGTTCCTCATGCTCTCCTTCCTCTTGATTTCCTCTTTTCTCTTCTTCTTCTTCTTCAAATCTTTCTTCCTCTGCATCTCTTCCTTTAGCTTTTCGCTCCTCTGTTTCTTTCTTCTCTGCTTCTTTCTCTTCTGCTTCCAAATCTTCTCTTTCTCCAGTCCTCTGTTATGTGTCTTTCTCTTGTCGTTCCATTGATTCTCGGAATGCGTAACGACGGTTCTTCAATGCCATAGCAGAAATGATGATGTCTTCCTCATCATCTTCATCCTCAACGATGAGAGCTCTTCCTTTCTTGGATGGAGCAACCATGGGCTCCTTCCCTTTTCTTTTTGCTGCCGAAGAGACTTGATGAGTTTTGACAGGGGTTTTCTCCCTGAATTTCTCCAACGCCTTGTTGAGTTCCTTTAGACACATTTTAGACACCATTTTCAATCCTACCACCATATGATTACAAGATCGAACACAGAGAATTTGTGGAGGCTGAACTTTCAAATGTCTGAATAACTTTGTCACAAGAGCTAGATAAGGAAGTTGACCCTTGTCCTTCACCACTGCTTTATACATGTGAAACATAATAGTGTGAGGAAGAGAAAACTTTTTCCCAACATTGATGGCGTACATTAGCTTTGCCTCTGAGTTTGAAACATTAGTTTTTGAAGTAGACTTTGGCCTGAGGCAATTAATCACAATCTTGTGAAGCAGAATGTTGAACGCACGCATCCTTGAGTAGGAAATCCTTCCCTCTATCCTTCTATCCTTAACAAGTTCCAATATAGCACGAGCAATAGATACATTGATAGGTTGATATCTCCCTCTCTCAACCCCAATCACATCAGCCAACATATCTACATCCACCACATAATCCTGATCTCGGACACTAAAAGAAAATCTATTCGCATCTAGGAAACTGAGATTCGAATAGAAGTATGCAGTGAGTTCAGCATAGGCTTCTGTAGAGTCAGAACAAAACTGCTCAAGTTGAAGAAGACTGAATTTTTCCCTCAAATTGACGTTCACAGAGTCAAGGAAATCAAAATCTACACTTCTAGGGTTTATCATCCCACGCTTCAACAACTTAGAGTATAGATGCTTTTGTTCCTCCGATCGAAACAAGTCGGTCATTTTTCCCGGAATTTTTGCCGCAACACCCATTCTTGGTTGAAACTGACTGTATAGCTTGTCATCATCATTCCCATCTGGCTGATTCATCCCTTCAACATGCGGATCACTTGGGATATTAGCAAGGGTTTCTTCTGCCAACCCCGTAGGTGCAATTCCCAAACGTTCCATATTTCGTAAGAAGATGTACTCATTACCATACCCTTTGTCCTTAAGAAACTCATCGATGTAGTTCAATAGAGTACCGGTCCTCTTTAAAGTGCGGTAAAGCTTATAAATAAAAGAGGGCTTTTGAATTCTTACAGGATCTGCGCCTTCGACGATTTCTTCATTTTCTCGATGAGCAACATCCTGTGGACTAGATGGTGGAGAATGACGCTGCTGAGAATGTTGTGGGCTCTGCTGCTGATTGGGAGACTCTTCTTCCTCGGTGAGATCAAAGTGAGTAGGCCCCTCACGCACTTGCGGTCCCCTGCTTGCGATCCTCGAAGACTTCATTTTAGACGACATCTTTCACAGTCTTTGAAAGATTCCAAACTTGACTTTCCCAAGAAAGATGACAACTTTTTCAAAGATTAAACAAGAGAAGAAGACAGGAGTGGAAGATCGATGCTTTTTAGGGTTTTTGGAGTAAAACGAAGAGGAACGGACAGTATATAGGTCAGTCGAAGAGAGGCATACAAAACGTCGTAATGGAAAGTAAAAAGATGCCCTTTAAAAATAACTGCCCTTTTCAAAAGAAAAAGATAACTGCCATATTTTAGAAATTAACTCCTTTTTGAAAAAGAAAGATTGCGATAATCACGGAATAATAGCAAAAAAATCAATTAAGGACAGATGATCGTACCTTTTCGAGATTTATTCTAAGAAAGAGTAACTTACAGTCAAAAATTTTGTTTGTCTGAGTCTGAGAGTCTCTAGACTTTAACTTCTTCAAACTTCAAGATGTTGAGTCTGGAACGAATAACTTCAAATTGATTTTTCTCCAAAGGCTTTGTAAATATATCCGCCAGTTGGTTCTTTGAGTCAACAAACTGAATCAAAACTTCTCCATTCTGAACATGATCTCTAATAAAGTGATGTCGAATCTCTATATGCTTTGCTCTTGAGTGAAGAATTGGATTTTTGGTGAGATTGATTGCGCTGGTGTTGTCACACTTAATCTCCGTGCATGAATCTTCAATTCCAAAGTCTCTTAGCTGTTGTTTTATCCACGAATTTGTGAACAACAACTTCCAAGAGCTACATACTCGCTCGTAGAAAGAGCTACTGTATTTTGCTTCCTTGAAAACCAAGACACTGTCCTGCTTTTAAGTAGTTGACCGGTACCCGAGGTGCTCTTTCTATCAACTCTGCAACCAGCTAGATCTGCGTCTAAGTATCCAAGAAGAGTAAAGTCTCCTTTTTTAGGATACCAAAGACCAAGACTTGAAGTTGAAGCAATGTATTTGATAATACGCTTTGTAGCACTTAGATGAGATTCTTTAGGATCTGCTTGAAATCTAGCACAAATGCAAACACTAAACAAGATGTCAGGTTTAGAAGCAGTAAGATAAAGAAGTGAACCAATGATACTCCTGTATAGCTTCTGGTCAACTTTCTTTCCTCCTTCATCTTTGTCAATCTTCAAAGAACTTGACATTGGTATATCAGTCCTTTTGCAATTTTCCAGTCCAAACTTTTTGTTAAGATCATTAGCATATTTTTCTTGATGAATAAAAGTCCCTTCCTTCAATTGTTTCACTTGAAGTCCAAGAAAGAAGGTTAGCTCACCCATCATGCTCATTTCAAATTCATCCTGCATAGACTTAGAGAATTTCTTGCACAAACTTTCATTAGAGGATCCAAAAATAATATCATCAACATATATTTGAACAAGCAGAAAACTTTTGTTTTCTCTTTTGATAAACAGAGTAGTGTCTACTTTACCTTTTACAAATCCGTTTTGAATTAAAAACTTACTCAACCTGTCGTACCAAGCTCGAGGTGCTTGCTTTAAACCATATAAGGCATTTTTCAGTCTAAATACTGAGTCTAGTTTCCTTGGGTCTTCAAACCCAGGTGGTTGTTCCACATAGACTTCCTCATGGATAAATCCATTCAGGAAAGCGCTTTTGACGTCCATTTGGAATAACCTGAAATTCTTATAACAAGCATAAGCAAGTAATAATTGAATTGCTTCTAACCTTGCTACTGGTGCGTAAGTCTCGTCATAGTCTATCCCTTCTTCTTGCGTATATCCCTTGGCCACGAGTCTTGCTTTGTTTCTTACGACATTTCCTTTCTCGTCCATCTTGTTCCTGAAAACCCATTTAGCTCCAATAATAGATTTACCTTTCGGTTTAGGAGTCAACTCCCAGACATCATTAATGCTGAATTGCCGAGTTCTTCTTGCATAGCTTCAATCCAGCTTTCATCGGATAAAGCTTCTTCTATGCTTTTGGGTTCTATTTCGAAATAAGAGCCACAAAGATTATACTCTTCGCGCCTTTTGGATCTTGTACGAATTCCTTCATTAATGTCGCCAATAATGAGATCTTTGGGATGACTGGACTTATGCTTCCAGTTACTGGTTGATTTGTCAGGTTGATGATCACTTCCTTTGTTTGAATCTTCAATAATCACTTGTTGCTTTGGTCTTTCAAAGTCTCGAGCCGCTTCTTGAGATTTAGACTTTGTAGAGTCTGGAGCGGTTCGATTCTTCAAGATGAGTCTCGAATAGATTCATTTTGCATAGAATCTTGGAATTTGACATTCATTGATTCCTCCACAGATTGAGTCTTCTTGTTGTAGACTCTGTAGGCTTTGCTTGAGGTTGAATATCCAAGGAAGATGCCTTCATCGACTTTTCTTCAAACTTGCCAACTCGATCATTTGCATTTTTCAATATAAAGCATTTGCATCCAAACACATGAAAATATGAAACAATAGGCTTCTTTTCTTTGAATAACTCATAGGGGTTTTGTCCGAATAGGCCTTAGAAAAACTCTATTAATGATATAACATACTTGTAGAAACCGCTTCACCCAAAAACGTGAAGAGATGTTACTTTCAATTAAAAGAGTTCTAGCCATTTCTTAAAGCGATCTATTATTTCTTTCCACAACTCCGTTTTGCTCTGGAGTATATGGAGAGGAGAACATATGCTGAAAACCAGATTCATCACAAAATTTTGTAAAATCTTGATTTTCAAATTCACTTCCATGGTCTATTCTTATACTTGAAATCACATACCCTTTTTCATTTTGAACCTTTTTAGCAAACTTTTCAAAGTAAGAGAAGGTTTCAGACTTACTTGCCAGGAAATATACCCAAGTAAATCGTGAGTAGTCATCCACAATTACTAGGCAATATTTCTTACCTCCAATGCTCGAGTTCTAGTTGGTCCAAAGAGATCCATATGCGAAAGCTGCAAGACACGATTAGTGGAAACTTGATTTATTGATTTAAAGGAATTTCTTACCTGTTTTCCCAATATGCATGGTGTACATAGATCAGACTTTTGGTATGACAGTTTGGGTAAACCACGAACAAGCTTCTTAGCTGAAATTTTGGCTATCTGCTTCATATTGATGTGCCCAAGCTTTCTGTGCCATAAGTTTGCTTCATCTTGAATTGAGATCAGACATTGCGATTCATCTGGTTTCACATTCAAGAGGTAGATATTTCCATGTCTTCGACCCATGAATGACTGAGTAGAATCTTTACTAGTTCCTGAACATATTCCCTCTTGAAAGCTGATTTTGAAACCAGTATCACACAGCTGACTGATACTGAGCAGATTGTAGTTGAGTCATTCTACTAAAGAAACATTGCTTATTGTGAGATTTCCAATCTTTATAGTTCCAAATCCCACAATTCTTCCTTTGCTGTTTCCTCCAAATGAGACTTTTCCACCATTTACTTGAACGAGCCTTATGAAGCAATTTGAATCTCCTGTCATATGTCTTGAGCATCCACTATCCAGATACCATTTTACCTTCTTTTTTTTATAGTGACTTGCATTTAAAAAAGAGACTCAAACTTTCTTTGGTACCCATATTTTCTTGGGTCCATTGGTGTTAGTATGATATGCGGTTTTTGCCCATACTTTCTTAACAGGTTTCTAAACCATAGGACATTCTTTTTCAAAATGATATGCACTATTGCACTTTGAACATCTGAGAGCATTACGACCTACTGGTTTTACAAAGATCTTTTTAAAATGATTTTTGTAAGCGTCTCTTGAGGGTCTTTGCTTAATTCTTTCCTTCACTTTAGGAAAATCAATTAAAGGAATGGTTTCTGCTGTCATTCCCAAACCAGATTTGTTGAAATAAGGTCTTTGTACTGAAAGAATTTTCTCAAGTTTCTCAAATCCTATTGAAAATCTTTTTGAAATATTTGATATGTCCTTTTTTAAAAATACATTTTCTTTTAAAAGATTATCTTCACTTTCTTTAAGAGAAGAAATATTTATGTCTAAACATTTCATCTTATCTTTCAAAACATTTTCCTATTGTTTTAGTGCAGAGTTTTCCTTTTTGAGTTCGGAAATCCTTTTAAGAAAAGTCTTAAGACTAAAACACAACTCATCAATGTATTTAGAAACTTTAATAGGGATTTTGAAGTTACTCACCTCAAATTCACTGTCTGAATCTGAGTCTGTCTCAGAGTTTGAATCTGAATCCGATTGTGCCATCAAACATATATTGGCATAATCATCATCACTTTTTTCATACTTTGTATCACTCCAGGTTTCTGCTTTAAGAGCCTTTCGATACTTTTAAGCTTTTCCTTTATTCTTCCTCAGAAGAGGACAGTTGGGTCTGATGTGTCACTTTTTCTTACATTCAAAGCAGACTACATCTTTGTTTGATTCATCATCTTCAACAGACTTAGTCTGTTGCTTTTGAAAACTCTGTTTCTTTGGATTAAATCTTCTTCCTTTTCTGTTCAGCTTTCTGAATCTTCTTATCATGAGAGCAAGCTCCTCATCATCCATATCGTCTTCGAGAATGCTTACATCGAATCATCATTGGATTTTAATGCAATGTATTTCTTACCTTTAGGATCTTCGTCTTCATTGATTCGCTCCACTTCATAAGACTCAAGAGTCCCAACCAACTCATCAACGAGATAGTGGCATGATTCTTTGTGTCTCTCTTATTGAGGTCTTTATGTGATTCCAATCCTTGGAGAGTCCACACAGTAGCTTGTTTACCTTCATGGGATCAAAAATTGGTTGACCTTGATTTTCAAGACCATTCACGATTTCTGTAAAACGACTAAACATGTCAGTTATAGATTCTCCCGATTTCATTTTGAAGGCTTCGTATTGACCGAGAAGAATGTTGATTCTGGTCTCTTTCACTCGATCTGTTCCTTCATAGGTAATATGTAATCTATCCCAGACTTCTTTCGCTGTAACACAAGAAGATATTCTCGTATATTCGGTAGGTGACAAAGCACAATATAAAGAATAAATTGCTTTTGTATCAAGAGCTTGTCTCTTGATTATCTCTTCCTAAGTCATTTCACTAGACTCAACAGCTTCTTTTCCTCTCTCTGAGACAGGTGCAGCTTTAGGAATGATTCCCTTTTTTACAACGTCCCATTCCAGAGGATCCTTTGATTTTAAGAACGCCTTCATTTTGTTTTTCCATATGTTGTATTCCTTTCCATCAAAGTAAGGAGGTCTGGTATTGCTTTGCCCTTCTACCAGCCCTGGAGCTAACATACTAGCCATGGATCTTTAACTCTAAAGTAAAACACTTCAAACAAAGTGAGTACACAGGCTCTGATACCAATTGAGATAGCTAGTATAAGCACCTAGAGGGGGGTGAATAGGTGACAAAAATAATTTCTCGAGATAACAGAGCAATACTAAGCAGACGATAGAAAGGAAGTTCTCCTTTGGTTAACAAAATGAATTATGATCAAAGTAAAGCACAGAGTAGGGAAGAGAAAATTGAACACAAGGTTTATAGTGGTTCGGCTTATTCCAAGCCTACGTCCACTCTTCCGCACTGACAGCCCACCGGCTGGATTTCATTATGAATAAAATAGTTGTTACAGCAAAGCTCTCCCTTGATTCCACAGTGTAGATATTCTACCACACTTCCTTAAGGTTTCTCACGAATATAGACTCTCTTTTGTGTACAAGATTTCGCTCAGCAAATGAATTGACTAAGAACAATGAGCTTCAGACTTTGGAATTCTTCTATCGTGCACACTCTCGAACAACTGGAATGTCTTCCTTTTATACTCTTTTATGCCATCATACCCGTTGGCACTTACCAAAGGAATTCCTCCAATCTACCCGTTGGACGGAATCAATTAGGAAGATCATTCAAGCTATTTAAGGAACATGTCGATAGCCCATCAATCATGTTCGCCCATACAATCAGGATCTCGGTTTCCATAAGTAGAACCTTCCAAGTATACTTCGCCAATCATCGGATCCTTAATCAATCTTGATTCGAATAAAGGATTCCGTTATGTCATATCCAGCCAAGAGATCTTCGTCGATCGATAAGATCAAATCCTTAACGAAACATCCAAATCTGGATAGACCTTCTTCGACAAACTAGAAACTCAATGGGAATAGACTTTGAGTCTTGAGTCTGGCAGTCCGGAGGTCTTCAGACTTTAAATAGTAGAGTCTGTAAATCTTCAGACTAGACTGATGGAAACGTTTTGTCAACTTCAAAATACTTCACGAAGATTTCTCCAACACAAAACACTTTCAAAATAAATAGAAAAATGTACTAAAAGGGTGTTTGATTAACATAGCATAACAAAATCCCGTATACAGAATCCCTAACTCACAATATTAAGACATTCTCCCATGTCTTACTTAGGTGTCTAATTAACCCATAATTAATTAGTGGCGAATCCAAAAGGTAAGGTAAATTATGAAATTGAATTGAGATCGCAAGTTGCAATTGGCATGGGCTTGGGAGAGCCAACGCTAAGTGTAAGCACTATCTCCTTTTTTTTTTTTTTGGTCGAAATTGTATCTACTTTCATTTACTTAGAGAAGTTCGAAGCTAATACATTGGTAACATCAGCACTTAGTAAATCTAGTAAGGCTATCGGGGGGTAGGTTACCCAGTTACGGGGGGAGAAATTGGTGTCGTTGGGCTCTTGCAACCCAGTCCGCGGGCCTATTCGCTTCTCTGCTGCAGTGGGCCAAAGTGAGGCCCGAGAATTTTTTCATTTGCTCTCGAATCCGGTCCACCAGCCCTGCATCTTCCCAATTTGGTTTTGTCTTTTGCTTAACTACTTGCACGAGCAGGAGGGAGTCAGACTGTACTTGCATCGCTTTGTTTGATTTGTTTGAGAGATATTCTAGGGTTTCCATGAGAGCTGCGGCTTCTGCTTGTTCAGCTGAGGATGCTGCAATTGTTTTCGAAAACCCATCCACCAGGCTACGCCGCGAGTCACGGCAGATGCAGGCGATGGCGCACCTTTTCCCGGTCTCTCCTCTGTTTACCCCAAGCACTGGTGTGGTTTGTCTCTCCGACTCCAAATTTGGTGGTTCTTGCTCATGCCCGACCGGGGGGTTCCGAAGTCACTCCAGTTCGCAGTCCTGCCTGGATCTGCCTCGAGGGCTTGGATGAATCGATTTTGGCCCGTTATTCGTCTCTCCTCCGGTTCAGCTGCTTGATCGGAGACAGCGTTCGCATCCCCTGCCCCTCCAGCCTTGATCGGAGACAGCGTTCGCAGCCCCTGCCCCTCCTGCTTGATCGGAGACAGCATCCTCTGTTTACCCCAAGTTCTCGCACCTCTGTTTTCCCCGAGAGCTGGTTCTTTCCAGTTCATTTTGATTACGGTTTGTCTAGAAGCCTCTAGATCTGGTGGTTCGCTTTCATCCTCGCTGAGGTAAGCGTCGAAATCGTTTGTGTTCGTGGTCCTTGCGGATTCTTCCTCGGGAGGTTGGGTGACCGCTTCTCATGTTTTCTCCAGCTCTACTATTCTTTTGGAGCTTCCGTTTGAAGGCCCTGCGCAGCCGTCCTCTGTAGCTGGTGTGCTTCTCTGCTGTTCCGCTTCTCTGTAACTCTCCGGTGGTGTGTCGGCTGTTTCATCTCCACCGAGATCTTCTCTGTTCTCCACCATAGTTTGACCGTCTCTGTACCCGGTCACATGACTCCTCTCCAGATCTGGTTTGTCGACTCCTTCCTCGACAAAAGAAGCATCTATATTGATACTCAGTGTGTTTGGTGGTGGTGGAATCCATCTGTGGTTATGGGTATTGTTCTCTTTTGCTGCTGCTGGCTTGTTATTACAACTCGTATAGTTCTCATTTATAGCTATTGCTTTGGACAGGGTCTGATACGGAGACAGGGGATGATGTTCGAACACAAATCGGTTTCGATCCTTCCAAATGCACCACATAGCCGTGGCAATTAGGTTGAAATCTTGGCCTTTACTTGGGTTTTCTCTATTCGAGTACAGCCATTCATCTATTCGTGTTAACCCAATTATGGAAATTTGGAGATGCAGGGGGCTTATTCGCCATAACTCAATGGTCCAGGGGTAGAGCAGTAACGCATGTTCAGTAGTTTCAGCTTCGTTTTTGCAGATTGGGCATAGAGGATCAGGTACAATTCACCTCCTGTGCAGGTTTTCCACAGTAGGTATAGCATTCTGACACGCATTCCATAGGAACTGTTTTACTCTAGGTAGAGTATTTGATCTCCAAATAAGATTCCAAAGATCTGGCTTTGTTTGATGAGAGGAGGATGCTGTTGTGTTTGTTGGGTTGGCTGTTTGATTTCTGCAATAGATATACCCGCTTTTCACCGAGTAGTCCCCTGATTTGTTTCTCATCCATACCATCTTGGCTGCTGTAGACGGTAATCCTATTGGAGTTTCTAGGATTTCCTTAACTCTAATGTCATCAAACAAAGACCGTAGCATTTCCACGTCCCATTTCCTCTCCCGTTGCTGTATCAAAGCTCCCACTTTTTCTAGCTCATTTCTTGTTGCTGGCCCTCCAATAGTTCCGTTTTTCAACCATTTATCTTCCCGAATTGATATTGTTTGGCCATTGCCCACGACCCACATCACTTGAGGAGCTATAAAATCTCTTCCCACGACGATACTTTGCCATCCCCACGACGGTCTAGATCCTTTTCCAGTGTTCCAAAAGTCACCTTGTGGGTAGTATAGTCCCTTCAGTAGTTGACTTAGGAGTGAGGAAGGTTGCTGGGATATCCTCCAAGCTTGCTTGCTCAACAGCGCCTTATTAAAGGCTAAGAGATCTTTGAATCCGAGCCCACCTTCTTCCTTCCTGAGTTTTAGATTCTCCCATTTTTTCCAGTGAATTCCAACAGCCTTGTTTCCACTCCACCACCAAAAGTTTGCTATTTTCTTCTCAATGGCTTTGCAAATTGACACGAGGAGTTTGAAAATGGACATAGCATATTGTGGGATAGCCTGCACTACAGACTTGATCAATATTTCCTTCCCTGGTTTTAACAACAAGTTGTCTTTCCAACTCTCCAACTTCATGCTTACTCTTGCAAGAATCCATGCAAATACATCTTTTTTCGAACCTCCCCAATCTGAGGGAATCCCTAAATACTTCCCTGTTTTCTCTATTTCTTGAACTCTTAGCATCTCAGCCATGTTTCTTCTCAAAATCGTGGGGCAGCTTTTGCTAAAATGGATACTTGATTTGTTGAGATTAATGGCTTGCCCTGTGGCAAAACAGTATTGGTGTAGGATGGCTGCCAAATTCTGACATTCCACAACAGTGCCGTGGAGGAAAAATATCGAATCATCCGCGAATAGCAGGTGTGATAATATTGGGCAGCAGCTGTTTAGCTGAATTCCTCTTAGGGTGCCATTCAAAATCGCTTGTTTCATCAGGAGGGAAAGAACATTGGCCACTAGAATGAATAGATATGGGGAAAGTGGGTCACCTTGCCGTAGTCCTCTTGTTGGCTTGAAAAGAGGTAGGGGTTCACCGTTGAAGTTTATGCTAAAAGACACTGTGGAAACACAATGCATCACCCATTTAACCCATTGGTCACAAAATCCCATCTTCGTTAAGCTTGCTTGTAGGAAGTCCCATTCGATTCGGTCGTATGCTTTTTGCATATCAAGCTGAAGGACAGCTTGGAATTTGCTCTTCCTCTCCCGAGTTCGCAGCTTATGTAACACCTCCTGTACAATCAAGATATTGTCTTGGATTTGTCTTCCCCCCACAAATGCACTTTGTTCTTTAGAAATAATGCTTGGCAGTAAGGGTTTTAGTCTATTTGTCATTACTTTGGATATGATTTTGTATATGAAATTACATAGGCTGATGGGTCGGAATTGTTCTAACTTTTCTGGGTTTTGAACTTTTGGAATGAGGGTGAGTAGGGTTCTGTTTAGGTCTGGGTTAAAGTGTCCTGTTTCTAAGAAATTCTGTACCTCGCTGAAAATCCCCTGACTTAGATCTGGCCAATGATTTCTGTAGAACATCCCATTCAGCCCATCCGGTCCAGGAGCCTTATTAGCTCCTAATTGCTACATTGCCTCTGTAATCTCCTATATTGTAACAGATTTCACCAACCTTTGATTCATTCTTTCATCTACTAAGATTGGAATTTGTTGTATGACAGGTTGAAAGTCACGAGCCCCCATTGACATATATAGGTTCTTGAAGAAAGTTTCTGTCATTTCTTTTAAAGGCTGATCTTCTTTCACCCACTCACCATTGCCATCCTTAAGTAAGGTAATTCTATTTCTATTTCTTCTCTGGATGGTTATTGCATGGAAAAACTTTGTATTTCTGTCTCCCCATTTTAACCAGCTTATTCTTGAGCGCATCCCCCAATACATCTCCTCTTGTTGCCAGAGCTTTTCAATCTCCTGATTTATTCTCTTTGCTGCCTCACATTCTTTATAAACTTCAGTTCCATTTGTAAGACTTTGTAATTCACTTTTCCGCTCATCTATTCTTCGTTTGGCATTCTGAAATCTTTTTTTACTCCACTGTGCCAAGTGCTTTATCACCTTCTGCAGCTTTTGAGCTATGTTCATCCCTTGAGATTCCCCTTCAGCCCATCCCTTCTTTACTATCAGCCTACTTTCTTCATCTTCAGCCCAAAATGCTTCATAGTGAAAAATCCTCCTCTTCTTTTCTCTCCTCGCTTGTAAAGATATTAGAATAGGGCTGTGATCAGACCCTATCGCTGGTAGTGCTATGCTTTCTGCATTAGGATAGGATAGTCTCCACTCGAGATTGCATAATCCCCTATCTAGTCTTTCCTTAACAAATTGATCTCCTGTTCAGTTGTTGGTCCAGGTGAAAGCGCAGCCTTTGGATTCCAAATCCATTAAGGAACATTTCTCAAGAAAATCCCTGAATGCTGTTAAGCGATAGGTTTCCGCTCGTTTTCCGCCCACTTTTTCCCAATGATACAATACTTCATTGAAGTCCCCCAAGCAAAGCCATGGTGAGTTGTAGTGTCTACTTACTCTATAAAGATCCTCCCATTGTTGTATTCTTTCTCGGAAAGCATTAGGAGCATGTATGAAGGTAATCTGCATTTGCTGTCTGTTTTCAATTACTTGACAGAGTGCATTTACATGGTTATTGGAAAACGATTCGATTGATAGCTCTACTTGGTCATCCCAAAACACAGCCAATCCCCCTGCAATTCCTTCTGGGTTCACGACAAAACAATGCTGAAATCTCAACCTCCTCCTTAACTGATGCACCTTTTGCTCCCGATTCTTAGTCTCCATTAAAAATAAAACACTGGGCCTTTCTTGAGTCACTAGGACTCGCAGTGCCTGAATTGTCAAGGGTGTGCCCAACCCCTGACAATTCCAACTTAATAGTTTCATAGCTTCGTTGATGGCTTATTAGGGCTAGCCACCAAAGCCCACTGACATGACTTCTCCATTTCCTCAATCGGGGTCTCTATCAGCTGAGTACTATCAATCTCTGGTGTTCTGGAGCTTTGTGCGCCATACGGGCAGAAACACTTTCTTTTTTTAACGGATTGGTGCTGAGTACTTTTTGATTTATGCCTGATCAGCCTTTTCTCCCCTGTTTCAGCCTCTAGCATTACTCTTTCTTCTTCCTTTTGCTGTTCTTCATATAGGACCATAGCTGATGCTTCATCAATACAGCAGCTCCCTCTCTTTTGTGGGCTGTTTTCTCCTATGAGTTGTATTGCTAACTACTGTGTGGTTGAACAAGTTGCCTTTTGAGTTATCTGTTCTGCATTTTTATGTCCCCATATACTGTTTAAGTTCTGATCCTACTGCTGGTTATCATTCTCTGAAACAGAATGCATAGGAGTCTCTGGCACACTCTCTGTTTCTTCGAGGATTGGCGCTTGTTTGCCATAAAAGATTTTCCCATACGGGCTTAATTCCTGCACATCCGCTCGAAACCAATGCCCAAATCGTCTTGGTAAGTCATCTGGCAACCCTGATTTTTCATATGGGATTTCCTTACATACAGTAGCATAATGCCCCATTCGTCCACATGAGTAACAATAATGTGGTAATCTCTCATATTTGCACTCTACCCAAACTTTCTTCCTTTCCAAATTCACAAGTATTCCCGTTTTTAACGGATTTTCCAGCTTCAGCATCACCTTGGCTTTTCCAATTTTGTAATGACTGTTGCCTCTTGCTTCTAATTTCACCTCTATGACTTCCCCCAATTTAGAAGCTATTTCTCGGATAACTTCGTTAGTGACTCGCCCAAACAACAAGCCGTAGAAATTCACCCAAAATGCACAGTTGTTGAACTCATAACAGATTTCTGGGGTATCAGGGTCACATTCTTTTAATACTAGTAATTACTGGAGAAGCACCATGGCCCAGTATCCAACACTCTCTGTTTTTCTTCTTCCGATTGGAAAGTAAATGAGAAATATCCTGTGCCAAGCTGAGAGCAAGTAACCCTGTCCACTTTCCATACACGTGTCATAGTACTCACAAAAGCTGGGAAATTCACATTTGGTCTGGAGTACAGCTTCCCAAACAAAGTTTTACGGCATTCAATCAATTTTTCTTCTGAAATAGCGCTTTTTATATTGACAACATCATTCTCAGACCATAACTCACCTAAGCTTTTACATAGGGCTGCAACCCGCCTTTCTTCCTCGAGCTGAGCAGCCATACTTTCACCAGGATTTGATTTTAGGGGAGCTTCGAATGGGGAATGGCACCACTGTGAAGATGAAGACCAAAATAGGGGGGAAGCGACACTGGGTTTCAGTCGGCAAAGTAGGGTTTTCTGGATTCACCCATTAGGAATCATTAGGGTTGCTTTGTTGTTAGTGTCATTTAGAGTTTAGGGTTTTGGGTATTTCAAAGCAGATTCGAATGCAGGGAAAATCGGCAATGTTAGGGTTTCAGTGGGTATGAGGATTAAGGAGAAAGCTAGGGTTTGGCATCAAAGGAGAAGAATCTCACCGTGGAGATGGGAATCCTACCCAGCTGGTAGGGGAAGACTCGTCATTATGCGAGAGCCCATCGAGCACTTACTAAGGCATATTCGACACTTGCACCTCAAGCGAATTGCCGAAAATGTAAGCACTATCTCCTTGAGAGTAATCGTTTGTGCCCGCTCAGTAATTTGTTAACTTTCCATTTCCCTTGGTGTTTCACCTCGAGCCAAGTCTATCACCCTTACTTCAGGTATTAACCAATAGAATTGAGAATGAAATTGCATTTCCATCTCAACCAAATTATAAATTAAATGGGCTGACAAATTTATATATTAAGTGAAAGCTGTCTTAAATAAAGACAAAGGAAATAATCCGAGTCTTTGACATTCATTTGTATATGCCTCACCACATTGAGCCAAAAACTAACCAATATGCTCCGAGATCAATTGATCATCTTCGCTGATAACAATGGCAAAGTCAAGAATTTTAAATCCCCTAGAATAGGGAACATCATTGACCCAATCCGAATGTGGTTTTCTAAGAACGACCATGACAACCCCTCTATTAACTCCTAACTATCACGGTACCACATCGGCTACTTATTCAATCCAATACATTTAACCATGCTAACTCCAGGCAGAGATGGCGATCTAGTCTGATTGTCCAAATTGGGAGTAATAAGTAAGATAGGCCTATATGAAATTGTGACATCCGGATTTTCGCTTGACAAAATTGCGAGCCCCGAATGCTTGATGGTCCATGCTATATTAACGAGCTCGCCATCGGACTACGCCATTTGTATCCTCATCATGTAAGCACTGAGTGACGCCATTTCCACCTCATCTGAGGACGCATCTACCTCATCAAGTCGTTGTCGCTACCTCGTTGTCAATAAACTATTCCAATCCAAATATTTCAACAATTTCAGGAAATCCAAGGCAATGGCCCTTTAAAGAATTTTTTTTTTTTAAATTACCGAAGACTTTTGAATCTTCTCCATGATGCCGCTTCAGGCATAACTATGGGTGATTGATTCCTGGCGGTCCGATTCCCACCCCAGAATTGAGAACCGAACTAAAGTGATTGGTTCCCAATTCCCAAAATCGAGAACCAGACTGAAGGAGTTTGGAACCAAGGACAGGACTGGACTGATTAGTTTGGATCGGTTCTCGGGCGGTCCAATGGAACTGATCCCATGTGCTTCCAACATTTTGTACATATGTAAAAAAATATTTATTATCTCAAACATGAGTGTGAACTTGTTAATTGGCCACACCACAAAAACTTCACGCTTGATCTCAACCAAAGGGCCGAGGAATAGGTGCAAGAAGGAGCTACAAGGCTTGGGATTTATACACAAAATCTCTTAGGCTCACTGCTATTTGTTCAATGTGAAACTTGTCTTTGTAGGTGAGGGTGAGCGAGATAGAGAGAAAGAGAGGGAGTGAGCATGGGACAAGAAGAGTAGAGTTGAGAGTGAGCAGTCCCACATCGACTGGGGAAGAGGCTAACAAGCAAGTTGCCTCTTTAAATAGGGAGGGACAAGCAGTAAATGAGTTGCTATTTTGGCCGCGATTAAGTGTGATGTTGCACGAAAGTTTGAGTATAAATTATTTCTTCGCATGTTTTTTTAATAAAATAATCCAATTTATAAAATTGATAGTTGGTCCTATTCCGGCAGTCAATTCTATCTCTAGACTGGGAACCAGACCGACATTCACCAATTCCAATTTTGTGCAATCGGGAACCAGACTGGCGACTTTAGGAACCAGACTGGCGACTTTAGGAATCGAACCCACCTGGTTGGTTCTATCCGGTTCAGGCGATTCTCAGTTCTAGTGGTTCTTTTTGCTCACCCCTTGCCACAACATCACGCCACATAATCACTGTCAGAGAGAGAGAGAGAGAGAGAGAGAGAGAGAGAGAGGAAAAGAGTCATTGGTTTTCTCTTTTTCTCTAACACCGCTTCAGCAACATCACTCACAAAGTGCAGCAGGTTCCTCTTAATTCTCTCCATTTCATGCTCAAATTAACAGTAACTCAAGCCCCTCATTTCACCACGTGACATCCCACCAAGCCTCAGCCACAATTCGCGAGGACCCGAGGTAAGTAGATATCCTCTGTTTTGTCTTATATCGATCATTAATCTTGCGACGAGAATAGTTTCCTAGAAAATTTAGGAACGTCATTTAGATTTTTGTTTAGTGGAAGTTTTGATCACGTTACCTAGATACTTTATCAAGTTTGAAGTAGTTGAACTTGTGGTTGGGTCATAGGTGCATGATTGGTTGATATTTATGTCGCGACCCGATCTCGTGGCCATCCCACGAGAGGAGGAGAAATGTCAGGTTTAGGGGTACTTGACCATAAGAGTTCTCTCACGGTTTGCGTTCCAAGAGACCTCATCACCTCATCTTTCGGATTGAACCTCTTCTGAGTTCCCTTGTACAAGGTCGCGAGTTCTCCCAAGCTTGTACTCTGTGTGATAGCAGAATGTCGCGGCCCTTACCCACACGGGCGACACATCTCGAGAGAGGAGGTTGGGTGTGAATATCGGATTTAAGGGTATCTTTACCACGATAACCCTTTGGATAGGACACTTCACTCATAAAGATGGCATCACTTCATCCTTTTGGGGTACTGCTAATGTCGAGTATGTTAAATCGCCATGAGCCTTAACAAGACCTGTACCTCTTGTGACAGGTTCATTTATAAGATCTAGTTGTTTAAAACAACTTAAAATAAGACAAGAGTTGCCTCTAGCCTTATCTTGGGGTTTGGCTAGAAAACCCAATCGAGGGTCAGGAGTTGTCTCTTGATTTCTATGGAACCAAATATCTAAATTTGGGGACATGAGTTACGTAAATATTTATATTAGCGCCCTTTTGGTACCTAATAGTATGTCATGTTACCTAAGGTGACCACGCATGTCTTTTTTTGGGGAAGGGGGGTCATTTATCCTAAACTAAGTGATCATCAGTGGTAGGTCATTTTCGTGCTATTCTATCTCTAAGAAAGATAAAAAGAAGGCAATCAATTGTATTGAAAGTGCAAAAAAGTAAATAAACAATCAAGGAAAGCATTAAATCTATCATACAATTATAAGAAAGATAAAAAGAGAAATGAAATGGAGGATAGGAAAGAAAGGAATCTGCAATTCTTCAGGTTTTTATACAAACAAAGGAAACCCATGACATATGTTAGGGATGAATGGTACAACAGCATGGTCGGAATGGACATCGACCTTCCACCATTTTCAAGTCTTGATGATTTGCCACCTTTGAAACCTAATCTAATTCTAAGCTAGGTACATACAAAGGAAAGAGACAATCATGCACGTCAAAACATTCAAAAGCACAACATGAAATCAAGAACAACCAATCAATTGAAACAAAATTCAAGATCAATCAAATTTGGGCCTCGGGGTCAGTCTTTCCAATTCATGCATGGGTCCCCCTAGACAACTATCCGATTTGTTTTATGACTTATAGCCATTATTAATTAATTGTGTTCTCGCATGGCTAATAATGCCCATAAGTCCCTACAAAGATGTTCTAGGTGATTTCTCATGATTTTGTCTTGGTATCATGCATCACACCTAATATACATCTAACAATCACATACACAAGCATGAATTAAACATACAAGCATGCCTTTAAGATCTTGTTTCCCAAACAATCAATCAAGTGAGTAAACCGTCGGCGGATCACTTATTACAAAGCATGCACTAATCACAAATACAAGTGCTTCTAATAAATGACATGAATATGCATGAGGGGGACATGGACATTTCAAAAAATGGATTTGAAATCATTGAGAAGACTTTCGAGACAAGGTGATGTCTCGACTATGGAACGCATTCAATTGCCAAGGTTGCCTATGGCTTACATTAATGTACTCACAAGCATCAAGACATTTTAAATATGGTCCAAACCATGACTTTTCTTAAGTCAAATCAAGTGTTAAAAGAATTTCTAAAATGTTGCTTTTGGAAATGTCACATGTACCAAAGCAATCACAACCAAAGGTTCACAACGAGAATTTTTAAACCAATCATAGCAAGTCAGCAAAATTGGGTTGTACCCATTGATGATTTATCTATGAAAAAATTACCTTATATGTACATCATGGTATGGAACAACTCTCATGACGAAAGCTTTCCTAAATGAGCTAAGCATAATTTTATAAAAATCAAACAACTAACAACAATGCATCACGAAATTGTCAAAACAGCATAACACTCGATCATTAATACCAAGATTTGACCTACCAAATGGAGTTTAAAAATCACAAAATTTTCACAAAACATAGCCAACATAATAATGAACAACTTTATTAAGGACCAGGTCAAGAATTCTTACGGAAAAAAATGGTACAAAAATGACAAAAGTCTGTCTAAACAAGGGTAAAAATAGGGGTTTGAATTTGACCCCAAGTTCATATTCTAGTTTAGTTTGGGAAAAATGGAAAATGAACCTAACGAAATCAAATCACATGAAATCAGTGGCATTCGAAAGTTCTAAATGTGCTTTACAACTTCCTAAAGGGACCGAATTTGATCGAGGTCAATTTGGTGTTCAAAAATTACGGTTTGTGAAAGTGTACACATTAGTCAATAACAAAATGGAACACGACACGCATTAACAAGTGCTAAAGTCACCTAAGCAATGTGTGAATGGCATGAAATTCACAAATGATAAAGGATTTGATGCGACAAAAATAATTTGGATAAACATCTAACCCTAAGTCGACATGCAAAGAATCATACAAGTGATTGACAATGCAAAATCACTTAGAACTAGAAGGATATATTTGACGTTTTTGCAATGCAACTAATCTAATTGAGGTATTATGTTCGCATGCTAAATGATGTTTGATCATGACGGAGCACATATGAACGCAAATCTTGTTATGCACACTTTAAAACTTGAGAAGGCAACAGCGTGAGATTTGTTCTTTAGGAGACCCAAACGAGCATGCTAAAGTGCACACGTGATAAACCTACAGTTTCAACTCAACAATCACAGAACATGCACGATTTCAATCACTAAAAGGCATACAAAAATATAACAAAAAACCTCACGTACAGAACATGTAATGATGAACACTTTTTGTTAAGAGTTCAATACCTAACTGGGATCTCACGGGTCGTGATACAAATGACAAGAACAGATGCAAGTTATGGAATGTCAAATTGCAGCAGAACTTATATGTATTTGTAGATGTAATTGACATACCAAATGATGGGAAAATCATGCAAACCTTGCATCATTGAAACGTACATGACATCTATTTCATGTCCAATGAATATTCTAAGACCAGTTAAACTCATTTATAAGCTCAATTTTACATAAGTGCAATTCGGAATGGTGCAGGGCATATTGTCCTATGCTCGATTTTACGCAATTTTGACCCACCAAAACCTATCCGAAAAATCTAGAAAAAATTCAGGACATACATGAGATAATTTGGAACAAAAGTCATCCAGACGATTGTGTGAAAAATAGATTACAAAAATCAGCACAAAATATAGAAAAGTCAAAAGACGGAATAGGAACGGAACCAAAAACAGACTAAATTTTTTGAAAAATGGAACAGATCACGAGGTGTTTTTCAGGGGGACAAATGTTGGCCATTCGAGCTATGCAACCTATGGATTCGAAGATCTCAGAACATATTTTCTATGTCTAGAAGACATCAAGATCAAACAATGCCATTTAATGCATCTTTTTAGGCCAAACAATAACCCAGGTTCAAACACACGAAAATTGCAGATCAACATCTATAACATTCAGTCAACCACACAATCATCCTCAATTGATCTTCAATCTCGGCAAATCATCAAACAATCACATAATCTTTAGATTTAAACATATTTGATATATCTAATCGTGAATCCTAGCCCTAGTTGGATAAGCTAACCTCGCTTCATTGGATTCAAGTTCAAACAGGTTTCGATCTCATTGATTTTGACGTAATTGGACGAAGTTTCCTCACCAGAACACAATTGAGCTTTGAAAATCACGTTCGGACACCTCAGGGCCGGTTCAGGATCGGTTGCACCACCTGCAACAACAAACACCATAACTGGTCCAAAAACTGGACTGGTCTTTGATGATCAGTGGGATTAGATTGTCGGAGGAGATCCAACGGCCGATCCACCTATCCCTAACCACAACGAGGTGAGGGATCCCTTGGACGGCTGATCGCTAGGGATCGGGGATGCCTAGGAGCACCGACAACCCTCGGTTCAAGCAGCAATAGAACTGGTCTCGCCTGGGCCAGTTTTTGCATCCTCTGGAGAGATTAGGCCACCGGAGGTATTCCGGTGGCTGATCTGCTAGTTTCTGACCACTACCAGGTTGGAAACAGATCTAGGGAGGAATCGACGGGGTCTGCTTCGCCGATCCTGGCCACCAGACCAACGATCAAGCCGATGAACTGAAAACTAGCTTGGTCGCTAGTTTACTTCAACTGATGGACGATCGGTTGATTCCGATCAATCTAGCGGCCACCGAAGAAGAGTAAGCTCTCTAGAGGATTGACGAAGGTGAGAAGGACTGCTAGGGGGCTGGTCAACATTCGATGAGCCACCGATGTGAGGCCGGTGAGTCGAAACCGGTGGTGAACGGGTTTAGTTCTTAAGAGGAGAGAGGGAAGAGGAAATGGCGGGAAAGAGAGAGAGAGGGAGAGAGAGAGAGAAGAAAATGCAGAAAATGAGGCCTCCCTGATTTTTGGTGGGAAAACCCTATTAATACCATCCTAAATCGACTAATCTTGGCTATCGGTTCAATCCGACGGTCAAAATCCTAATGCAACGGACAAAACTTGATTTTGAAAGTTTTGTTATGATTTAGATGTATTGGGTAATTGATCTAATGGGTTTGATTCACGAAAACTCGTGCCAAAATCGAGAATTGTGTTAAAAGGTCTAATTAGTGGTAAAAATGCAATTTCACTAAATCTGAGAACTAACATGCAAAAATTATGCAAAATTGAGGGTGTAGAAATGAAACTAGCACAAAAAAGATCACGAAATCAGTCGCCAAAGGTCCAAAACTAGCTGATTTGCATCGATTTGACCGATTAGACCAGTTTGCATTGATTTGACCTATTCTTGAATGGTCTGGTCCAGTTCTAGCCGAATCACTTCCTTGTGGTCTTTGTGGGTTTAAAATTTATGCAATTTTTCCCTCAAGGACTAAATTAAAAAGAAAACTTACCCAATTTGAGAGAAAACTGCCTAAGTTCGATTCAATTAAGCCAATTAACCTTCATAAATGTGTTGTAGGGGTCTTTTATTGACTTAATTGAGTGATCATTATGAAAGACAACGGACCAAAACTATGGATCTTAGAATTGAGCTTAAATTGCTAAAGTAAACAATTTTACAATTCATTAGGTAAAATTGCAAATTGATTGAAATTAAGTCCAATTAATGTTACAATTGCCCTATCTAATTAACCACCCATATGTAAGATCACTCAGAGCATTCAAATTGACTTTGAATTAAAGTGATGAGACTTAAGCCAAAATTAAATCGGGGTCTAATATTAAAATTGGACTTAAATTCATGCAATCAGACCTTAGTCCTGAATGGATCAATTCGAATTTCTTCGGTTGAAGCATGACGGTTCAATTTTCTTACCTACAAGAGAGTGAAATTCCTCAAATTAGGAAGTTCCGATGCGAATTTCTCAAAATTGATTTCGAATTTGAACTTACCTTGAGAAAATGGGTGGAAAATGATTATCCGTTCGTAAATTATGAAGAATCGATATTGGTCCCCTAATTATAATTTAAAATGGCAATTTGCCTTTCCATGTGGTAATTTGCAAAATTGAATATATGAGTGGATTTAGAATAGTCCCTAGACCAGATGTCGTAAAAGGAACTACACCTAATTGTGACTAAAATGAAAGTAACTTGACACTAAAAGAGGACGTTTTGAAGTTTTTTGATTTTTTTTTCAATTTTTTGGTCAAAAATTTAACCGAAAGTCAACCATTTAGTTGACTTTTCCTAAAAGATTAATTTCGTTATCAAATCCTTGAATTTTTGAATTTTTGATTTGATAAGGATGAAATTAAAGGTAAATGGCATCTTTTTGGGTTAAAAGTAAATTTTTGACTTCGGTTGACTTTTGGTCAAAGGCTTGACCAAAAAATGAACTCAAAAGTCAACTGTTTGATTTTTTAGGTTTTTATCGAAAATGAATTAGAAATCGCTTAAAAGCAACAACACAAAAGAAAGAAACAAAGTATGATACTTTTTGGCCAAGAAACGGGCTTTGTCGCGATCAAAAACCCTAATCTCGATTTTCTACCTTTTTCGATGCGTCAACTGAAAATCAGGTGTTAACAACTTAGCACGTGGAGGGGCTGAGGTAGTGGAAATTCTGAAATAGATCCGTGCTGGGACTGAGGGTAGGTTCGATTCTAGCCCAACCACAAAATTTTCTAATTTTGTATTGACTTATGAGGTGCAAATTTCAAGAGGCATTCTTCATGAAATCATCCCTTATTGGCTATTCTATGACATACTTTAATTTCAGAATTTTTGGTTTTTGTACCACAAAAATATATTTGAAAAACTTTGGGATGTAAAATCTGTTTTGGGGTTCTCTCGACCACCTCTTCCTATTTTCCATTTTCCATGAATTTTTTGGTCTAGAATTCTAACATATGTCCTTCATAAAAGTTGTAGAGTACATTCTAGGCCTACCACATATTAAATTTCCATAATTTTTCGATCTCATTTGGCCGGCGAAATATTTATTTTCCTTCTCAATTTCGTGCTAGAAATTTTGACTGTTTTGGGCCTGGTATGTAAAAATTATTTAGAACTATATGAACTGAACAAGTCCTTCATGAAAAATGTCCCTCTAGGTCTTGTTTATCTCATATTAAAGTTTCATAATTTTTGAAACCCGATTACCTCGGCAATGGCTATCATTTCTAAAGGCGTTCGAGATACCTTATGACGCTATTTTATGGCCCATGTTGCAAGAGTCCTTTGACAGTTCACCTATTGTCGGCACATGTAAGTTTATGTTAGTCTAGGGGATGGATATGATTGATGATTCATTAGACGCATGCTTGAGGCCTTGAATAGTGATGAAGTTGATGTACTTTTTATTGAATTATGGAATTGTTGCATCATAATGTGAATGTGTGACTGACAATGCCCTTGGTTGTAGTAAGGATGCCTAGAGGGGTAACTAAGTTCCTTCAGATGCCTGGGGGTATAACACAGTTCCTCCCAAATGCCCTCGAGATGTTGAATAGATGCGAGATGTTCAGGGGATAGTGAGGTTCCTCAAGTGATGATGGCAGTGTAAAATTATATTGAATATGACTTTGGTATTTCTGAATTGAACTATTGGTTATGTGTTGGAAAAATTATTACCTATATTGGTTTGTCATGTATTTTGAAAAGATTCTCAAGTAAGTTGATCATGAGATTTATTGAACTTTTGATCGAGGCTTTCTTTGTCAGTACAATGATCAATTTGTGTACTATAGAATGATGGACCTTCTGTTTACTAAGTTTAAACTCACTAGTTGTCGACTTCATCTTTTCAGATCAATAGAATGTCGATCTCACCTGTCCCCTAGTCTGTTACAGGGTGCTAGTTGATTCATGTAGGAGGGAAGCATAATTTTGGAGCTAGGAAGATTTTTGACAGAATTAGGGGCTAGGGTTTAGGCGGCCACATGTACAGCTAGGTTGGGAAGGGGTGACCAACGTACAATATGGTGAAGTCAGTAGTACTGATCTTTTAAAATTCCCCAGTGTACCCAACTCATTATCCAACATATATAAATAGTTAAGAAATGAAGTTGCCTCATGTGCCCTAGGATTTCTTTAGTTTTTTATGCTTCCACATGCTTAAAAAAAAGCGAAACAAAAGGATAACTATGCTAGTAGTTCCACATTAGTTGTGACATGTCGGAGTCGTTACAACTCAAGTGGTATCGGAGCATAGGTTTGACTAGAGCGATAAGGTGTGTTAGTAGTTGAAGGAGTTAGGATAAACACTTGTGATAAGATACTAAATGCATGTATTTAAATTGTTTTGAACAACGGGTGATGGACTATCATTCATAATGTTCGAGTAATTATAAGTTACTTGTGTATTATAGTAACATGCATATGTTACTAATTCAATCCCACTAATGTTTATACGATCAGTGACTCGGGTGTCACCAATCATTTATGTGGGCAATGCTTAGCAATTTGTAGGGAAGTGTAGTGAGATTAAGGAGTTCTTCTCCCTCGAGGGCAAAAGCCATTACTTCGAGGGCAGAACCTAGAATGAAGGATATCCTGCAGGCACTTGCCAATATAGGGAATTTGATGGAGCGACATGCGAAATAACAACCTGGAGCAGAACATCACCCCTAAGGACTAGTAGAGTAGTTTCTAAAACTAAAGCCATCCTCATTTACTTGTGTGGGGAGCCCAAAAGAGGTTGAGCAATGGATTGACAAAATGCAGAGAATCTTCGTTTGCTGAACTATTATGATACAAAAAGATAACTTTAGTAGAGTATCAGTTGGAAGGAAACGCCAAACGTTGGTGGAAAGCCGCTATGGACACAATCTTCCTAGCCAGTACAATAGTATCATAGGATGAATTTGTTATGGCCTCCCGCAAAAAGCATTTCTCTAACCATGCCAAAGACAAGAAGATAATAGAATTTGTCCAAATGGATCATAAGGAGCTAATTGTAGATCGATATGAAGAAAAATTTTCTAAGCTATCCAAGTACACTCGTTGATTAGTTGAAGATCTAGAGGAGAAAGCCAAGAGGTTCTTGAAGGGCATGAGGATGGATATCATTAAATAATCGGTGCCCTGAATATTAAGGACTACAATGAAATCTATGAGGGAGCCTAGCTCGTGGAACAAGAACTGACGAGAGAGTAGGTAAAGAGTGAAAGAACAACAGAAATTAGACACCAAATGGTGCCAAACTATGTTCGACGGGATAGGAGGCCTCACCCATCGCAAGGACAGGCTAGCCCTTTACATAAGAAACAAAATTTTGGAAATTTCAAAGGAGCCGGAAAAGGCCAGGCCGTGAATTCAATACCATTTGGATTGAAGCATGCCAAAGATGTGGTGGACGGCATGGACTAGGACCCTATCATGATTCAAGGAGATGTTTTGGATGTGGAAAATAGAGCTACATTAGGAGGGACTATCCCCAAGAGAGAACTTAAGCGAATGCTGGCTTTACACAACTAGCACAACAGTGTTCAGGCAAGTCATCTCAACAAGGAATATTTTCATGACTGCTAGCACAAGCATGGGTGTACACGGTCACCTTAGAGGAAGTGGAAGCTTCCAATGATGTTATCTCAAGTACAATTTCTTTAAATGACAAGAAGGCTTATGCATTGTTTCACACAGGTGCCATGCATTCTTTTATGTCTGAAAGATATAGACAATTGGGTGAGATAGAAACCAAACCTCTTGGTATGCCTCTTAGTATTTATACACCGCTGAAAGATACATTGTTATCTACATTAGTATGCAAGAAATGCAAGGTATCTATAGGTGGACAAGATTAGGAAATAGACCTAGTAGTGATTGCCATGTATGACTTTTTTCGCGACCAGATTTTTCGGATTCACCACCTAAAACTAGGTTAATGGATTACTAAGTCTTTAAGCTTAGCTCAGGCTCTCCCAAGCCCATACCAATTCGCGACTTAGGTTTGAATTCTTAACATGCAAATGATTTTCAATCAGGAGTCGCCACTAATCTATTTTTGGTGGGTCGATTAGAAACCCAAGTAAAGTAACGGGAGATTTACTTTACTCCTACGAACCAGAGATTTATGAGTTTGGGGACTTGGTTACACCAGACTATCCTAGTGCCCTTTCGGTACCTTTTTATTTCATTTTCAAAAAAATGTTTGGCAATTGAATTGATTTTAATTTAACTTCCTAACATGTGAGGTGATCATACATGTGCGCATACCACCAATTTAACACTCAAGAAAGCAATTAAATAAAGCAAAACATACCTCGAAGCAACGAAAGCATCTGCATTGTTAAATCAGAATTCACATCAGCAATCTTAGATATGATTTCTAATTAACACGCAATTTTAATTTTTTGTTTTCATTTATTTAATGAAAATCATGCGATGCATGCTAATAATCTAATATGACATGGCAGCACGACCTAAACTATATGACATGAAGAAATGCAATAATTAAATGCAATCTAAATGACCTAATTCTAATAACATGCAATGCAATGCAATGACATGCAAAATTATTTCAACTAAAATGACACGCAACACACAACTTAATATGCGAGCTATATGTCACGCGACATTTATTAAATGACCTAGTCTAATGACGAGGAAGTTTTAATTAAATGAATCTAGTAATCACTAAATGACGTGCATTTCATGAACCTAATTCTATATGATGTGCATATAATCATTCCTAACAAAAGCATGCCCTAATTCTACATGACATATGCCTAATGTTTTTTATGTTTTTTTTTTTTTTATGAAATTCGAAATTAAAACTTGCCACGTAATTAAACATGCAACTTAAATTAAACAAAAACTAACATCCTAAATGAATGCATTTTTTATTTTATATTTTTTAAAATAAAATCTCTATTCGAGATAATGCATGATAACAAGAAATATTTCCGAATCCTAATTCAAATATTTTTTGGATTTTTTTAATGGTTCTCCAAAACAAGCAATTATTAAATAAACATTGTCTTTAAACTAATCAAAGCATCCAATCAAATAAAGGATTAAAATAATCGAAAAAATAACCTGTTGTCTCACAGGTCAAATTAACGATTATCCTAACCCTAATTATCACGACAAAGAGTTCAAAATAACTAAAAATCTGATCCGAATTTCTTACGGATCAAATCAATAGTTATATTGATTCAACACTTAAAATACTATCGACAAACCCCAAAAATTAATATAATTAAAAAAATGATCCGACATCTTACGGATCAAATTAGTAATTACAATAATTGATTAAAAAAAACAACGGGCTTGGGCTAATTTGCTCCTTTCGTGGGCTTAGTCCGACTTGTCAATTTAAGCTCAGAAACATTAATTTGAACCCGTCCACCATCGGTCCGATAAATAAAATGCAAAATATGCAAACTAAATGTACCTAAATTTATATGCTATGCAATTAATATTTTTTTCAGGGATAAAATTAACCCCTAATTTTTATGCAATAAATGACTAAATGGATCGCCAAAATTTAGGTGTCAACAGCTGCCCCTCTTTGAGATCTAAATTTTGACCAAGCAAATGCACTGAATGATTTTTTTGTCGGAAAATGAATTCCATTTTTTAATGCAATTTATATGATGCATGGAAATGCTAATGCAAATGCATGATGTCAAAGGAAAGAACGTACCTACAATTACTTACCAATTAGTGCGGTAAAGCATCTTGAGGTACATGATAAATCCCTATGTACTCCACAAGTACCCAACTCTCACTCTAGTTCCTTGAAAAGCATAACAGGTAATAGATTGAGACGTCCAGATCCAAACTGAGATGTCAAGATTTTGTGCTTAAAATACCTAGATCCAAACTAAGGTATAATGAGAAGGATTGACAAACATTCACATCCAGAGTGAAATGTTTGAATGAAAATAATCAAGACATCCGGGTCCAGACTGAGATGTCAAGATTTTTGTACTCGAGATACCTAGATTCAGACTAAGTATAACGAGAAAGGTCGAAAAAACATTCACATCCAGAGTGAAATGTTTAGACGAAAATAATCAAGACATTCGGGTCCAGACAGAGATGTCATGATTTTAGAAGCTCGAAAATACCTAGATCCAGACTAAGGTATAACGAGGAAAGCTGAAGAACATTCACATCCAGAGTGAAACGTTCAACGAAGAAAATTGAGACATCCAGATCCAGACTGAGATGTCAAAATTTTGGAATGCAATTTGTATGCAAATGGTAAAGGAACCTACCTGGAATATCTTACCTTCAAAGAGGGTAGAGTGATTCAAGATAGTCGGTGTTATATGTTCAAGACCCGTACCTTTCTACGGTCGCCTAAAATAGTAACGAAAAGATTACTTTCCTAGGATCCGTACCTTTTTACGGTCGCCTAGTAGAGCAGCAAGGTTTTGTAAGGAAACTACTTTCCTAGGACTCGTACCTTTCTACGATCACCTAGTAAAGCAGTGTTTGGTTGTGTCTAGGACCCGTACCATTCTACAGTCGCCTAAATGGGGATTTACCTTCCAGGACCCGTACCATTCTACGATCGCCCGAATAGGGAAATAGATGTTGTCTAATACCCGTACCATTCTACGGTCGCCTAAACGGGGGTTTACCTTCCAGGACCCGTACCATTTTACGGTCGCCTAAACGGGGATTCACTTTCTAGGACCCGTACCATTCTACGGTCGCCTTGACGGAAAAAATCGATTTTCCAAGACCTGTACCTTTCTACGGTTGCCTGAATGGGAAAATTGCTTTTCCAGGACCTGTACCTTTCTACGGTCGCCTGTTGGAGCAATAAATGTTGTCTAGGACCCGTACCTTTCTACGGTCACCTAAACGGGGATTCACTTTCCAAGACCCGTACCTATCTACGGTCGCCTGAATAAGGAATCATTTTCCAGGACCCGTACCTTTCTACGGTCGCCTGAACTGAGGTAATTGCTTTTCTAGGATCGGTACCTTTTACGGTGGCCTAAACTTGAGGTTTTGCTCGGCTAGGACCCGAACCTTTCTTCGGTCGCCTAACGTTGCAGCATAGATTATCTGACCAGGACCCGAACTTTTCTTCGGTCGCCTTAATTAGACTGAATCTGGAGAAAAATCTTTGGGGGACAGCTCGATCGAGTGTCGATTAAAAGGGACTCTGGGCTATGAAAGCACACCAGGTCAATATAAATGGACATCGGGCTACAAAAGCACGCCGAGTCGATAAAGAGGGACTCTGGGCTACGAAAGCACGCAAGGTCAATATAAAGGGACATCGGGCTACAAAAGCACGCCGAGTCGATAAAGAGGGACTCTGGGCTACGAAAGCACGCCAGGTCAATATAAGGACACCGGGCTACGGAAGCACACCGGGTCAATAAAGAGGACACCGGGCTACGAAAGCACGCCGGGTCAATAAAGAGGGACTCTGGGCTACGAAAGCACACTAGGTCAATATAACTGGACAGCTTGACCAAGTCAAGTGTCGATGCACTTGAGAGAGAATACCTGCACAATGACAAGTATTTTAGAGTATGGTAGAGATATACTTACCTGGTGATATCTCTAATTCTTGGGGATATGTCTTTTGGTATTTAGATATCCTGTGGAAGTCTTTCACCTCATGGTGGAGGTTTCTCATCTCTTAATATCATGAAACATTCTGCAAGGAACTTGAATTACCTGTCAGACATGATTTAGAGCAAAAACTGATATGCATTCATCAAAGAGATAGACAATCTAAGCTACTCTAGAATGCACATTTCAAAATTCAGTGAGGTTTTCATCAACTCAATCGGGGTTTATGCATAATGACCTTTGCATCACCCAAATTTCCATTGGAGAGAATTATCATTCAAGACAATCTTCACTCATGACATGGATTTCTTAAGAATAGTAAATGAGAGACTTTCAGTTAGAAAGGACTTTCGCTCACTCTCATTTAGAATGGCTATTTTATGCGAATCACTCAATTTCATCATAGTGATATGGGTCCAAGTATTCTCGCAAGCGGTACGATCTTACCAATCTGAGAGGTCTTTAACAGGGACCATAATGGGGGCTTGGTCAACGGCTTAGCAAATGGATTGTTTGAGTCAAGGCTATTGAATGAACAGTCTTGTAATCATCTCCGGGTTTACAAGTCAAGAACCCTGCAAAATGAAAAAGAAATAATATTGCTTGCACTTCTTCGAGCGATGCTTATAAACATATGAACTCCTACGTTAATTCAAATGCCCTAATCTGAAGGGACTTTGTAAGGGACGTAACGTAGGTTGGGTTCATGGGTTGAGAAATGAAAGGATCATTAGGCTCAAAATGTATGTAAAATGTGAGAGTTGATGATCATCTTGGCATTGCCACCAGTTTTCTTTTTCACCATTGGGGATTGTCTTCATGAAGTGCCCCATTGATTGTAAAAACTCAGCATTTGAGTTTTTTGACTATTACTCCATTGGGATTCAATTCTTGTAATTGACAGTCACCTATCTTGACTTTCTTTTTTCATCTATGGGCATTAACTTTGCTTTTACCAGGCACACCACTTTTTATGCCCATAGTTCTCATGCATTTTTTCTTCACTTCTTTTCATGGGCATTGGCCTTGCTTTTACCAGGTACACTGCTTTTTCATGCCCCTTAATTCTATTTTGAATTCAATTTTTGCGCATAATGCATGCGTCAAGCAATTACACTTTGAATGACACTCGAACTTTTCAAGAGTCTTCATCTGTCTTTTGCCTTGCCCCAGTATGGGGGATGATCACCAACTGGGTTTAAAGAAATAAAATTGCAGGCTCAAATGGGCTATGCAAATGATATAAGTATATAGGATAGAGAAAGAAATGCTCTTCATCATCCTAAGGCACTTAAATTAACACATGAATTCAATGTAATAGCATGACTTGAAGATTGATACAAGTGAGAGCAAGAAAATTTCAATTCATTTTCCTCACCTCATGATGCCATTTGATCTCTTAGTTGCCCCGATGTGGGATGATTCTTGACAAGGGTGATTTGAAAAGAATATCCATAAGTGTATGAGCTCAAAAGGGTTAAGCAATGGATCACCTGTAGTGTTTGGGATAGAGAAATGAATTGCCTCTCATCATTTTGGTTGCCATACCTCTTGCGAGAGAACTCTTTACCTTATGGATATGAACCTTCCTACACTCATCTCACAAGTGTATGAATATGGGACTGTGTATAGGATAGGGTTTGCCTTTCATCATCCCGACTTGTCTCATTTAGCATGCTCAATCAATTCCACACCATTCATTAAATTAGTCCATCTTGATGTCCTTTTAGTGGAATTGGTGGATAAAACATGTAAGAGTCATCATGCAAAACCCTTTTTTAAAAAGAACTCAACAGCTTTAAGCATGTTAACTTCAAACAGCTTTCTATACTGCAAAATGGTTTTAAGCATTCATTCAAGGATTCCTCCACAATGGGAATTGCCTCAGCAATTGATGTCTTTGGATTGTCCCTATCATTCAAGACTGAAAATCCACTTTTGCCCCTGCACAAGAGAACGTGCATCAGTATGATACTATGCAACATCAAAGTAAATTGCACATCTATTTTGGCTCGGGTTGAGACTTTATCCCAGTCGGGTCACTACCAAAACCTGTCATGCCCCCAAGTTGTCAACTCTTCCACTAGGGAATGATGGTCTTCTTTTACTTGCCCCAAATCTGTTTTTTTTTTCACTGCAAGTGCGCTCTAAACCTGTTGATCACAAGTCAAGTTTATGATCATTGAAACTTGATACGCCATTCTCAGATGTCCCTTGTCATAACAAGTTATAGAATCATGCTCTGAGACAAGAAGCAAATGAGTCAGACAAACAAACAGGTTTAATCTGCTACAAGCTTGGGGAAAATGTTTTTTTTTTTTTTTTTTTAGCAGTGAAATGCTTTTGTTTTCGAAAATTTTTTTGGAAGGAAGCATGAAAAAGTCCAGCCCTCAGGATTTCTCCATAGATGATAGTTTCTTTCATGGTTGGATATCGTCATTAGACTGGTTTGGAGTACTCCGTCATGTCCTCAAAATTGGAAATAAAATTGTAATTTCATTGAATAGAATCAAATGAATTACATTATTGGAATGGAAATTGTGATTCCTAAACCCCTAAAAAGAGAGAATCGAAAACGATTCCTAAAAAGCAAAAACCAATCCTAAAAAGTGATAAAAATTTCTAAAAAGAGATAAAAATTCCCGCACAGGGGAATGTGCAACAGTAACAAGTTACTCTTGCAGACTAACGTCCATGTCTTCCGAAGGTCCTTCGTCATTGGCTCCTATGAATAGGTCATCGAGCAGACCTGTGATTCCTTCCAGGGCGTCATCAGAGTTCTTTGTCTTTGGAGGCGTCAGATCATCCATGTCATCCCACCCACTTGGAATTATGTTGCGGGAGTCAAAGTAAAAACTGGGAGGAGCCGAATACTTCACTAGGTAATCAAACTTGCCACTAGGCTGCCCCAGAGTGTCCATCACTTCCACTTCATCTTGCCCCATCTTAGGGACATTGTTAGGTTTAGTTTTTTCGGCAGTGACCAACAATGGGTCATCTTCCAGGTCAGGCATGTCGCCATTGCTCATTTGGGTCTTGTTTGCTGCTTCGGGACGACTATCTCAGGAAGAGCGGGTGCAGCTGCTGGATTCGCTTGGAGGAATTGGAGTTGATCCGTCACAAGCTGTATAGAGGCGAGTACTTGTTGGAGTTGAGTCTCCACAGCGGCGATACGATCACGCATTTCAGTTTGGTCGGCCATTCTAGCCCTTGATCATGTAATAATAGGCGATCGCGGTGGATTCGTTATGACCTAAGGGAAATGAATGGAAATATGTAAGCACAAGGTCTAAATAGAGAAACAATCCATGACAATGATCTAATCAATTTTTCATTTTCATTTTTTTTTTCATGAAAAGTTTATGCAAGAAGGGAACTTCCTAAAAATAACTAGAAAAATAAAAATAGGACACCCTAGCAAAAACTAAATTTCCTAAATATGAATTAGGAAAGGCCAAAATTTGAAACTCCCTAATGAGAATAATAAAGACATGAATTGAAAATAAACTTTCCAAAGTTTTTTGTTATTTTCCAAATGATTCATTGCACAGCAATTTCCTCATTTCATTTCTAACTGACAAATGAATTAAATCAATGATTAACCTAGATTACCATGGACCGACCCAAAGTATGATAAAATAAATTGCATGATATAGGGATAGAAGACTTACTTCATCAAGGAAAATCAATGACAATCACATAGACACACGCATGAAATGTGAGGCTCGATTTCTACCTAGACGGCTTAACAAAGTGGAGCTAAGAGGATTATCTGACCGTTGCAGTCTCGCATTAACGTGTCAGGTCCTCCTAACCCCGGCTCAGTCGAATGGAATACCCAATAATCACGCAGTCTCGCGGATATGGACAAACACATTCGACACCATGAAAGAAATTTCGGGGAAGAGAAGGTCAACCTCTACATAGCAGTCTCGCTTTGGAGGAAGTATCCTTCTCAACACCATCCTAGAAATCCTATCGCAGCCCAGGTCCGACCGCAGGTTGTGTGTGCAACAGTGTAGTGCTAAAAACAATAAAACATGCACAACAATTTAAATGCAAACAACACTTCCATAATTTTAATTGAAACATTCATCCCTAACTCCAACCTGCAAGACAGGGGTTAGCAAAAACTACTCCCCTTATACCTCCCATCTGCAAGAACATTTAACACTTAAATTAGGGACGTACCTAGGATCCTCGCTGCCAAAGAAAAACATTTTTAAAAGAAAAAGAAAAATTGGCCTAAGTCCACTAAGTGTTTTAACACAATTCCCCAGCGGAGTTGCCAAGCTGTCGCGACCAGATTTTTCGGATTCACCACCTAAAACTAGGTTAATGGATTACTAAATCTTTAAGCTTAGCTCAGGCTCTCCCAAGCCCATACCAATTCGCGACTTAGGTTTGAATTCTTAACATGCAAATGATTTTCAATCAGGAGTCGCCACTAATCTATTTTTGGTGGGTCGATTAGAAACCCAAGTAAAGTAACGGGAGATTTACTTTACTCTTACGAACCAAAGATTTATGAGTTCGGGGACTTGGTTACACTAGTCTATCCTAGTGCCCTTTCGGTACATTTTTATTTCATTTTCAAAAAATGTTTGGCAATTGAACTGATTTTAATTTAACTTCCTAACATGTGAGGTGATCATACGTGTGCGCATATCACCAATTTAACACTCAAGAAAGCAATTAAATAAAGCAAAACATACCTCGAAACAACGAAAGCATCTGCATTGTTAAATCAGAATTCACATCAGCAATCTTAGATATGATTTCTAATTAACACGCAATTTTAATTTTTTGTTTTCATTTATTTAATGAAAATCATGCGATGCATGCTAATAATCTAATATGACATGGCAGCACGACCTAAACTATATGACATGAAGAAATGCAATAATTAAATGCAATCTAAATGACCTAATTCTAATAACATGCAATGCAATGCAATGACATACAAAATTATTTCAACTAAAATGACACGCAACACGCAACTTAATATGCGAGCTATATGTCACGCGACATTTATTAAATGACCTAGTCTAATGACGAGGAAGTTTTAATTAAATGAATCTAGTAATCACTAAATGACGTGCATTTCATGAACCTAATTCTATATGATGTGCATATAATCATTCCTAACAAAAGCATGCCCTAATTCTACATGACATATGCCTAATGTTTTTTTTTTTTTTTTTAATGAAATTCGAAATTAAAACTTGCCACGTAATTAAACATGCAACTTAAATTAAACAAAAACTAACATCCTAAATGAATGCATTTTTTATTTTATATTTTTTTAAATAAAATCTCTATTCTAGATAATGCATGATAACAAGAAATATTTCCGAATCCTAATTCAAATATTTTTTGGATTTTTTTTAATGGTTCTCCAAAACAAGCAATTATCAAATAAACATTGTATTTAAACTAATCAAAGCATCCAATCAAATAACGGATTAAAATAATCGAAAAAATAACCTGTTGTCTCACAGGTCAAATTAATGATTATCCTAACCCTAATTATCACGACAAAGAGTTCAAAATAACTAAAAATCTGATCCGAATTCTTAGGGATCAAATTAATAGTTATATTGATTCAGCACTTAAAATACTATCAACAAACCCCAAAAATTAATATAATTAAAAAAATGATCCGACATCTTATTCTTTTTTTTTTTTTTTTCTTTTCTTTTTCCTTCCAGGCCTTGTGCTCGTGGCAGGTCACAAGGGAGGCTAGTCACTGCCGATCGGAGGTCCGACGAGGGCAAACCAGCGGCGGAAAAGCTCCGGCAACAAGCGGAAGGGTGGAGGCCGGCGTGGGGGACTCGCGGGTCATTGCCAATTGCGAACAGCGGAGTCTTTGTGCGGGGTTCGGATCCGAGCGGCGTCGGGGAACTCCGGTGACCTGCAGGTAAAAACGGGTCGGAGGCCGTGGGTCGTCGCTGGGGCTGAGCAGAAGCGGATCGTGGCGTGGGCTCCTGCGGCGACGGGGCCGGAATCGCGGGATCTGGAGGTTGCAGACGGTGCAAGAGCAATGGCGGTAGGGGGCTTCGAGCGGGCGGAGCAAAGCAGGGGTGGCTCCGGTTCTGGATTTGCTGCAGCTCGGGTGGTCGCTCGGGTGAGGCTTGGATCGGCACGGCAGTGGCTTCGTCGGGCAGAGTAGAGGCGGCACAGCAGTCGGCAGCAGGCAATCGTGAACAGAACGACGGTGCGACGTCCGGCAAGTAGGGGAATCGAGTCGCAGCGCGGGCTCCTGTGGGTCGTCGCTCGGGTGGTGCAAATCGTGGTCATATTAGGGGCGGCAACGGCATCGCGGCAGTGGCTGCCGACCGGACACGGGTGGCGCAGGGGCGGCGGTGCACGCGACTCAGCAGGCAGCGTCGGGCACCGGGTCGAACAGAGGCCGAAGGCGCAGCCCGAAGAAGATTTGTTGGTGGAGCGGCGGTGGAGTAGCGCGGGGCGACGAGCGTAGAGGAGCCGACGACCGTCGGGACGGCGTCCAATTGCAGACACGGGCAGCAAGGGTGAGGAACACGATGAACAATAAACGTCACCTCAATTCCTGCTGATTGTACTTTGCTTCTGCTTTTGATTTTTTTCTCTCTTCTTCCCTCCGAAAGCAAGAACCGAACCCCCCCTTTTTCGACCTCCGTACGCACTTTTTTATAGGCCAAAACAAAATGTAATCTTTTTATCAATATTTCCTCTAACAAAAAGATTGCCGATAACCTCTTGATCACAAAAAATATTTTTATTCTCCCTATCTCCCGAATATCTCTAATGATTTTATCGCTTATTGATAAAGATGAGATTGCAACGCGGTTTTCTCAATTTAAAAAAAAAAAATCATCAGAATATCGCATCAAATCTCAATTTTTCATAAGATAATTGATTAAAAAAAACAACGGGCTTGGGCTAATTTGCTCCTTTTGTGGGCTTAGTCCGACTTGTCAATTTAAGCTCAGAAACATTAATTCGAACCCTTCCACCATCGGTCCGATAAATAAAATGCAAAATATGCAAACTAAATGTACCTAAATTTATATGCTATGTAATTAATATTTTTTTTTCAGGGATAAAATTAACCCCTAATTTTTATGCAATAAATGACTAAATGGATCGCCAAAATTTAGGTGTCAACAACTTTGACGTAATTATAGGAATTGATTGGCTTTGTAAACAACAGGCTAAGGTGGACTTTTATAGAAAGATGATTCAATTCAGCCCACTGGACAAGCCTAGTTTTGAATTCTATGGAGATCAGATGAACCCCTCAGTGACCCTTATTTCGGTAGTGGAGGCACATGCACTTCTTGACAGAGTGTCAAGGGCACCTGGCAATAGTAAAGAACTAGACTAAGAAAGAAGCAAACTCGATGAAATTCGAGTGGTTCAAGAAATTCCGGACGTATTTCCTCAAGAATTACCGAGATTGCCACTAGAACGGGAATTGAGTTTGTAATCAAATTAATGCATAGGACTGAACCAATATCAAAAGCCCCATATAGAATTTGCCTTGGCTAAATTAAAGGAGTTGAAAGTACAGTTGCAAGAATTACTCGATAAGGGATTCATTAACCCAAGCGTGTCCCTATGGGTTCCTCTAGTCCCATTTGTAAAGAAGAAGGATGGATCGATGCGCCTTTTCATGGATTACAGGCAACTGAATCAAGTAACGATCAAGAACAACTACCTGTTGCCTAGAATTAACAATTTGTTTGACCAATTGCAAGGAAATTCAATCTTTTCTAAGATAGACCTAAGGTCAAGATACCATTAGTTAAGAACTAAAAAGAAAGCAATCCCTAAAACTGCGTTTAGGACTTGTTATGGGCACTACGAGTTCCTAATTATGCTGTTTGGATTGACGAACTCCCCAGCTGCATTCATGGACCTAATGAATAGGGTATTCAAACCATACTTAGATCAATTTATAATCGTCTTTATTGATGGTATCATGATAAATTCAAGGGGGCTAGAGGAACACGAGCAACACTTGAGAATAATATTGCAAACCCATAGAGACCATAAATTGTATGCCAAAATTAATAAGTGTGAATTCTAGTTGGACCAGGTAGTATTTCTAGGCCATGTGGTATCAAGAGAAGGAATCTTGGTGGATCCAGCAAAGGTCGAGATTGTAGTAAATTGGCCAAGAGCAATGATGCCGATGGAAATACGAAGCTTTTTGGGACTTGCAGGGTATTATAGGAGGTTTGTAGAAGGATTCTCACGATTTATAGGCCTATTAACCCAATTGACTAGGCAAAAATGTGAAGTTTGAATGGAGTGATAAATGTGAAAGGAGTTTCCAGGAACTCAAGAAAGATTGATCATGGCCCCAATACTAGCTACACCTTCTGGATCTAGTAGATTCATGGTTATAGCGATGCCTCCCATAAAAAGTTAAGGTGTGTCATGATGTAGCATGGGAATGTCATAATATATGCATCGAGACAATTAAAACCTTATGAATTGAACTACCTAAGTTACGATCTAGAATTGGCGGCAATCATTTTTGCATTCAAGATATGGAGACATTATTTGTAGGAGAGAAATTTGAAATTTAGACATATCACAAAAGTCTGAAGTACATTTTCTCCAAGAATGAATTAAACATGAGAAAAAGAAGGCGGATGGAATTACTAGAGGATTATGACTATGAGAAACTATATCATCAAGGGAAGGCGAACAAGGTAATGGATGTTCTCAGTCGTAAGTCGACCGTCAACATGGCAAGTATAAGGGCAAGAGAATGGAATTTGTTACAAACAATAGCCAATTCAAAGTTTAAGTTAGAAATGGATCATCTCACTGGTGTACTGGCGACATTGAGGATCGAACCATAAATCGTAATATTTCGAGAAAAGACTTTGTCAAGAGCAAGGCCAAAGTTCCAAGTTTCTGAGAATGAAATAATGAGATACCATGGAAGACTATTTGTGCTTAATAATAAGGAAATAAGGAAGGAAATTTTATCGGAAGCACATAAAAGTCAAGTCTAGAATGTGAATTATTATTTTTTTCTTTCCAAGTTTTATGGATTATTGAAATGGAGTTGAATTTGTTAAATTGAAACAATGAAAGATATTAATAAATGGTGGATTAATGTTTTTGTGTTTTAGTGTAAATTTATTATAGGTTATTATTATTATATATTTATTTGTGAATTTGAATCAGATTAATTTGATTAAAATAATCATAAAAATAATAATTTATTATTTATATATAAAATATGAATATAATATACAAAGTGTCTCAACGTGTTGGAATTCTCTATTTTTTTAGAAATGACGTGTCGGCGTGTCGTGTCACGCCCCGATCCTTTGGGCACGTGCCCATCCCTCTTTGGTTGATTGAATAGTGATATCCTAGGATGCATCGCCGACCCATTCATTCTAATACGCATGCAGAAGCAATTAATAAATCCCCAGACAACAACAAGATGGGATAGAAAAGTAGGGTCTCAATTTTTCAAACCAAAACAAGCCTTTTTATAAACATATAGGTTTATATACTATGCTAGGCTGTTTACAAAAATATCGGCTTAACAAAAAAAAAGGAACTGTCCTATGACCCTCCAGTCAGACATGTTTGCCAATTCTTCGGTCTCCACCTTCCCAAACTCTGGGGCTTCTGGTCCTCCACCAACATCATCTAAGGACCTGAAAATGGTTATATAATAACCAGTGAGACAATGTTTCAGCAAATTCAACCCCCTAAGACTTGACTAGGAAGAAAATATGCCATAAGGTTGCCTAAGCACAAACATGAGTCGGAGGTCTTACCTTTGCCTCTGTTCCTTCCTGCAAGTCAGTATATCTCATAGATACACAAATCACATCAACCAATCAATTCAATTAACCAGATCAATCAATTGACTAAGTCGATTACTCGTCATTGAGAACATTCCTCGGTCATCTCAATCAATACTACCTATAAATCCGATCAAACCCAGGACTATTTAAAATAAGCCGGTAATATGTAGTATAGCTCGCGAGAAGCTGCCACGCACACTGCTATAGTGTACTAAATAATATATATACTCACCAGAAGCTGCCACGCACACTACTATAGTGTACTGAATATTATATATTCTAGCTAGAAGTTGCCAGACGCATTTTCATAGTACTCTAATAGATATATATGTTCGCTAGAAGTTGCCAGACGTACTTTCATAGTACTCTGATAAATATATATGCTCGCCAGAAGCTGCCAACCATACTTTCTTAGTATGCTGGAAATTGATCACTTGATCAAATTACCATTTTTATCTTTCCTAATAAAAATACCCGTGCGTGGGTACACGGTTGGCCTTAGCCAAAATATAATAATTTCCTTTTTAAACATCCCACCTGTTTCAATAGCCCATAAATATATTTTTGGCGCTGTAAACCGATACTCGATGATTTTCTAATTAATTACTGAAATTAATTACTTTTGGGATAAAATACCTCCAACCACAATTCACCTTCAATCAGCACAAAACAGAACTCAATTAAATAAACGGAATGCACCACTGTAATTAGCATAGAATTCCGGTCACCGGCTATCCCGGTCTAATTTTCGGAAAATAAATAAATAATTAAATAATTACGGAAATTAATTAATAAATGCCAAAAATACAACTTAGGCCTGAAAAAGCCTAATTGGAAGCCGAGACGAGCCCAAAATTTTTTTGAACCACTCTAGTTAAATGCTAGAGCTTGTCTAGGCTCTAATTACACTACTCTAACCAGCTAACTTGCAGTAACGGTTAATTAAATTGCTAATCTAATCTAACTATCCACCTAAACCATGCTTAGTATAAACTAATCAACCATTAAACTTCATTAACTTACTAAGCAAGGATTAGTGAGTTAAACTCACCTGTTTAAAGCGAAAACCGATCCACCGCGACGGTAGCGCGACGATGGCCGAAACCCGAATTTTCAGCGGCGTGGACGAACACTTGGGCCGGATTGAAAAGCCTTGCAGGCCCATAGCAATTGCTGGGCTTGGTCTGGGCTTGGGCTTGGCTGCGGTTGGGCCTGCTTCGCAGGCTTTGAATGGGCTGAGATGTAACTGAAGATGGGCTGAACTGAGCAGGCTACTGGGCCGAAACTTGGCCAAATTGTGGGCTTCAAATGGACTGGAAATGGGCTGTCTTCGCTGGGCTGAAGAGCTCAATAGATGGGCTAGCTTCGGTGGGAAAAACTGAACTGGGCTGTGGACGAAAGATGGGCTGCTAGACAACTTGCGTGGGCTTTGCTGGACTGAAGATGGGCTGAGAAATTCACTGGCTTGGGTTGTCGCAGAGAGAGAGAGAGAGAGAGAGAGAGAGAAATTCACGGACGTGCTTCGGTGGAATGCTTCGGTGCTGCTGGAGTCTTCAGGCAGCTTGCTGACATCAACGGAAGAAACTGCTGGGTTGCGGTTGGTCAATCGTGGGCTTCGCTGGATTTGAACGGTGGCGGCGAGAAAGCAAAGCGGAGATGGCCACGATCGCTAGCAGTTGCAGGGTCAACAAACTGGCTGCTGGTTGACTTGGGTGGATGGAGATCTCGGTGGATTTGCTTTGTGGAGATGAGTTTCGGTGGTGGGTGGTCCTTGTGGCAGCAGAAGGAGGATCGGTGTGCTGATGGTTGACCGAACAGGATGAGAGAAAGGAGGAGTGAAGATGGAGATGATGGGGATGATGCGGCCACTAGTGAAAGGAAATGATGAGGGACAACACCAGGGGAGGGGCAGAGAAAATCAGTGGCGAAGGAAAATTGAAGGAGGGCTTGAAGTATGCGAGGAAGAGAAATGAAAATAAAGAGCAACGGGGTGCTCGAGCAAAGAAGATGAGGACCGGCGGCCAGCTCCCAAGAGAAGCCTTGAAAGTCCAAATTAAAATATCTAAATCATCATATCTTGGTCCCCACACAAGCCCCCAACCTTATCCCTCTTGTCCCCCATTTCTTTCTAGCCTTTTAATCCACAAAATAATCCAATTTAAAGCCAAAATTTCTGCCCCCTTCCAAAGCTCCGAATTTCCATTTTTGGTCTTCAATTTCTTCGACAAAATCCCCAAATTGATGTCAAATTTTGATTTAGAAAAAGCCCACAAAAAAATTCGACAAGTCCCTTTCACCAAGTAGCTCGGTTGGCAAGTCAAAATCTCTTCAATTCGGCTAATCCGAATTTCCATCCGTTTTCCGAAACGTCCGAATCGATTTTCCGTAAAAATCGTGAGCTCGCCGAAAAATCCTCGAAAGATGAGTTGACGTTCCTAAAATGATCTATGACATGACAAAACTTTCAATTTCTGAAATTGGGTTCAAATTCACGCTTAATTTCAATTAGACGCGATTTTAGCGTGAGCTAACCTACCGGGTAGCTTTCATAAATTTTTAGTTCAAATGACTCGTGGTCGATTTTTTTCGAGCCACAATGAACCTCTTCGACACATTAGCGACTCTTGATGGTCGTGAAAATCTCGAGGTGTCAAATACGGACACATGGTATCAAAACGATAGAAAAATCAATCTAGTGTTGATTGACGAGAATTTTGCAATTTAGTGGGATCACCCACGTTTAACCACATATCTTAATCGAACTAACCTATCTCTGATTTCTAATCGATTTTACTGTGCTGAAATGATCTTTGCAGATGAGCATGGTCGAGTAGCCGATTTCTAGTCGAATCCTCAAGTCTATTGCACTAAAATCTCTTAATGATTTCACACGATAGTCTAGTTATCTCGTGAGTGGCCATCTCAAAGAAAAACACTATAGTCGCATCAATGAAAAGCCCAACTTATTCAATCGAAATCAGAACCTGAAATTCAGGATGTCACATGTCGTGTCATACGTGTCACGTGCGGCATGTCCATGTCGGTTCTACTTAGTACTAATGTGAAAAGGCTTAGGACTATATTGGTATTTGGTACTAATACAATAAGTTTATGACTTTTTTGGTATTTTTCCCTAATTTTTAGAGTAGATGCGTGGCCTTTTTGGCAATGTAGAAACAAGTCATTTTTCTAGGATAACTTTGTTTTCCTTCAAATTAGGTACAAGTAATTTGGTCATACACAAACAAAATCATTAAAGGTTCCATTGTGAATAACTCAATGTCAAGTGGATCATGCATTGCCCTAATTTTGATAAGATAGGATCATCCACCTAATGGGGCTTCTAAATGCAACCTAGCACTTGTTGGTGCAGGAAATTTATTTAAAATGAAAGGAGTAACTTAATTGGTGGTTTTGCTGCATTCGTAGGAATATGTTTGTTGACATAGGCAAAACTTTGGGCTTTGTGGTTGGGATGCAACTTCACAAAACAACTTGGATTTCATAAGATCATTATTGAGATTGACTCTAAAGCCATTACTTTTTAGTCTTGAGCACATGATTAATAATGATAGCCCTACTTTACTTAAGGATACTAGAAGACAATTGCATTCTCGCTTTGAGTTTAAGGTGCAATATAACTTTAGAAAAAAAAATCACTATGCTAACTGGTTTGCTAAGCTTGAAATCAATAAGCACTTGGATATTAATTTTTTCTCATTACCCCCACTACATCGAACAATGGGGACTTGCTATCAAGATAACATCCTTAATAAATTGACAACTTTATTACTATCAATCAACAAACAAATTGGCACCATAGAAATGTCTGATTGAAAGTGGGTCCATATACCTTGCAATTTCTCGTTATACCATCTTTTTCACCACATATGAACATTCCCGCTGTTGGATATAATTATCACATGAACACCCGAAGTTTGTTTGTCTACATTCTATATTATTTATGAGTAATAGCTCTCTGATTTTGCAGTAGATAATAGAAGATAAAATAATACAAATAGTCCATAAACTCTTACTCAATGTGCAATTTCATCTTTAGAAATTTGATTCGTTTGATGTGGTCATTAAACCATTCAAAATGCTCAGCCTAGTCCTTGAACTATCTATTTTTCCGATCTATTGATACCTAAATTTTGACGACTTATTTAGGCATTTATTGCATAGAAAAATTAGGAATCAAGTCCAACCCATAAACAAATATATTAGTTAAATTGCATATAGATATTATGAGCATTTTAATTAGCCCCATAAGATTGTATTGGAGTTAATGGAGAGAGGTTTTGAGCTTAAATAAATTAATTGAATTAAGAGGATAAGGTAAAAAATAATATTGAACCCATTAAATCTTCATGGTGGCTGAAAAATTGTAGACAGGGGTGCCGAGTTGGAATTGATTTATTAAAAGTAAACTTGGAGAGCAGTTAAACTTGATACTATCACAATTTAAATCATAGGAGATAATAAGAGATTTTCTTATTGTTAAAGATAAGGAATATCTCTTGGAGTTAAAATAGTAATGTGGCCCCCCACCCCCGGGGGGCTCGCATTGAAGTCCCCTTTCTATATGTATGGCCAAAAGGCCCTTTTCACAATCAGAGCCCTGTGCCTCAGGATAAGGTAGAAACTTTTCACCATCAAACTAGGATAAAGAAAATAGATAAGGCCAAGCAAAAATCCTTATCATTGTCAACTCCACCTGTCCCGATAGTTTTGCTGCTGCAACGAGTTTTATAGGACAAAACATAAAAAAAAAAAGGAGTCTTTCATGGCAAAAAAAAACTCTTTCAGGTAATTTTTTGTTTTTTGATTTAGCATCACATTTTGAGCTTAATCATCTCACATCACTTATAAGTATGTGCTTTGGAGTTCAGAGAGGGGGTCCGCGACATAAAATAGAAAAGAAAAAGGACACAAGAGAGCAAAAAAAAAAAAAAAAAAAAAAAAAAAAAAAAAAAAGAAAAAAAAAAACACATGAGCCCTCTCTCCTGCGGCCCTTAGAAAAATTCCAACAGGCCATTGCACGATATCATTGAGTTCACATTTGTTAACCGTTGGATCACGCTCAAATGTTGTGGAGAGTACGTAAGATATTTCTCTTCATTTTGTCTAGTCAGATTAATGAGAAAATACATGTAACGATATTCTTGATGGAGAAAATCAAACCAAGTGGACTTGTGGATCAAGCCGGGAGAGTTCAACGTGCAGTCTCATGAAAATGAAATTTTCTAAGTTGAAATATAATGAAATTTTGAGGAGACCTCCGTGGCACCTTGTTCTTTAGCCTCGCCAAAGGAATCAAGCATCAAGGATCCATAGATCCCCTTATGATGTTCATAATCTCTTATGTTGCTACTCCCACCTCTTGATGTTCCTCCCACCCGAAGGCGAAGTCTAGCTCTATCACCCATAGGCCAAATAGACTGCATCATTGCCATGTCATGACATGCCATGTCATCATTCCCACGTCATCACATACATTTAGTTATTGCATATTTAGGCTCATATAAACTATATTGCACGTCATATTAAATTAGTTCATAATTTTTGCCTGTCATTTGAATTAGGTTACATATAAATTGCATGTCATGTGTCATTAGTTATATGAGGATCACATAGAGTGATTAAAAATTACATCTCATGCATTGCATATAGTTTAACTTTTGTAAAAAGAAAAGAAAAACCAAAAAAAAAAAAAAAAAAAAAGGTTAGAAGACAACATGTGAAAATCATGTTTAGGACAAACCTGCATTTTCTAATTAATATCTTACAGAAAATTCAATGCATTGCAATTAATGGGCTTTTGCTTACTTGAGGTATTTATGTTTACGCCCTTATCTCTAGCAATTTATATATTTCTTTGATTATTGATTGTTAAATTGTTGTCGACGCACATGGATGGTCACCTCCCACATATTGGTGGTGTAAATTAAAATTGACAATCACCGCCTGCAAAATATTTTTGAAATAAAGAGAACATGTGGCAAAAAGGCGTCAAATTTATTTAGCATAATCAAGTCTTCATATCCATAAATCTTTGGTTCGCGGAAGTAAAGTATTCTCCCACACTTAACTTAGTCATCTAGTCGACCTACCAATAACTAATTAATGGTGACTTTTTTTTTTTTTGGTCGAAATTAATGGTGACTTTTGAATAAATCGATTTGCATGTTAAACTACTTAAATTAAAAACCCAAAGGTTGCAGTTGGTACGGGCTTGATAGAGTTCATGCTAAATCTTTGGGCTTAGTAATCCATTTCATTTCCTTTTGTTATTCATCTTTAAGAATGTTGCCACACAATGTAGTTTCTCAAATTCCCATAATATAAAGTCAAATTAGCACTTTAGTACTATTCACAAGTATTCATTATTACACTATAGAGTTTAGAATATCTTTTCATTTCAATTCAATTACTAAATAAAAATAAGTGCTTTGTTTTTATTATCTTTTTGGTTTTTTAAATTTTACTATAACTCCAATTAAGTTCATTTCAGTTTATAATCTCGACAACCGTAAAACTATAACCTCATTTCAAGTCATATCAAATTCATATTTATTTTAAAAATAAGCGTTTTCATAAGAATGTTTGATTACAATATTAACTTAATCTAAATGTTGTTCCAAATCTTTTAGATTGATAAAATTTTCAATTTTTGTGTTTTCTTATTTGAATCTAGTTAAATTTGTAAACTAAGAGATTAAAATAGCAGGAATATCAACTCGATACAACTTTAAATGAGATTCCAACTATTATTATTATATAGATCATAAATTACAATATACTTAAATGGAACTATCATGGTATTTATGAACATAAGAAAGGTAGAAATGTTAATATGAAGGCAGTCATACTTTTTTATTTATTTGGGGAATGAATTTGAAAATTCAGGTAATAGTGCAAGTATCAAAACTTTTGACTCTTTTATGAGAAGATGAATAGATCTCGTGTCATTTATTAATGCCACCATACTAATTGGGACCATGATAAATATCGAATGAATATTGGGTCCACAAACTTTGCAATTCCTCGCTGTACCAATTTTTCATAAATTAAAAAAAAAAATCGGTGGTAATGAAGGGTTTTTTTGGGGGTGTATATGGTAGTCATGAAGTCGACATGGTCGGTTGATGTCTTCTAGCTTCGTCGTCGGGATCGTGCATGAGTAATGAGGCTCTCTGATTTTCCAGCGGAAAATATTCAATGACTCTTTGCTTTGTCCATCCTTCAATGACTCTTTTATGAGAAGATGAATAGATCTCGTGTCATTTATTAATGCCACCATACTAATTGGGACCGTGATAAATATCGAATGTATATTGGGTCCACAAACTTTGCAATTCCTCACTGTACCAATTTTTCATAAATTTAAAAAAAAAATCGGTGAAGGTTTCTTTTTTTTTTTGGGGGCCATATGGTAGTCATGAAGTCGACATGGTCGGTCAGTGTCTTCTAGCTTCGTCGTCGGGATCATGCATGGGCAATGAGGCTCTCTGATTTTCCAGCGGAAAATATTCAATGACTCTTTGCTTTGTCCATCCTTCATTTTCCTGATTTTCAGTGTAATTTCCTTACCGTAAACCGTTTTTTTTTTTCACTAGCGTGTTTGTCTCTGCCTAATAAAAGTAAATAAACAACTTTTTACCTTCTCAAAAAAAAAAAAAAAAAAAAAAAAAAACTAAGATATTAATCAAATTTCGGATGAGCTATTATTCACTGCATCAAAAAATTTCCATTAATTAGGAAATTTTCAGGTACTTTGAAATAAAAGAAAAGATCGAAGTGCATATGCTCCCCCAATTGCCCGTGACCTTGTTTTCTCTCGTACACACATGGACCCGTGGGTCATCCATGGCTAAAACACAACCACCATTGTGGTTGTCGTACTTACGTGATTATCCCACATTGGTCGCACCCCTAGGCAACAGCAATCATCGTACTCACTAGTTTATTTGGTTCGTGTCCAGACCACAACATGATGTAATTTAATTAATTTATTATATGTGAATAATCAGAATATACAAAGAAGGGAACTTGAAGAAATGATCATCAATTTAAATAAACCAGAAAATTGTACATTGATGTGGTGACTATTAATTTTGGGATAATTACCAAAAAAAAGAGTCTTAAATATATTGTATATATGCTAATTTAGTCTCAAACCTTTTAATTTGACATATTTATATATAAATCTTTTGATAATTTGTCAATAAAGTTCTTCAAGCCACTTGTCCAAAATTATTAACGTAAACGCCAGTTGCCCACTCTCCATGACCATCGCCTGGGCCTTCTCTTTCTCTTGTACATGCTTCGCTTTCGTTGCTTAGCTTTGGCTAGCATACAACCACCACTATGGTCCTTCTACTTACTTGACTTTTCAACATTGGTTACGCCCCTAGGCAACAGCAACCATCATACTAAGTAGTTTGTTTGGTTCATGTTCAGTGCACAACTTGGTCTATTATGAGAAGAATCAAAATATGTGGAAGAGGGAACCCGAAGAAATGATCAACAATTCAAATGAACCTGAAAAATTGTGCATTCATGCGGTGATAATTTATTTCGAGATAATTACAAAAAAAAAGTCCTAAACTTATTGTAAGGATGTCAATTCAATCTTATATCTTTCAATTTGATCAAGTTAGTTCTAAATATTTTTGGTAATTCACCTATATTGTTCCTCAAGCCAATTTTGGTTGGAAATAGCTTATGTGAACATTGGCCGCTTTACATGGACAACGGGCACTAACATAGACAATTTTTGTAATTTAAAAAAAAAATGATGAATTATTTATTTTATTTTATTTTAGATTCTTGCTTATGCATAATTTATTTACAGTTTTGATTATTGAGTTATGTGTTGTTATTTGCACACCCACATGATTATCTCTTACGTGTTACGAATTTAGGACTAAATTCGATAAAGATTACACGCAAAACATTTTCAAAATAAAGATAGAAGTTATAGAAAAAGTATTAGATTAATCTAGTATAATCAAGTTCCCAAATTCAGAATCTTTGTTTTGCAAAATTAAGACATACTCCCATGTCTTACTTAGGTAACTAATCGACCCATTGTTAATTAGTGGCATATCCAAAAGGTAAGGTTAATTATGAAATTGAATTGAGACTACAAATTGAGATTATTATGGGCTTGAGAGAGTTTGTGTTAGGTATAAGCACCACCTCTTTGAGAGTAGTCATTTATGCTCACTTAATAGTTCATTAGTTTTCCCTTGATAGTTCACCTCAATCCAAGTTTTCCTTATTACTTTAGGTATCGACCAATAGAATTGAGAATGAAATTGCATTTCCATCTCAGCATAATCATATGCCAAATGGGCTAACATATTCATAAATCAAGTGAAAGCAGTCTTAGATAAAGATAAAGGGAATAATCTATGTCTTCAAGATTCATTTGTACCTGCACCATATTGAGCCAAAAACAGACCAATGTGATCCATGATTAATTGATCATCTATGTTGATAAACATTGGTAAATTGTCAGAAGATCTTGGACTCAATTGGCCAAATTAAAAGGTTTATGACTAAATTGATAAAAGTGCAATAAGTTTAGAATTTTTTTTTAATACTTTTCCCTTGAAACAGTATGTTAGTTGACCACATGCCACCGTACATCAGTTTGGCCAAATCGACTCCTTATCAATTGGTTTTATGTAAACATTAATAGGAAAGAGGAAACCTTATTATTTCCACCAGCATCACACATTCTTCTAGTCCTATAAACGAAGCGTCCAAAAGTGGAAACAGCGGCTAAGATACGACAATCCAATGAAGTCGAGGCACATGAAATTTGCTGGAAGATATGCTCGAAATATAAAAGATTTACCCAGATTATGGTTGATATGTTCAAGATGTTTGTGTCAATCTACGATTAGATTTGATTTACCTAGATTAGAAGTATGTAGTCTTTCCTTCTTTATTGAACATTCTTTCTATTATTTATTGATCCTCTTGTACATTGAATACAATCAATGAAGTGCACAGAATACATTTTCTTCTATTCATGATATATTATCTTCTCTTCTTACTTCCATCTCGATTTATGACATAGTATTAGAGCGAGCGTTCTTGGTCTAGCTTCTGTATTTCTGATTGCCCTTCGAACAGTATCATACCTTCATTGTTGTGGGAACACTAAACCTATAAAATAAGGTTAGCACTCCAATGTAGGAATCAGTTCCTAAACATTCCCAAAAACTAGAAAAACAAGTTTTTGTCTTACCGTTTTCTTCCTTACTAACACCGTGCCAAAAGAGCATTCTTCGACTTCTGAAGAGAGAACTCCAGAGGAGTCAAATATGCAACAAAACACACCGATCCAATAACTCACGTTGGATCCCCCTTTTGACATCATGAACCGAGAGCCAAGGGTCCAGGCCCAGCCCAACTAGGGAGAGCCCATCATGGGCCAGCCCACTTCAGGGCAACCAATTGCAAGCCAACCCGTTTCCAAGTAATCCATCCAGTGGCTGCCTGTTCAGATGATGCCCGACCCATAGATCTAAGGACTCACACAAACAAGCCCATGGCTGATGAGTCAAGGCCTCGGAGAACCAATCTAGCCCAATGAAGGCCCACTAACCATGTTCAAGACAAGCCCAGCCACTGGGCCGAATTTCACACATGTGGGTCATAAGCTCGAACTGGGTACTTCGGTTTTGCCACTGAATCCCTTCCCAATTCCCCAACCCAAGTTCTTGACATACTAATTTCTCGCCATCAGCGGTCAATTGGAGCTCGACGACTCGTTGTACACCTCGATCGCCGATAGGCTAAAGCTACGGCTCATCACCTAGCAATTAACCAATCCCGACCACTATTCCACTTGGTCTGGAGTTGCCCTTTTGATTTGCCCAAGGCTGGCGATGGAGTGGTGTTTGCAACCCATGTGAACACCTTACAGAGAGGAGCCGCAACCATAGGACAAAAGGGAAGGCAAGGGCTACGGTTAGGGTTTCCTGGAGAAGACCTTGGAAGCTTCAAGAAAAGGATGGATGGCTAGGATGGGATCGTGCGATCCGACGGCTCATGGGGGTTCTATCCAGTAATTGAATCCGACCGTCCGCAATCTCTCTCCTCAGCAGGATTTGACGATTCGCGTGGCATCTCCCCTACCCTTGGATCCGACAGCTCAAGTGAGGCCGTGCCGGCTTCTATTTTTAAACCATCGAATAGGCCACATTTTGCCATGTCATCAAAGCACAATGGGCAGAATTTTAAAGGGAAAGATCAATTATACTGTGATTATTGCAAATGCCCACATCATAAAATTGATCATTGTTGGAAATTGCATGGCAAACCCGAAGAAAAAGGAAAGAGGGATTTTCCGATGGCTTTATAGGTCATAGGTCAACGTGTTGACAAATTGAGTCAGTCAATCATCCATGATCAATATCAAGAAAATATGAAGGCCTTAAGGAAATTTAATGTCTCTGATAGAGCCTGGAGTTTTACATGTACTTCTTATTGCTTGAAGAATTTAATTTCTAAGAACGCATGGATAATTGATTCGGGTGCTAATGACCATTATTTGCAATAAAAGTTTCTTTTTAGAACTCAAAAAATTAGTTTTTCCTGTCTTAGTATAACTTCCAAATGGAAATATCACATGTGTCACGATAATTGGCACGGTGAATCTTAGCCCTCTTATCATACTCCGAAACGTGCCTTATGTTCCAAAATTGTATTTCAATCTCATATCAGTCTCTCGCACTTGCGAAGAAAATTCTTGTCGTGTTCTATTTAATTATGATGACTATTTCTTCAAGCCCTTTTGACTGAACAAAATGCCTTCCTTCATGGAGATTTGGATGAGAAAATTTTATGGATCTTCCATCAGGTTTATGGAGATAGGAGAAGTCTTATGTCATCTTCGCCAATCTCTTTATGGTCTCAAGCAAGCTTCCCGACAGTAGTACGCCAAATTCACTAATGCACTTATAGGGGCAGGATTTAAGCAGTCCAAACATGATTATGCCTTGTTCACATGGATGAAAGGTATGTCATGCATCTACTTAATGATATATATCAATGACATACTTATTATGAGAAATAATGAATATGTTGTGAAGAGTCTCAAAGAATATTTACATTCTGCTTTCCATATTAAAGATTTCGGACCAAAAAAATATTTCCTTAGAATTGAGATAGCCTGTTCAGACCAAATGATCTCACTTAGCCAACAAAAATTTGTGCTGGAGATTATACTAGAAGCGGGTTTATTGAGATGCAAACCAATAGCTATTCCCATTGAGTAGAATGTCAAGCTAACCACTGTTGATTATGATGCAAGTCTACAATCTACAGATAATGATCTATTACTCAAACATCCGTCAAGCTATGAGAGACTAGTTAGGAAACTCATCTATCTTACTATGACCAAACCAAACATATGTTATGCGATTCAGACACTGAGTCAATTCATGCATAACCCAAAACAATCTCATATGAATGCTGCCTTGAAAGTTGTGAAACATTTGAAGAAATATCCAGGACTAGGGATTCTTCTTTTTCGCAATTGCAATATGGAAATGATAGCTTATTGTGATGCGGATTATGCAACTTGTCCTATGAGTCAAAAGCCTACCACTAGTTTCTGCATTAAATTTGGAGAATCATTACTTTTGTGGAAGACAAAGAAATAGTCCATTGTGTCCCTATCATCAGTTGAAGCTCAGTATCGATCTATGGCTAAGATTTTTGTGAAGTAGTTTGGTTACAAGGCTTGCTTCCAGATCTCGAAGTACAAGTCAAGGGATCGACCTTGATGTTTTGTGATAATGATTCCGCACTCAAATTTGTGATGAATCCCATAGTACATGAGAGAATGAAGCACATAAAGGTCGATTGTCATCTTACCTGAGAGAAGATTCAAGAAGGGATCATTAAGCTAAGAGGAATCATGACCACCAAACAACCTACAGATGTGTTCATCAAACCTTTATGTCAAAGGCAATATGTGTCACGCCCCGATCCTCGAGCGCTTGCCCATCCCTCTGTGGCCGATAAAAATTTTGTGACTTCCTAGGACGAGTCGCCAATCCTTTTATTTTATTGCACATGCGTAAGAAAAATAAATCCCCTGACAGTAATCATCTCGGGATAGAAAAGCAGGACATCACATTCACAAACAAACCACACTTTTATAAATATACTGAGTCATTTACACAAGTTTATAACCAAAAGACTAGTTCTCAAAAAGAGGTTGTCCTATCTGACCTACTCTTCAGGTCACCTTAGCTCAGCTCCAGGTTCTCCCTCTACGGCCTTGAAAATTTTAAGCCCACGACGGGGTGAGATATAAATCTCAGCGAGGTCACGGTCTAAGCCCCGATTAGGAGGGAAATACACCTAGAAGTGTCCTAACCACACAACCACTCAATTGGCACAAAGGACTTACCTCGCCTCAGTTTTCTTCCTGCACGTCAGTATAGTTCATATCGCAATGCATGTAATCAATGCACATAACAATTGGAACACCTCATCAATTCAATTAATCACAAGGGTCCCAATTATAAGTCCAAACCGTTATGACACGTCCCATTCCATGCCACACATTTTTGTCTCATAATCAGGCGCATCAAACTCAAACAATCATGCGTTTCAATTGTTAATTACACCCCTTAAGGGTACGGCCAACTCTAAATTTGGCTGTCTTCTGGCATTGCCAGGCGTCCTCTCACCTCTTTTGAGAATGGCGACGTCTCTTAATTAGACGGCCTCCCCGAAGGGGCGTAGGTCCAGAATTTACTACGACCCGAGTCCCAATGAATGGGTAACGTTCGGCTTAACAGCTCATGACGGTTTCTCTTAACCAACACATGACCAATCAATCTCGGCACAGGACATTGTGCACTGCACTCAAATGCCTCAATTAAAATAGTGAATCTGACCTATTTTCTTTGTATTAGAAATACACGGTAAAATAGTCGTGTGTGAGTATACGGTCAATTCACACTAGAAAAATTGATATCCTCCAATTTAAAATCCCACTGGTTTATATAGTGTATAAAACTATTTTTGGTGTTAAAACCCGACACCCGGGATTTTTTGAATAAATAATGAATTTCACAAATTTTGGAATTAAATACTCAAAATTCCAATCAGCACTCAATTTGCACAAATTAACATTCAATTGTATAAACTAAACACACCATTGCAATCAGCACAAAATTCCGGTCACCGGCTATCCCGATCTAATTTCTATAAAATAATTAATAATTAAATAAATTACCGGAAATTAAATAAATTACAAAATAAATAAATTTGAAGCATTTAGTTGAATTAACCTAAACTAACTAAACTAAATAATCTAACTAACAATTAAATCTAACCATCCTATTTAGTTTAATCTAAGTACACTAACTAAATAAACTAACTAATTCCTAACTAATCCACCTAACTAAACTAATTAAACTAACTAAATACTAACTATATACTTAATCTAACTAAGCCATTCTAAGCTTAATTAACCTAATTGATCCACCAATTAGCTAACTAACACACCTCTTAGTGTCATTAGCCCACTAATTAAGGATTAGAACGCAACTCACCGATTAGTATGAAAATCGGCTCACGGCGACGGTGGCGCGACGGCGATCGAGACTTAAGCTCACGGCGAGGCCAACGGAGCTCGGACCGAGCCGAAATCGGCCTACGAACTCGCTGCTCGAGCCGAGGAAACCGGCACAGACGCTGCTGGTTTCGGTCTTGAACTTCGAAGGCTGAAGCGGGCTTCTAGAGGGCTGGTCGTGCGGGCCTGCTGCAACGTGAAGGATGGATCGGTGGGCTGGGCTGCTTCGGCCTATTGATGCTGGACGAGCGGAGATCCACGGTCAACAATCAAAGCAAGTTGTCTTCGTGGCCGTATGAAGAGAAGACACGATGATGCTTCGGTGGAAGGGAACGGTGAGATGTGGGGGTTTCACGGTCAATAAAACAGAGAGGCTTCACCGGTTTGACTAAGACACGTGTGGCGTTGAGGGGAAATTGGTGAAGATGGAATCGTGTGAGTGGGTGAGGGAGTCTTGTTGGAGAGTGGGACGGTGGTGTGTTGGCGTGAGAGAATGCAAGGAAATGAAAGCTTCGGCGGAGAATGAAAGAAATGGGCAGATGAAAAAAATGAAAGCAAGACCAGAGAGGAAATGTGGGGATGAGTCGCTCGAGTAAAAGAGAAGGACGGGCCGTGATCGAGAGAGAGAGAGAGAGTGCGGCAACGAAGATGGAGTCGGCAGAAGTGTTCAACAAGCTGGAAGAGAGAGAGACCAAAAAGTCCACAATCTTAGCCAATAACTTAAATGCTTGGTCCCCCTTTGGTCCTCAAACTTATCTTAATGTCCCTTATTTCTTTCTAGCTTGGAATTCCACAAATTAAACCAAATTGATGCCAAAAATCAGCCCTCAAGCCATAGCACCGAATTTCTTAATTTTGGCTTCAATTTCTTCATGAAATTTCCCAAATCAATGTCCAATTTCGTCAAAGAAAAATCCCACATATTTCTATAAGTTCCCAATGTCCAATAGCTCGGCTTGGAAGTCAAAATTCCCTTCAAATGGCTAAACCGAATTTTTGTTCGTTTTCCGAATCGTCCGAATCGATTTTCCGCAAAAATCCCAGAATCTCCGAAAATTTTTCGGAAAGTGAGTCGACGTTCCTAAAATGAATCGTGACACGGCATAACTTTCAATTTATGAAATCGAGTTCAATTTTGCGGTTAATTTCAATTTGACGTAATTTTAGCTCATCCTAATCTATCGGGTAGCTTTTAGGAATTTTTAATGCAATTGACCCATGGTCGATTATTTTCGGGCCACAACGTACATCTTCGACTCATTGGCGACTCTCGGTTGTCATGAAAATCTCGAAGTTTCAATTACGGACACAGGGTACGAAAATGACAGAAAAATCGGTCTAGTGCCGTTCGACAGAAATTTTGCAATTAGGTGGGATCACCCACGCACTAATCACATATCTCTATCGAATCGACCTATCTCCCATCTTTGATCGATTTTAACGGTGCCGTAATGACCCTTGCAGATTAGCACGGTCGAGCAGTCGATTCCTAGTCGAATTCTCATGTCTATTGCGTTTAGATTCCTTAACAGCTTCACTTGATAGGCTAGTTAACTCGTGTGTGGCCAACTCAGAGAAAAAGACTATAGACATGTCGATGAAAAGCCCATTTCATCTCATCAAAATCAGACCCGAAAATCAGGATGTCACAATATGCATATCTCTTAAGCAAGCTAAACGTTTTGGACATATACAAGCTACTAGCTTGAGGGGGAGTTTTGGAAGATATGCTCGAAATATCAGAGATTTACCCAAATCATGGTTGATATGTTCGAGATTGTAATTGATTGTTTATATCAATTTATGATTAGATTTGATTTACCTAGATTAGAAGTATATAGTATTTCCTTCTTTATTGAACATTCTCTGTATTATTTATTGATCCTTTTGTACATTGAATACAATCAATGAAGTGTATAGAATACATTTTCTTCCATTCACGATAATTTCTCCTCTTCTCACTTCCATTTCGATTTATGACGAAATTAATACTCTTACCTATCGAATTCACAAATAGATAATATGATCTCCAAGAGTTTGGGATTGTGGCAAGCTAGTCTTAGCTACGAGCAAAAAATGATACTTTGAAATAAATTCTTTCATGTACTATATTCAATAATGACTATTGAAGAGTTGTAATTATGCTTTTCTCCAATTTGGTGCAGTAGAATACGAAATTACACAATTATTCATGATTACACTATAGAGTTTACAATATCTTTTCATTTCAATTTATTTACTAAATAAAGATAAATGCTATAATTTTATTACCTTTTGGTTTTTTCAATATTACTACAACTCTAGGTAAGTTCATTTCAATTTATAGTCTTTGCAATCATAAAACTATAACCTCATTTCGAGTTATATGAAATTCATATTTATTTTAAAAATAATTTTTTTCATAAGAATGTTTGATTATAATATTAACATAATCTAAATGTTGTTCCAAATTTTCTAGATGGATAATTTTTTTAGTTTTTTTGTGTTTCGTGTTTCCTTATTTGAATCTAGTTAAATATGCAAATTATGAAATTAAAATAGTAGGAATATCAACCCGATACAACTTTAAATAAGATTTCAACTATTATTATTATATAGATTATAGATTACAATATACTTAAATGGAACAATCCGATATTTATAAAAATAAGAAAGGTAGAAAAGTAATTGGAAGGCAGTCATATTTATTTATTTATTTAGGGAATGAATTTGAAAATCCGGGTAATAGTGTAATTATCAAAACTTTTGATACTTTTATGATAAGATGAGGAATAGATCTTGTGTCATTCATTAATAACATCAGAGTAATTGGGACCATGATAAATATGGAATGAATATTGGGTCCACAGACCTTGCAATTCGTTGTACCAACTTTTCATAGCTCAATAAATAAAAAAAATCATTTGGTAGTAATGAATTTTTTTTTTTTTTTTGGGACCATATGGTAGTCATGAAGTTGGCATGGTCGGACGATGCCTTCTAGCTCCATCGTCGGTAGGGGTGAGCGCGGTTCCCGGTTCTTAAAGGACTGGTTCCGGTTCCCGGTTCCTTTTTTCCGGGAACCGGTCGAGGAACCAGAACTGGAATCGGAACCGGTCACGGAACTGGTTTCGGAACCGATTAGTTAGGGTTCCAAAAGGAGCCCCCTACCCCGCTTGGCACTTCAGTCTTCCGAGTCCCAGAAAAGAAAGCGTTGCAGAGAACTCAACTCACGCTGCCGGACGCCGCTCGCCCTCAAGGCCACTGCCGCCGGACGCCAGTCGCCGACGTCGCTCGTGCAAACCCTTGCCGCTCAACGCCCGTCGCTGCCGTGCTCGCCTTTGCCCGTCGCCAACGCCGCAACTACCCGACGCAGTGCATCCGAGCCGAGCTCATCTCGCTAGCGACCCACCGCCTCTGCCCGCGCTAGAAGCGCCGACGCCCCTGCTGCTGGGTCCTCCTCTGCTCCACCGCCGCTGCAACCAGACGCCATAAGCCACCATTCCTGCCGTGACGCCGCTGCTGCTGTCTTCGCCTTTGCTCCGACGACCCGACGCCAGTAGTCGCGACGCCTGATGCCGTTGCCTCGAAGACCAGCGACCGATGTCCCTGCTCAGCGCCAGAAGCCCCGACGCCCCTGCTACCGGGTCCTCCTCTGCTCCACCGCCGCTGCCACTGCTGCAACCAGATGCCAGAAGCCACCGTTCCTGCCGCTATTCCATCCTCAGGCCGTCCGATCTTAGCCGAGCTCGTCCCTTGTTCAAACAGAGAGGTGCATGTTCTTTCTATGTCAGAAGTCCCAAGTTTGTCTCCGACTTGCAGTCATAACTAATTTCACATGAAGTCGAACATCATATCTTTTTCTTTTATTGTTTTCATAGCTCGGGAAGTATATTTATGGCGTGATTTTGATGTTAGAAGATCATTCATGAAACTCTGTTTTGCTAAAACTCTTGCCAATGGGGAAGCAGGAAATGTTGGGTGAACAACTCGTAACCTCATGGAAATACATATGGAAAATCACCAACTTCAATAGCTTAAGTTCAGTCGGTACTACTCTTAAGTATTCACGGTTGGCGGCCACGACCGTAAACATTGTTTCATTTTCAGCAATCGTAAAATGATGTATCTACTTAGGTCATTGGCTTGATTTTGAGCAGGCGCCCTGTTGATTTACCCAAAAGGCAATAGAACCAACTCTTTGGCACTATATTTGAGTGTTGCCGATCCTGCAGACTTCCGGACGGATGGTCTAGATTTGCACGGTTCAAATTGACTATGGTTAATCAGATAAATCCTAGTTCTTCAAAGAGAAAAGGTATGAATTGTCTACTCCAGGGCCTCCTTTTCCCCCAGCTAGATGGTTCTTTTATTTAATCTTGCTGTTAATATATTTCTAAAAGGATGATAAGCGATGATCTGAGTTCTTTTGTTGGTTCATGTAAGATGTATAAAATTCAAGTAACAGGAAACATGTGATTTTGTCACTCTACCCCTCTTTAGACACCCATTAGTTTTGGAGTGAATATTCACCATGTTGAAAGTGGCTGGCGAGTGTAGATTTGATGCTGAAGAAATCTGAAGGACCCAATTGATGTTTTGCTGAAGTAAATTAGAACATTCTGGTGCTGTGTTTCGAATATTTTATTCAAACATGTTTCAACTTTACTCCAGTTGTTTGATCTGCTATTGAATGTTGTTCATGCATAACATGGTAAATGTCTATATTATTATATGCACACTCTATTTATGATCTACATCCTTCGCAATCACTAAACTCCCGCTGATCTTGCAAGAGACAAAACACATTTTCACTACTAGAGAGCGATTGAGGTTTCACATCCTTTATTCTTACCTGTTGCTCGGTTATTTACCATGACTTTGACCATTGGTTCAGCTTTGCATGTTAATTATCCTGGTTGAAGTTTATGGTAAGGATTCTTTCCTGACTGAAGTTTTTTCACGTTTCAGGAAACTATCTATGTTAAGAGAGAACTTCAGCACCTCCAAGATGAAGTTCTTGAAATTTGACATCCCATTGATGGCTTTGACTGCTGCTGCTACTGTGTTCGAGAAGATGTTATTCAGGGCCTTTGCTTTGAATGTCAAAGGAGACAAAGATTGTGCTTACATCATTCTTCCGCTCCAATCTACATTTTTCTGAGTTTGTTTTCTTTTGTTCTAAGGATTGGTTAGGTTTTTTTGTGTTCATAGGGATATTTAAGTGCTTGAAAACATAAATATGCACCAGCATGATTTTTGGTAGATTTGCTCCTAATATGAACCTGCTGTTAACAGGTTAAGCATATGGTTTGATAAAAACATATGGTTTGCGCGTATGTTATAATTCAACTCTGAAAATGAGTTTAAAAAAAAAAAAACCTATTGGAACCTGGAACCGACCCTGCAACCTGTGACCGGGTAGGTTCCAGGTTCTTGGTTCTGACGAGTAGGTTCCAGGTTCCAGGTTCCAGACGGAACCGAACCGGAACCTGGAACCGCTCACCCCTAATCATCGGGATCGTGCATGAGTAATGAGGCTCTCTCATTTTCCAGCCGAGAATATTTAGTGACTTTTCTTTGTCCATCCTTAATTTTCTGAATTTTTGTAGTAATTTCCTTACTGTAAACTATTTTTGTTCACCTGCGTATTTGTCTTTGCTTAATAAAAGTAAATAAATAAGCTTTTACCTTCTCATGATAAAACTAATAAATCAATCAAATTTTGGATGAGCTATTACTCATTATATCAAAAAATATCTGTTAATTAAAAAAATTCAGGTACTTCAAAATAAAAGAACGAATCAAATTTTCGATGACCATCGCCTGTGCCATCTCTTTCTCTTATACACACATGGGCCTAGAGTTTAGCTTTGGTTAGCACATAGCCATCATTGTAGTTGACGTACTTATGTGACCACATGAACATTGATCTAATCCCTAAGCCCAAGGCAACATTGATGTTGCGACCTTCCCTTTCAGCATTCGTACGAGCGGGCGAGCTTGCGGAGGTTAATGGCTCGCTAAGTATTAGGCTTGGTCTAGGCTCTTCCAAATCCAACAATTCACAACTTTATGTTTCGATTTTTTTTTCTATCGGCTGTCAATTTTAAATAGGAATTGCCACAAATCGATTTGGAGTGGATCAATTAGAAATTCGAGTAAAATATTGGAAGAAATATTTTACCCCTACACAATGAGAGAAATTAGGATTGTGGATTTAATTACACTAATTAATTACCAATGCCCTTCTAGTACTTAAATTTTTTTACTTTCAAGGATTTTACATACATTTGTGGAGAATAAAAACCATCTTTTAGGCTTTTCCTAATTTTTTTGGAAAATATAAAACATTTTTATGGGTTTTTTCTAATTTTTATTTTTTTATTAAAATATTTTTATAATATTATATTATAATCAACCGGATGCGGGTGGGGACCAGCCCAGAATGAGGCCTAGACTCCAGGGCCTTGGACTCCTCAGTTGGGCTGAGTCCAGCTAATGGGCCCAATTCACTTGGCCTAAGGGAAGTACCTGAAAATGAAAAGAAGAATTAGTCAAGCCCATATGCTAAACAAAAACCAAGTCCGGCCCAAGAGAACAGAACAAGCCCAATAAGCTTGATTCATCTCAGCCCAAAAAGCCAAACCCTAAAGGCCCGATCGGATCCTTGCGTCCGACCCAACCGACTCGGCTCTGACCCTACTCGTGCCTCTCCCCTTCTTCACCTCTCTGTGATTCCAACGGGGATGGCCAAGCTCGTCATGACCTGGCCTGGCCGCAGTAAGTAGTGTCGTTCATTGTGAGACCAATAGATGCAACAACAATGTGGTGGGCAGCAATAGGGTTGGCGACGGGCTTGACGGCGTGAGGCTTAGCTGAGATCAAAGAACGACTGGGTTGTCACAAGTTAGAACAGTGATGTCCATGTGTCATGGCCCAAAAGAAAACCAATCCAAGAGATTCCTATGGGCCGGCCGTGACACGACCATGGATCAAGCGACCCTCGGCTTGTATCCCCAACTGCTAGGGTTTTCTTGAGTCTTCTAGAATACTCCTGGGGCGAGTGATATTGTAATTGTACTGTTATGTAATAAATGCGGGTAGCTGGTAGTTGGGGAGATGTAATCTCCACCGTTAGATTGATGAGAGATTTACGGATATGGTTTGTCTTGTCTTTGTATAAAAATGGGTCTCCTCCCCCTCATTGTATTATCTCATTCACAAGTAATACAAATCCAAAGCTTCTCTCTCTAGAAGTTTCTTTCTCTAAGATCCTTGTGAGTCGAGTGTTGAAAGGCTACTTAAGGGTAAAATCCTAAGGCCGCATGGGTCAGCCTACGAGTGATTGAGAGTGATTGATCGGCCTGTGAGAAGTGGTATCAGAGCTAAGTTTGTTCCAAGCGCAAACACAATGGCTAATCCACAATCTGATGAAGCGCTTGCCATGGGTGGTGATTACACTGATCGTGGGAGGAACGCCGAGAAAGGCGCTGCCAAGGGGAAGAAGAACCGTGGTGGTTCGAGTTCTAGGGATCCAACGGGGGATCTTGCACAATGGATGGCGAAGCTAGAGTTGTTCATCACCGATGTCCAAGGATCGGTCGATGACCTGACCCAGACCATGGACGGAGTAGACACCGGAAGGGAGGAGCTCGTTGCTGAGGTGCAAGAGCTCAAGACCGACATGGGACAGCTCCGACACAAGTTGCTGGGGACCCTACAGGAGGAACCTGCTCAACGGTATGAACCCTTGGAGGCCATGATGGCAGCCATGTGCACGGAGATAGCGGAGCTCAAGAGTAAGTTCATTGAATCGGAAGCTGCACGCGTTAACGGAGTGATCACCGTGCAAGGTCCACGAGTAGACACGCCGAAGCCGAAGGAATTCCGGGGCTCTTGGGTGGCTAAGGACGTGGACAATTTCCTCCGGTATATGGAGTGGTACTTCCAAGCCATGGGGATCAACGACGAGCAATCACGGGTAAACACTGCATCTATGTACTTAGTCGATAATGCATTGTTGTGGTGGCGTCGTCAATCGGATGATAGGTGCAGGGATCCTATCACGACCTGGGGTAGATTTGTCGAGGAGTTCCGACGGAACTACTTTCCTGCTTATGCGGAAGAGGAAGCTCGTGACGAGCTGAAACGTCTCGAGCAAAAGGGTGGTGTGCGCGACTACATCAAGCGGTTTTCGAAGTTGCTACTCCAAATCCCTTCGATGAACGAGACCGAAGCGTACTACCAGTTCATGAGTGGTCTCAAGCCATGGACCAAGCAAGAGCTGAAGCGGTTCAACGTGGGAGACCTCACGACGGCCATGATCATAGCCGAACCGCTTATGGAGTACAAGGTGCCTTCCACATCCCAATCGGACTCTCGTCCGAGGGACAAAGCCACTGGTGGGGGAGATCAGGGGAGATACAACTGCCCGACCGGAGGTAGACCACCGGCTGGTTCTCACAAAGCTCATGCGGAGTTGAGCGGAGGAGGACAAAGGAAGGTACGCTCGTATAAGTGCTTTTTCTATAATGGTCTGCACATGGCGCGGGATTGCTCCAACAAAGCCAAGCTGGCTTCCCTATGTAAGGAGGATGAGCTTAAGGAGGAATCGCGGTTGGGTTTGCTGCACCTCCTTAGCACCATCAAGTCTAAGAAGGCGAAGGAGCCTAAAGGCTTGATGTTCGCGGACTTGAAGATCGGAGAGTCCACAATGAGTGCGCTCGTGGACACGGGAGCATCCAACATCTTCATATCGGAGGAAGTTGCGAAGAAACTTAACCTACGGGTTGAGAAAGGAGTCGGGTGGCTCAAGACGGTGAATTCAAAGGAAGTCCCTGCAATCAGTGTCGCAAGGGACGTGGAACTACAACTTGGGCCATGGAAGAGCAAGGAGACTCTAGAGGTAATTCCCTTGGACGATTACGATATTGTTATTGGAATAAAATTCCTAGATAGAATCCATGCGGTTGTAGTCCCATTTTCCGAGTGCATATGTGTGTTGGACAAGCATTATCAATGCGTGATCTCGGTCCATCGTGAATCGGATCGTGATCGGAAGATGATCTCGGCTATACAACTCACCAACGGAGCAAGTAAGGGTGGTGTGACCTTCCTAACAGCCTTGAAGATCCGGGACGACAAGGGCGAAGGGAAGGAAGTCCCGACAAAGGTAGCCTTAGTCATCGACTCGTTCAAGGATGTGATGCCTTCGGAGTTGTCGAAAAAGTTGCCACCCAAGAGAGAGGCGATCATTGGATTGAGCTAGTGCCTGAAGCTCGACCGCTTGCCATGGTGCCGTATCGCATGGAACCCCCCGAGTTGGAAGAGTTGAGGAGGCAACTCAAGGAGCTGCTCGACGCGGGTTACATTCGGCCGTCCAAAGCTCTGTTCGGTGCACCGATCCCTTTCCAAAAGAAGCACGATGGGTCACTCTGGATGTGCATCGACTATCGAGCGCTGAAGAAGCCAACTATGAAGAATAAGTACCCAATCCCGCTCATCGCAGATCTCTTTGATCAATTTGGTGGAGCTTAGTGGTTTACCAAGTTGGATCTCCAATCGGACTACTATCAACTTTGGATCGCTGAAGGGGACGAGCCAAAGATAGCCTACGTGACGCGGTACGGATCCTACGAGTTCCTCGTGATGCCGTTCGACCTAACCAACGCTCCGGCTACATTTTGTACGCTCATGAATAAGGTACTCCACCCTTTCCTAGATAAGTTTGTAGTGGTTTACCTAGATGAATTGTGGTATATAGTCGGACACTCGAGGAGCATGTCGAACATCTAAGGCAAGTCTTTCAAGTCTTGCGCGAGAACGAGTTAAATGTTAAGCGCGAGAAATGTGCATTTGCCCAAGAAGAAGTTCCGTTCTTGGGGCACATCGTCGGGGATGGGCGTGTGCGAATGGATAAGGCGAAGATTCAGTTGATCGTCGAATAGGAGCCGCCGACAAAGGTGACGGGCTTGAGGTCATTCCTCGGCCTAACCAACTACTACCGGCGATTCATTCGGAGCTACTGGAGTATCACCGTGCCACTCACCGATCTCTTGAAGAAGGAGAAGCCGTGGGAGTGGACAGATCGATGCCAACGCGCATTCGATCGATTGAAGCAAGCGATGACTGAGGAGCCGGTGTTGGTGTTGCCTGACCACACCAAACCCTATGAGGTAGAGACTGACACATCGGATTATGCTATTGGTGGTGTACTTATGAAGGATGGCCATCCAGTGGCGTACGAGTCTCGGAAGTTGAACGATACCAACCGTTGGTATACCATTCAAGAGAAGGAGATAATCGCGGTGGTCCACTGCCTTCGGACGTGGATGCACTATCTCCTGGGATCAAAGTTCGTCGTAAGGACGGACAATGTGGCCACGAGCTACTTCCAGACGCAAAAGAAGTCGAGTTCGAAGCAAGCTTGATGGCAAGATTTCCTTGCAGAGTTCAACTACGCGTTAGTGTACAAGTCGGAGAAGGCCAACTCCGTGGCGAACGCATTGAGTCGGAAGATGGAGCTGATGAGTAGCATGGTGAGTCGACTAAGCTGTCCTTGGGTCGATCGCATCAAGGAGGGGATGACGCATGATCCAAGAGCTCAAGCCCTCATCGGGTATGCAAAGGAAGGTAAGACCCGACAATTTTGGTGTGAGGACAAGCTCCTTTACAACAAAGGAAGGTAACTGTACGTGCTCTTCCATGGGAAACTGAGAAAGGAGATCTTGTGCGAGTGCCACAACTCAAAGTGGGCAGGTCATTTAGGGATCCACCGCACGTTGGCCCTCGTCGAAGATTAGTACTATTAGCCGCAAATGTGGGACGACATGGAGGCTTATGTGAAGACTTGTCTGGTGTGCCAACAAGACAAGCTGGAGCAACGTTCGTCGCCGAGCCTGTTGGAGCCGCTTCCTGTTCCAACTCGTCCATGGGAAAGTGTTTCCATGGACTTCATCATCAACCTGCCGAAGTCCGAAGGGTGTCGGACTCTCACGGTCGTGGTGGACAGGTTTTCCAAGTACGCGATTTTCGTGCTTGTGACGAAGGATTGCTCGGCCGAGGAGGCGGCCAAGTTGTTCATGAAGCACGTGGTTAAGTACTAGGGTATGCCACAAACGATCGTAAGTGATCATGATCCTCGCTTCACGGGGCGCTTCTGGTCCGAATTGTTCAAGCTGCTAGGGTCGGAACTAAATATGTCAACAAGTTTGCATCCCCAAACCGACAGTCAAATGGAGCGGGTCAATGCACTCGTGGAGATCTATCTTCGGTATTACGTGAGCACAACACAAGTGAATTGGGCAAAGCTGATTGACATGGCCCAGTTCTTCTACAACCTGCAGCGGAGTGAGTCTACCGGTCAAAGCCCATTTGAGATCACGACTGGGCAGCAACCGAATACCCCAAGCACCATTGCTTCGGGTTATCGAGGAAGTAGTCTATCCGCATACAAGTTCACCAAGGATTGGCAAGAGTAGGCCGACTTGGCAAGGGCGTGTCTACACAAAGCATCCAAGCGCATGAAGAAGTGGGCGGATAAAAAGTGACAGCATGTGGAGTTCCAAGTCAGAGACCAAGTGTTGGCCAAGCTGCACATGGTGCTTTGATACAAGGACGTGCACAAGGGGTTGATCCGTCGCTACGAGGGGTCATTTCGTGTGCTACAACGGGTCGGGAAGGTCGCATACAAGTTGAAGTTACCACCAAAACTCAAGGTACATTCGGTTTTCCATGTAAATATGCTTAAACCTTTCCAAATTGATGAGGAAGATCTGGATCGAGGGGAGTCGCAACAGGCGCCACTCGAAGCAAAAACCTCCTATGATCGAGGAGTCGAGAGCATCATGGCGAATCGAGTCATACGGAAGCGGTATTGCATGCCCAAGCAAGAGTATTTGATCCGATGGAAGGGTCTTCCGGAGAGTGAAGCAAGTTGGGAGCCCGCGGAAAGTTTTTGGCAGTTCAAGAAGGAGATTGATGCTTTCCATGCTGAAGACACGGCGAGGGCGTCGCCTGATTTGGTGAGGGAGAATGACACGGCCCGAAAGAAAGCCAATCCAAGAGGTTCCTGTGGGCCGACCGTGACACGACTATGGATCAAGCAACCCTCGGCTTGTATCCCCGACTGCTAGGGTTTTCTCGAGTCTTCTAAAATACTCCTGGGGGTGAGTGATACTGTAATTGTACCGTTATGTAATAAATGTGGGTGGCTGGTAGTTGGGGAGATGTAATCTCCATCGTTAGATTGAGGAGAGATCTACAGATATGGTTTGTCTTGTCTTTGTATAAAAATGGGTCTCCTCCTCTCATTGTATCATCTCATTCACAAGTAATACAAATCTAGAGCTTCTCTCTCTATAAATTTCTCTCTCTAAGATCCTTGTGAGTCGAGTGTTGAAAGGCTACTTAGCGGTAAAATCCTAAGGCCGCACGGGTTAGCCTACGAGTGATCGAGAGTGATCAATCGGCCCGTGACACATGGGTCTAGGCCACAACAGGAGTGACCCAAGCACGTGGCATCATCGGTGGTCGAGCAGCGGTGGCGTCAGGCCAAGGAATCAAGGTGGGAGAGCAGAGGGCATTACGTGCGGCAACTAGGTGTGTCGCGGCGATGATCAGAGTAGCAAGCTTAATCGTCATTGGCTCAACAGAGGATCGTAGATAGTAGTGACTCGGGCTTGCAGTGGCGGCGTTAATGGCTGAACAACGGCGGCATCAAGCCAGGCATTGTGTGTGGTGATGGAGCTTGACCCCACAGATCTCTCTCCCTCAAATTTGGTTCTCACGACACCTGCTCTCCTCAGATCTCGCTCACTCTCTCTCCGCCTTCCAGATCAACACCTCTCTCTCCTCGTGTTTTATACTCAAATCTCACTCTCTTCCTCCCCTCTTGGATTCGCTCACTCTTAGGTGTTGGCTGGGTCCACCTTTATATAAGGCCTAGCTAGCATTAAATAAATAAAAAAACAAAGAGAAAGTGGGGTGGCTTCGTCTAGTGGAGGTGCCCAAAAGTGAGGAAAGAGAGAGAAAGAAAAAGAAACCACCTAAACAAATGAGAATATAATGAAAAAAGAGGGCTACAACTTTATGGTCCCAATTCGAAGGCAAAATGTTGATGGAATCGGCTCAAATTTTAATATATTATTCATGAGATCGAGAGTTATGAGTTGATGGTTTTCGTTCGTTGAGAACCGCCTTCAAATTCTTTAGTTGCAGTTGAGGGTATTTTTGCTCTGAATTTATTTATCCACCTATGTGGTGATAGAATGGGATTGTAATGTAGATGATGAGCCTCCAGTGTGTGGCTAGAGAAGAATACTTTATTTATCTTGCTATTCTTGGTGATTAGTGGATGTTTTTGGGTGGTTTGTTGTTTTTCCTGTAATGGGTTTTTCACGTTAAATCATTAGTGTTGTTATTTGTTGTGTCTACTTATCATTTTGCATATTGTGAGATTATATATTGCTAGTTGTTGCTGAAAATTAAGACAATTTCGGTTGATTTAGTTTCGGGGGAGAAATTGAGCCTGGATTGCATTTAATTTTGTGGTGAATTGTGTCATTGGGTTCTCCCTAACAAAGTGGTATCAAAGGCAGGTTGAATTCTAGTTAAATGGAGGAAACTAGTGGCACCATGTTTAAGTTAAATGTCTCAAATTATTCTATTTAAAAGCCTCAGAGGAATATGTGTTATATTGCAAAGACTTATTTGATTTGACTGAGGTGATGAAACCAGAGGAGATAAGGAAAACAAAGAATGGGAGAGAATGAATTAGAAAATGGTTGGATTTATCCGATAATGGATTGATGATAGTGTGTTTCATCATGTTGCTGAAAAAACAAAGGCGAACACTTTGTGGAAGAAATTACAAGATCTCTGTGAGAGGAAAACTCCACAAAATAAAGTTCTTCCAGTTAAGCGACTTGTGAATTTGAGATATAAGGAGGGGAGTAACATGGTTGAACACTTGAGTGAATTTCAAGATGTTGTAAATTAATTGACAAATCTTGAGATTGATCTTGGTGATGAATTGCAAGCATGCTTATTACTTGACACTCTTCCCCATAGTTAGGACATATTGGTTGTAGCATTAAACAACTTAGCTCCTTTTGGTGTGCTTTCTATGAACATGGTTAAAGAAAGCTTGTTCAATGAAAAAACAAGAAGAAAATGCTTGAATTATGCTTCTATATTGGATGCTCTTGTTATAGAAAATGGGACAAGAAGTCAACTAAGAAGGTTTCAAAAAAATGATAATGGGGCAAATAGGAATGTCGAAATCAAGACCAAGGAGAAGTGTGAAGTATTATAATTGCGGCAAGATGGGACATTACGCAAAAGAGAGTTGGTTGCCAAAGAGAAATAAATCCCATAATAGACATGAAAATCAAAAGAAAAAAGAAAAAGAAAAAAGAGAAACAAGCTACAATGGCGGATGCATCTGATGGCAATATTGTGTGCGTATGTGATGACTGATATGTGAACCTTTCATGCCAAGATTCTACATGGATTGTTGATTCTGTGACTTCTTTTCATGTCATCTCACGGCGTGACTACTTTGCTTCTTATCGTGGCGGTGACTTTGGTTGTATTAGGATGGGAGATAGTGGTGTTTTTAAGGTTATTGGCATGGGAGAAATTTATTTGGAAACCGATGTTGGATGTAATTTTCCTTTGAAAAATGTGAGACATGATCCAGATATCCAACTTCACTTGATCTCCACAGGTGCCTTAGATGACAAATGGAAGTTGATTAAAAGTTTCATGGTAGTGGCAAAGGGTAAGAAGACAAGCTCTTTCTACACCATACATCCTAATTTGATTAAAGAAGAGGTAAATGCAGTGGAGGATTTCTCGGTTAATTTATGGCATATGAGGTTAGGTCATCTTAGCGATAAAGGCTTGAAATTCTTGCTAGAAAGAATCTTTTACCTTTGAACAAGAAAAATCTAAAGAAATGCACTCATTGCCTTACAGATAAACAACATAGATTCTCATTTCATATGTGGCACCCCTCGACGGCCCCCGATCCGATTTGGGTCGCCACAGTTCGCTTACCATTTACTTTTCCTAATAACATGTCACTCTGATACCATTTCAATTGCAGCGGGTCCATATAACCTGGGGGTTTACATCTTTTAGATCGGTCCCTTGTGCAATTTATATACAGAAGCACGTCCAACAACTCTCTTCCCACAATCGTATGCTTAAGGTTCATCAACCAGTGCCGGCGTCCAAAAGTTCCCTCATTTGCTATCCTCCTCCTCGCGGTCATATCCAACCGCTCAATCCATCTACTAATCTGAAATGTTGGTCCTCGAAGGGGTGAGTACAACCACTCAGCAGATAAAAGGACCAATAAACCACTCAATACATCATGCCATGAAATCAACACAATCATAGCATCACATGTCATACAAGCATCCATGCACAACATACCTTGGCATCATGCACATGTCATCGTATCTCATGTACCATCATGATCATATAGACATCACCATCATATCATACACTTACCATCATCATGTCACATATGGCATCATCCTTACCATGCATCCATGCATATGACATCATCATCATATCACATGTACCATCATCATTACCATGCATCCATGCATATGACATCATCATCATATCACATGTACCATCATCATTACCATGCATCCATGCATATGATCATCATCATATCACACGTGCCATCATCATTACCATGCATCCATGCACTTATCATCATCATTTCACATGTGCCATCATCGTTACCATGCATCCATGCACTTATCATCATGTCATGCATATATCATCATGCATATTTCAATTTCAATTTCTCAATCTCATCTTCTCATATTGGACCGCCACATTTCTCTTTCCCGGGACCAATGTTTGCATCCCACATTCATCACTCACGCCCAATCCTGGCATCGCAAGAACCCTCCGGGCATGTATTCAAAATACAACCGGGCATCCGGCCCCCCACATTCCGGGCATCTCGTATCCCAACTAGCATCACGAGGAACCTCCGGGCATGTATCCAAGATACAACCGGACATCCGGCATTTACACTCCCTGGCCGGGCATCTCGCATCCCAACTAGCATCGCGAGGCATCCCCCCGGGCACAAACCTCCGGGGCTTCCGGAATTACATACCGACATACCACCAAGATTCCCCCCTCCTCTGGAATTACGTACCGTATACCACCGGGCATCTCGAAACTCCCGAGAACCCTCCGGAATTACGCCACTAGGCCACCGGGCAATTGGCCGTACCCTTCTAGTCAGGCATCCTGACACTCCCAGGGCATCGTCGGCTCATATATGCATTTCCAATCATCATCATAAATGCAGCAAGACACCATCATCCATGGCAATACAATTCAAGGAGTCCATGCAATTTAAAATGGTCCATATTTCATGCCTTTTCAAAGTTTACAAACTCCAGCATGTACCATTTTTAGAAAATATTCAAATTAAATATCCATATGCTTCTCAAAAATCATGAAATCAAGGCACGTGATAGACAAGACAATAAGATAGTAATTTCATGAGAAACACATGCCCAATAGAGTTCCACACAAGAAGATATAATCCACACGATTTCAGCATGCAAATTCGGATAAAACAGAATGTGCAGTTTTCGAAATAATTCGATTAAAATACCCGAACGACCTCAGAAAATTATGAAATTTTATCAGGTTATAGTTAAGACACTAAAGTAGATTTTTCATGAAGAATTCTATGCCATATTCGTTCTATATATTTTTCTATAGTCATCCGAAGCTTCTGGTTCTAGCACCGAAACGTCCAGTGTATGTATCTCCGAAATATTGAGTTTTAACCCACTTATTCTTCTTCGTTTCTTCTGAAATTTGGATATGTTTTACTTAAAAGGATCCCCTACAACTTTTATTAAGGGATCTAAGTCAAATTTCCAAAGAATAGTCACCATATGGGTCCATGAAGTCTCGGGTGTCCAGTACCGTGTGTCCAGATTTACCGTCTTCAAAAGTAAGTCGATTCACTAGGTTACACTTGCTCATTTTACTTCAAATTTGAGTATGTTAGTCTTTAGGATGTTCTATACAAGTTTCATGAAGAAGATGAAGAGATATTCTTAGTAAAAATCGACATGCAACCACAAATCTACCAAAAGGTCAGCAAAACAGTTCCAGATCTAGTGTCTTCGTAGGATGAGGGTTTGACCCCTTAAATCTCCATCATTTTGTCCCAAATTTTAGTATGTTGTAGTTTAGATGTTGGCTACAACTTTCATGAAGAAATTAAGGTCAAAATCAAACTCGAAACATGCATGCAAGCTCTCACAAGATTCTGGTTCAGGCGGTTCATACGAAAACAGCATGCAAACTCAAGAACAAGTCACATTCTAGCTTCGGTTTTGCCTTCCGTATGATCCGAAACCTACCACCAACAAATCACACATGCAAGGCACACATGCAAGAGTGGAAATCAGTCGCAACTTGCCTCTAAGATCAAGCGGACGACAGCAAACGGACGGCACACACACACGGATGGCGAACGGGCGGACGGCTCCTTCTCCTCTCTCGGCTTCCCCTTCTCTCTCGCAATTCTCTCTCTCTCTTTGGCTTGGCTGAAAGCCCCCAACCGGCCACTCTCTCTCCTCCTTTTATTTCCCCTTAAACTTAATCATTGCAGCTGCATGTGGCCGCCCAAGATGGCCAATTGGGGCAGCCACACCTTGCGCAACCCCCATGCCACTTGGCAGCTCGGAGGAAACACATGGCCTCCTTCATGCAAGATGGGCCTCCATCTTCGGCTGGCCTTGGGCCAGCAATGGGCCGGCGATTCCTCCTCCTCCTTTGGGCTCCACAACTAGGCCCAAATGGCCGAAAATGGGGTGAGGTCATGGGCTGGTTTTAAGCTAATACTTTGGCCCATATCTCATTCTAATAATCCTCCTCAAACCTAAATTTTATAAACACCTAATTGAAATTTATAAATCACAAAACTTTGTGACCTATCTTAATAAATTCCAATCCATAATCCCACATGGCCAAAACTAGAATTTTTCTATCAAATAATTATTCGCTAAGAGCTTGGCCAAAGTCTAAATGCAAGACATTAATTTGAGCACCCCTAATGATTGGCAAGGAATTCTAGGATGCCACATCATAATTCCTCTTCTCATACAAAATCAAATGCACTTGATTTAGTTCACTTTGATGTTTGTTGCATGGATGCTAGAACACCTTGGAGGTACATTATATTTTGTGACATTTATTGATAATTGTTCTAGAAAAGTGTGGGTTGTTGCTTTGAAATCTAAAGATCAGGCGCTTGCAGCTTTCAAGCAATTTCATGTCAACATAAAAAGAGAAACCGGAAAGAAACTTAAATGTGTTCAAGCTAACAATGGTGGTAAATATAGAAGCTTGTTTGAACATTATTGCATGGATTATGGTATCAAGCTTGAGAAGACTGTTCCAAAGGCACCATAACAAAATGGAGTAGCAAAGAGAATGAACCGAACAATAAATGATTGGATTTAGTGTATGCTCTCTCATGCAAGGTTGCTTAGGCTATTTTGAGAGGAAGCAATGAGAACAGAAGTAGATTTCATAAATCTTTCTCCATCAGTTCCTCTTAAGGGGGATGTTTAGCAAAGAGTTTGGAGTGGCAAAGATGTTCCCTATAATCATCTAAAAGTGTTCGATTGTCAGACATTTGTGCATGTTCCAAAAGATGAAATATCCAAGCGTAACGACAAGTCTAAATAATGTATTTTCTTGGGTTATGGATATGAAGAGTTTGGCTATAGGTTATGGGATCCAGTTGCAAAGAAAGTCATTAGAAGTTGAGATGTGGTGTTTGGTGAACATCAAACTATTGAAAACATCGACAAGGCTGAGAGACCAAAGAATATAGCTCAACGTTCGGTTAGCTTCAGCTCAAATCCTTCTAATATGGATAGAAATCATGAGGGAGAAGTGCATGGAAATCATGAAGATGGTGAATCCTCACATAATATCGATTCTCTAGCTGAGACAAGTGAAATAATTTAGTAAAAGCAACCTATCCTACCTCAAATTAGAATATATGAAAGAAAGCGTAGACCTTCTTAAAAGTATTTGCACATGAGTATGTATTACTCACTGATGCAAGAGAGCAAAAAACTTATGAAAAGACTATGTCATGTGAACGAAGGAATGAATGGCATGAAGTAATGCAAGAATATCTTAAATCCATCCATGAGAACCATACATTTGAATTAGTGAAGTTGGCTAAGGGTAAGTTGGTGTACAAGTTGAAGACGGAAGAAAACAATTTGCGACTACGATACAAGGCTAGACTTGTTGTGAAGGGCTTTCGTTAAAAGAATGGCATAGAAGTTGAAGAGATTTTTTCACCAGTTGTAAAGATGTCTTCTATTCAAGTTGTTCCTAGGTTGGCCACTAATTTGAATTTAGAAATTGAATAGCTTGATGTAGATGGCTTTTCTTCATGGAGACCTAGAAAAAGAAATATATATGGAGCAATCGAAGGGTTTTGAAGTTGAAGGCAAGGAGCACCTTGTATGTAGATTGAGGAAAAGCTTATATGGTCTCAAGCAAGTGCCAAGACAATGGTATATGAAGTTTGAATCAATCACGGAAGAACAAGGATACAATAAGACAAACTTCAATTCTTATGTCTTTATGAAAAGATTCTCAGATAATAATTTTCTTATTCTCCTACTTTATGTGGATGACATGTTGATTGTTAGGCATGATGTTAAGAAACTCGAGAGTTTGAAAAATGAGTTGAGTAAAGCTTTTGTAATTAAGAATGTAAGCCTAGTTAAGCAAATCCTAGGGACAAGAATTACTCGTGATAGGAAAAAGAAGAAACTTTGCTTATCTCAAGAGATGTACATTGACAAGGTGCTTAAAAGATTACACATGAGCATATGTAAACCGGTAAGTACTTCACTTGTATGCCATTTCAAGTTGAGTAGTAATAAATGTCCTTCGAGTGAGAAAGAGAATGAAGAGATGATGAAAATTCCTTATGCATTGGTCATTGGTAGTTTGATGTATGTCATGGTTTGTACAATTCTTGATATTGTTCATGCAGTTGGTATTATGAGTATATTTCTCTCTAATTTAGGTAAGGAGTATTAGACCACTGATAAATGGATTTTGAGACATTTTAAAGGCACTTCTATACTTTGTTTGTGTTATGGAAATGCGAAGCCTAAGTTGAGTGGCTACTCGGGTGCGGACTATACCGGTGATGTTAATTCTCGAAAATCTACATTAGGTTACATAATAATCTTTGCAGGAGGAGCTGTTTCTTGGTAATCGAGATTATAAAAATGTATTTCTTTGTCTACAATTGAAGCGGAGTATATCGCTATTACCGAATGAGATAAAGAACTCTTGTCAATGCAAAAATTCCTACAATGAAGCAAAAGAAGTTTGTTTTATATTGCGATAAGATTAGTGCTATTTATCTTAGCAAGAATTCGGTGTTGCATTCAAGATTGAAGCATGTTGATGTGAAGTATTATTGGATCCGAGACAAGTTAGAAAAGAAACTCTTCTTACTTGAGAAAGTTCATTCCAACAATAATAGATCCGACATGATGATCAAGGCATTGCTCGTGGTGAAACTTGACGCTTGTAGAAGAAAAATTGGCATAACGGATCTTCCTACATGAGGTGGAGGGGGAGATTTGTTGGTTGGGTCCACCTTCATATGGGGCCCAGTTAGCATTAAATAAATATAAAAAGAAAAAGAAAAGAAAAGAAGAAAAAGAAAGTAGGGTGGCTTCGTGCAATGGGGGTGCCTAAAAGTGAGGGGAGAGAGAGAGAAAAAAAAAAAAAAACCACCGAAACAAGGGAGAAGAGAACAAAAGAAAAGGGCTGCAACTTTTTGGTCTCGATTCGAAGGCCAAATATTGATGGAATCGGCTCAAATTTGAGTATTTTGTTCATGAGATCGAGGGCTACGAGTTAATGATTTTCATTTGTCAAGAACTACCTCTAAATTCTCTAGTTATGGTTAGGATTTTCTTATTCCGAATTTATTTATTCACCTATATAGTGATGAAATGATATTGTAATGTTGATGTTGAGTCTTTAGTGTATGGCTAGAAAATAATAATTTGTGTATCCTACTATTCTTGGTAATTAGTAAATATTTTTGGATGGTCGTGGTTTTTCCCATAAGGGGTTTTCCATGTTAAATCATTGGTATCGTTATTTGCTTTGTCTACTTATCATTTCACATATTGTGAGCCTATATATTGCTAATTGTTGCCAGGAATTTAGATAATTTCAGTTGATTTAGTTTTGGGGGATAAATTGATCCTGGATTGCATTTAAATTTGTGGTGAATTGTGTCCTCAGGTTCTCCCCAACATTATGGCTCCTTGGATGTCTTTCCGGGGAAGTCCTTTAAGCTTGCTCCTCCAATCTCGCCCACTCTCAAGCCTCCCTAAATGTCACTTTGTGGAAGTCCTCTAAGCTTGCGGCCCTCTTCGTGCGTTTTTTTTTCCTTGGCTTTTGAATGCCCTATTTATAGGTCAAGGAGGCCAGTCGACAGAGGCTTTGACCGGCGGTCCTTAGCGCATTAGTCGAGCCTCCTCTCGACTAAACTGGCATGCCCTTGACCGTCCGCTCTGCAGCAGGCTTAGCCTTGCTATGCTCTTTTAGCTCGATGGCATTGATGACGCCTGTGAGATGTCCCATCTATCATCGGCCTACCCCTCTTTCTCCATCATAAGCCGTCTTCAAGCACATCGTTTCGCCACACATGAGTTGTAGAGGCCAAGGGGGAAGGAGGAAGGAAGAAGAAGAAAGGATGAGGGGGGCCAAGCCAAAGAAGTACAAAAGGGGAATGGGCCTTGGACCTGCATGGGGTAAAAAAAAAGGGAAGAAAGGGAGAACTAGGCCTTCGAGCCCAGCCTCCATGGGCTCCATTTTTAAAAATAATTATCTGAAAATAAGGTAAAATAAAGGGAAATAAAATAAAATAAAATAAATCTTAGTAGAAGTAAATAATATTAATGATGGGGTGATACGAAAATCATTTTTGTTAGGGCCAAGCTTGTCCTTAATTTTCTATGCAATAAATATTCAAATATTTAATCAAAATTTAAGGGTCAACAATTGACCATCATGCTCACTTGTTTGTTTGATCCATGTTCAAACCACAATGTTGATGGGATCGCCGCCAACTCTTTAAAAAGCTTAAGTTGTTAAATGAATGTGTGGTTTGACATTTACTTACTTTAACACTCTCCCTCATGTGTAGGTTGGACTTTGGCCTAAGCTTAAAGTGTAGAAATATATAATTGATGAGGCAAATAGAGACTTGGAAAGACTTGAACTCAAGTTTTCTACTTCGATACCATGTTGAGATTTGTGAATGAAGAGAAAAATAACATTATGTTCATTGACTAATGAATAGTACACGTGCGTATTTAAAGGCTTTACATAACAAATATCTAAAATAACATATAAGAATAGATCAAGGAGAATATATAGAATTACATAATCATAGAATATCCTAAATATATCTCTAACATCCCCCTCAACTCAAGATTATTTGAAAGAAGTCAATACGTGAGGGGGAGTATAAGAGTAAATAAATATTAAACAACGCCTTCATTTGAGAGCTTAATATAGCATAACAAAGTCCGTAAATTCTTGGGTCACAAAATTAAGGCATACTCCTATGTCTTATTTGTTGACACCTAAATTTTGGCAATCTGGTCATTTATTTATTGCATAGAAAATTAGGGGTCAATTTTATCCTTAAAAAAAAAAATTAATTGCATAGCATATTAACCTAGGTGCATTTGTTTTTAATTTGCATTTTGTGCATTTATTTATTGGACCAGTGGCGGATGGGTTGAATTAGTGGTTTTGAGTTTTAAATTAATAGGCCGGACTAAGCCCATGAAAAGAGCAAATTGGCTTGAGCCCATTTTTTTTAATAACAAAAATTATCTAAATGGAGATTTGATGTGATATTACGAGGGATTTTTGGAATTTGTGAAAATCGCATTGCAATCTTATCTTTTGAAATAGACGATAAAATCAGTAGAGAATATTCAAGAGATAAGGAAAATAAGAGGATTTTTGTGATCGGGTGGTTATAGGCTATCTTCGTGTATATTGAAAAGGAGATGAAATATTCTACGAAGATCACCTATTTTTTACCTATAAAAGCAATAATGTACGGTGAAGAAGGGGGGGCTCTCTTCGTTCGAAAAAACTCTTTCTGAGTGGGCTTCTTTTGGGTGAAAAAAGAACACAAAAGTGAAATGTAAAAGAGAGAATAGGGAGAGAGAGGGAGCCATCCGTGGGTCTTCGAGAGGAGGAAAAAAGTATGACTTTTTCCTTATGAAAAGGTGCTGCAGAAAACAATAGAGGGACATGTAGAGAAAGACAAAGACGTGAGGGAACATCTTGCAGCAGGCAAAAAGGAAAAGCAAGCCACAGCCACAGCCCACTGTTCATCTTCCTTCTTTCCCCCCGCGTTCGCCGTTTGCATATGCTTTCCAGACCTTGCACCATCTCTCTGCCAATCCGACGAAGCCACCGCCTTGCCGCACCGCGATGCCACTGCTTCGCGTCGCTGTTCTTGTCCGTGTCGCTCCGCCTAAGCTGGACTCGAGCCAGATTTGCAGTCCTTCGCTAGACGCCCACCGCCTACGGCTATCGTTTCTCCATCTGCTGCTGCCGTTGCTCGATCAAGCCTAAGCTTTGCCATCGTTGTTGCTGCTTAACCAAGCCAATGCCGTCGCTTCTCACCGCCTGGACGAGCCGCTGGCTCGGTCTCGACGCACTGCTCGACGACACCACTATACCTACAGCGCCCGCCGAACCTACACGAGCAACACTGCCGCCCATCGACTTTGCGACGCCGCTGCTACCACCGGATCTGCCTTGCCTACAACTAGAAGCCATAAGCCACCATTCTTGACGCGATCCCGCTAACAGCCGCGACGCCTAACACCATTGCCTTGAAGACCAGCGATCGACGTCCCTGCTCAACCCGACGCCCTGCTGCCCGGAGCCGAAGCCCTGTGACCCGCCTCCGTCTGCCCTCGCCCCTGCGAAGCCGCCACTGCTCTCCGCCCTTGGTGCTGCGCCGGTCCGCCCGCCACCCTTGCCAGAGTTCCCCTTACCGGACTGATCGACCTGTTGCCCCTTGGAGACCCATCGTGAGCACAATCCATGCTTTGGAATAAACAAAAAAAGAAAAGAAAAATTAGGTAGTTTATTTTTATTTTTATCTATTTTGTGTTATCTTATTTTATTTTTTTAAGTTTATCTATTATTGTTCAAATCAGAATATTGGAATGTGATGTTCATTTTACGAATATTCTAGATATTATACATAGGATTTTGTCCAAAATTATTATAATTATTAATTTGATCCGTAAGACATCGGATCATTTTTTTTAATTATATTAATTTTTCGGTATTTTGGTAGTATTTTAACTGTTAAATCATTATAATTATTAATTTGATCCGAAGTTTGATCTGTAAGACTTCGGATCAGATTTTTAATTATTTTGAACCTTTTTATATGTCGTGATGCTCAGGGTTAGAGTAATCGTTAATTTAACCTGTGAGATAACATGTTATTTTTTCGATTATTTTAATCCTTTATTTGTTGAATATCTTGATTGTTTAAATCTAATGTTTATTTGATAATTACTTGTCTTGGAAAAGCACAAAAAAAAAAAAAAAAATCAAAAAATCAAAAAATCAAAATCTTGCATCAGCATGTAGTTTAGTAAATTAGACATGTAGGTTTAGTAAATTAGAAATATTTTAGGATTACATTTTTAGGGTTGCATTTTTGAGAAATAGGTTAGGGTTAGACCTAAATAATTTTTTTTTTTTAATAAATAGGGTCTTTGATAATGTTTTCACATTTCAATTATCCCATTTTTCTTTAAAAAATAGTTTTCTAAGATAGGATAAGGTTTAAGTCAAATTAATCCCTAAAATAGATTAGAAAATTATTCATTTTAGATAGTTTAATTAAAGTTTTTATTAAATCCAAAATCCAATTAAAAAAACACAAAAATATTAGGTGCATGTCAATTAGTTTGCATGTTAGGTTCATTTAATTAGAAATAGTTTGTTAGTAAAATTAGGTCATGTAGTTAAATGCATGTTTTACGATAAAGTTCTAATTAAAAGAAAAACCCAAAAAATAATTACTTGCTTTAGTGTGTTGAATTCATTTGGTGCAATTTATTTAATGTTTAATAATGATTGAGTATCCGTGTGATCACCCCATTGCATGATAGTAATTTAGGTTAAAATAAATCCAAGCTGCCTACAAGAACATTTTTTGAAAATTAAAAAGAAATGGTACCGAAAGGGCATTAGAGAAATCTAGTGTAACCAAGTCCCTGTACCCTTAGTCTCTAGTTCGTAGGAGTAAAATAATCCTAAAATAATTCTCCTATTATTTTACTTAGGTGTCTAATCGACCTACCGTAAACCGATTAGTGGCGACTCTTAGATAATAATCATTTGTATGTTAAATATTTAAATCTTAAGTCACGAATTGGTATGGGCTTGGGAGAGCTCGAGCTAAGTTTAAAGACTTAGTAGTCCATTAGCCTAAACTTAGATGGTGCACCCGAAATTTAGGTTGCGACATTACTTAAGTGTCTAATTGACCTATAATTGATTAGTGGTGGATCCAAAAGATGAGGTTAATTATGAAACTGAATTGAGATTGCAAGTTGCAATTGGCATGAGTTTGGGAGCCAGTGCTAAGTGTAAGCACCATCTCCTCAAAAGTAATTGTTCACGCCCACTTAATAATTCATTAACTTTCCCTTTCCCTCGGTGTTTCACCTCAAACAAAGTCTATCACTATTACTTCAGGTATTGAGAACGAAACTGCATTTCCATCTCAACCTAATTATATATCGAATGCGCTAACAGTTTTATTTACCAAGTGAAAGCTGTCTTAAATAAAGACAAAGGAAATAATTGGGATAAGAATAGTACAAGTGTCAATACTTTTGTATAGTGCTCACTTAAGTACCAAAACTTTTTTCACTCAATTAAATGCCACAAATTTGAAAAATTGATCACTTGAGTACCACTTCCAATTTACCCTATTGGAAAAGTTGACATTGCCACTAGTCATTTGAGATGGCTGTCGAAATTTTTTTAAATATTTCTTAATATTTTTATCATTATATTTTTGAATTTTTTTTTTTTTTTTTTTTTTTCTTTTCGCTTTTCTTCTTAGGGTTGACGAGGGTCATCGGCGACCCTTGCTGGCCATGCCCACCTGGCCTAGATTAGGCAAGGGCTACCTTGCCATCATCCTTGAAGGCCCTGGGCATCTCAATGAGGGTCGTCGTGACCTCACCAGTGGTTAGTGAGGCCCTGATGGCCTTGCTTAGGGCCTTCGCGGTGAGGGTGAGGTGGCCCTCGCCCAAATCTAGTCGTAAGGGCTCTACGTAAGGCCGTCGAGGTCTCGTCAACCATTAATGAGGCTGTGACAACCCTCGCTCGCTGTGGGCAGCGTCACCTGCGGCTAGTTGGTAGCTGGTGAGGGCCCTCACCTAAGGCCTTCGCGACTTAAGGCAAGGTGGCTACAACCGGTGACCCTCGTTGGCCCTAAAGGGGAAAAAAAAGAAGCAAAATACAAATACAAAAAAAAAATTTAAAAAAAAATTTAAAAAAATTCCATGTATGACATTTGGACAAAATTGGAACTCAAATGATTGATTTTTCTCTAATGTGGCACTCAAGTGAGTAAAAAAAAATTTGCACTCAAGTGATCGCACTTAAGTGATCACTTATGTCAAATTTTTGGCACTCCTATTGCTCTTATGTCAAAATAATCTAAATCTTTGACATTCGTTTGTACATGCCTCACCATATTAAGCCAAAAACTGACTAATGATTTTGCACTCAAGTGATCGCCGTACGAAAATTTTGAAAACAACTTTATTCTCCTATGGGCAATAAACAATTCCTTAGAATATGTAAAGTTGTTTCTCTTTCAAAGCATGCCTCATCATATTGAGCCAAAAACTAAGCAAATCCATAATGATTGATTTGACTAATGAATTGATGATGTCTCGCCACTTAGAGGAAATCCACATCGCTCAAGATGTGAGTCTCATGTGAAAACAACTTTACATATTCTAAGGAATTGTTTATTGTCCATAGGATATGGCTTGAGTTTGTCTCACAATAATATATGGGAGAATTCTTCTCAATGAATTCTTCACAATTATTGAATTCGAATCTCGCTAGTAAGGCACGATTGAATATTCATCATTATTAAAGCATAATTTTTGGAGTAGACGTGCACCTTTCTTGGCAATGTAGAAACAAGTCACTTTTCTAGGACAACTTTGTTTTCTCTTCAATTTCGATACAAGTAATTCGATCATACACAAACCAAATCGTTAAAGCTTCGTTTATGAATAACTCAACGTTAAGTGGATCATGCATTTCTCTAATTTTGATCAAATGGGATCATCTACCTTCCAGGTGGATAAAACTGGATACTAATGAGACCTCTAAAGGCAACCCAGACTTGCTAGTGTATGGGGTCTATTTAAAAATGAAAGGGGTAATTGAATTTGTGACTTTGCCACATTCATAGGAATATGTTCGTCGACACTAGCAAAATGTTGGGCTTTATGATTGGGACTCAACTTCGCAAAACAACTTGGATTTCATGAGATTATTATTGAGATTGACTCTAAAGCCATCACTAATCTTCTTAGTCCAAAGCATATGACTGTTAATGATGGCCTTACTTTGCTTGAAGATATTATAAAATAGTTGCACTTTTACTTTGAGTTCAAGCTGCAACGTAACTTTCAAAGAGAAAATTGCTCTGTTGACTAGCTTGTTAATCTTGAAATCAACAAATGCTTGGATACTACTTTTTTTTTTTTACCTCCTATAGAGTTGATTCATATTTTATTATTTGATAAAATGAGGATAGTAGATATAAAACAATAGATTTTTATATTCAGCTTTAGCCCTTTTTCATTCGAAACAAAGGACGCTGATAAACTGCAGAAGTACATGTGGAATTTGTATTCTTGATGATGGATAAGATCCTATAATTACACGCACATAAATAATCCCTAATTGTAACCGCCCTATAACCGCCTAATAGTAGTTATTGAAATATTTTTCACTAGAAAATGAGATTTGACCCCATGTCGTGACCAATTTTTTGGGGTACGAACCACCTAGGGTTTGGCTAATGGATTGTTAAGCTTAGACTTAACTCGGGCTCTCCCAAGCCCATACCAATTCGCGACTTTAGGTTCAAGTTCTTAACATGCAATTTATTTTCAATTAGGAGTCGCCACTAATCTATTTTTGGTGGGTCGATTAGAAACCCAAGTAAAGTAACGGGAGTTTTACTTTACTCCTACGAACCAGAGATTTAGGTACGGGGATTTGGTTACGCTAGATTTCTCTAACGCCCTTTCGGTACCATTTCTTTTTATTTTGACAAAAAGGCTTTGCAGGCAGCTTGAATTGATTTTAAACTATCTCCCTAACATGTGAGGTGATCATGCGGGTGTGCAATCCACCAATTTAACTCCCAAGAAAGCAAATAATAAAAATGCAGGACTTACCTCGTAGCAACGAAAGCATCTGCAATGTTAATTCAAAATCCACATCAACAACCTTGGATATGGTTTCTAATTAACACGCAATTTCTCTTTTTTGTTTTCACTTATTTAATGAAAATTATGCAATATGCAATGCATGCCACTAATTTAACATGAAATGATATGACATGGCAACATGACTTAGCTATATGACCTAAGCAATATGACATAACTAAGCATGTAGTCTATCCTAAGCATGAGATGATTTATTCTAAATAATTCTTTGTATTTTCTATGAGATTCGAAATTAAGGAAATGCAACATTTAAATATGCAATCTAAATTAATCTAATGACTGACAATTTCTAATTAAATTGACCTAATAAAAATCACTAAATGACGTGCATTGTATGAACCTAATTCTATATGACGTGCACATGGTTTTTATTCTAAATAAGCATGCAATTTATTCTAATATGCAATGACGTGCAAAAGACGCATTAATTTTGCATGACATATGCATAATTATTTTTTTTTTTGTGTTTTTCCTTTTTTTCCTTTTTTTTTAAATTTCAAAATTAATAATTGCCAAATAATTAAACATGCAATCCAAATTAAAAAAGGAACTAGCAACCTAAATTAATTGATTTGATTTTTTTTTTGACAATTCGAAATAAAATTCCAATTATGAACATGCAAACCCTAAAACTACATTTTTTGATTTTTTTTTAAAAAGAAAACTAATTTAAGTAACACCACAGCAAATCAAGCCATATTGATACCCAAATCGACGAACCATATCTCGAGCATGAGATCGGGTTGGCCAATTTCACATAAATCACGAATCGGATCTCGAGCGGGAGATCGGATTGGCAATTTTTTTAAGTAATTGCGAGTCGGATTTCGAGCTTGAAAATCGGACTGGCAATCACTAATTTCAAGGCAATTTCATATCATGGAATTTCAATTTCACATTAAAGGGATAATTACACTAAAAAGATAAAATAAAATAGCAAAAATAATAAAACAAAAATAAGATAAAGAAAATACCTAAATTTTCTTTTGCTTTTCTTTTTTTCATTTCTTTTTTTCTGAAAAAGAAAAAGAAAAATAAATCCGGTGGCCGGCGGCTGAGGGGCAAATCGCTCGGCTAGGGTTCACCGCGAGGCTCCGGTGAGGATGGCGCGGCGAAAGTGGCGCGGCACTGGGGACTTTGGGATCGCCGGGGGCGAAGCAGGGCACGGCGAAACCAGCGACACTCGGGCGGCATGAGGCGGAGGCGCTGGCGGGCGCTGCGGCGTCGGGTCGCTGCAGGGTGGTGCTCGGCAGACGGGCGGCGCTCGTGGCGCGGGAGTCCGTGGATCGTGGCGAGCTCGGGGGCACGGCGGCGTCGGTCGGGACAAGAGCGCGGGGGTGGCACTCCGGCACGGTGGTGCGGAGAGATCCCGGGCGTCTAGGATCACGGATCTGACGAGCGGCCAAGGCGGTGGCTCCACGGCGGATCCTGGTCGGGCGGTCAGCACGGCTCGAGCAGGGGCGGGTCGTGCGGGCGATCTGGCTCGGTCCGGTCGGCGCGGAGAAGGGCGGCTGGGCGAGGGGTGGCATCGCGGGGGACGGGCGGACTGGCGTGGGCACTCGCGGAGCGGAGGCCGGCGGCGGCGCTGTGCTCACGGACGCGGCAGCTCTTCGAGTGGCTGATGAACAGAGGAGCGACGATTAGGGTTTCGGCTACTTTTTTTTTCTTTTTTTTTCTCTCACTTCTCTTCTTTTTTACTTTTCCTCTCTCCACTCACTTTTCACCTTATTATCTCCTTTTTTTTACCGACGGAAAAGAAACCCCATTTTACTTTTTGCTCGGTGTATTTTATAGGCCCAAAAAATGTATCCTCACGACATATATTTTTTCCTTTTTTGCTTGCGCACGATACCTCTAAATATGTCGTTGAAACATACATACTCCGCGCAATATTCCCTTTTGTATTTCTCGCATATTCTATCCAGAAAAATTCCCTTTTCAGGCAAAATACACTCCCAATGTATATTACTTGAATATATGAAAAATCTGAACGGAATATGTGAAAAATCCTCGTTTCACCGGCAGCCTAAAATAAAATAAAATAAAAATAAAATGTTTCTAAACTATATGCCATGTGATTATGATTTTTTTATTTTTTTTTTTTATTTAGCAAAAATTAACCCCAAAAATTTAGGTGTCAACAGCTACCCCTCTTTGAAGGTGAGCTCGCAGAGGTTGCCTTGAAAGACAAATTGAGACCTAAATTTTGGTAATGCTCATGCAATGAATGATTTTTTGTTGGAACATGAATTCCATTTTTTTTAAAAAATGCAATTCATATGGTGCATGGAAATGCTAATGCAAATGCATGATGTCAAAGGAAAGAACGTACCTACAATTACTTACCAATCAGTGCGGTAAAGCATTTTGAGGTACATGATAAATCCCTATTTACTCCACAAGTACCCAACTCTCACTCAGGTTCCTTGAAAAGCTAACAGGTAAGAATATTCACATCCAAGGTGAAATGTTCAACGGAAAAAATTGAGACATCTAGATCCAGACTGAGATGTCAAGATTTTTGAAAACTCAAAATACCTAGATCCGAGACTAAGGTATAATGAGAAGGATTGACAAGCATTCACATCCAAAGTGAAATGTTTGAATGAAAATAATCAAGACATCCGAGTCCGGACGAGATGTCAAGATTTTTTACTCGAGATACCTAGATCCGGACTAAGGTATAATGAGAATAATTGAAAACATTCACATCCAGTGAAATGTTTGAATGAAAATAATCAAGACATCCGGGCCTGATCGAGATGTCAAGAGTTTGGGACTCGAAATACCTAGATCCAGACTAAGGTATAACGAGGAAGATCGAAGAAACATTCACATCCGTGAGTGAAATGCTCTAACGAAAATAATCAAGACATCCGGGTCCAGACAGAGATGTCAAGATTTTGAACTCGAAATACCTAGATCCAAACTAAGGTATAACGAGGAAGATCGAAAAAACATTCACATCCAGAGTGAAATGTTTAGATTAAAATAATTAAAACATCCGGATCCGGACGAGATGTCGAAATTTTGAACTCGAAATACTTAGATCCGAGGACTAGGTATAACGAAAAATTGAAAAACATTCACATCCAGTGAAATGTTTAAAATAATCAAGACATCCGGGTCCGCATGAGATGTCATGATTTTTGAATCTCGAAATACTTAGATCCAAACTAAGATATAACGAGAAAAGAACATTCACATCCAGTGAAATGTTCAATGAAAAGAATCAAGACATCCGGGTCCGGAGAGATGTCTAATTTTTGGAAAATGGTAAAGAAACTTACCTGGAATATCTTACTTTTAAGGAGGGTAGAGTGATCCAAGGTAGTTGGTGTTACATATCCAGGACCCGTACCTTTCTACAGTCTCTTAGCATTGCAATATTGATTATCCCATCAGGACTCGAACCTCTCTTCGATCGCCTAAATCTAAAGAAAACTTCTGGGGGACAACTTAGTCGAGTCAAGTGTCGGTATATTTGAGAAGGAAATACCCGTGCAATGACAAGTATATAAGGTATGGATAGAGATATACTTACCTGGTATCATCCCTGTTCCTGGGGGAAATGTCTTCTGCAAAACATGGTCATAGGAGAAGCAATATGCATTTGTGATCACAAATATGCATTAATTTAAGGGAGGTTCATGCGCTGTGATTTATATCAAGCCTGCATCACCTAATTTCCATTGGGAAGGATTTCACAAAGAATGTTCCAATCTGAACACATGAGTGTCATGGATGTGCCAAATGAGGGACCTCTTGGTCTGAAAGGACTTTTCACTCATCCTTATTAAAAGGGCCATTTTATCCTGACCTTTGATGCAGGATTTTGACATTCACTTCATCTCACCATCGTCATGCCGAACAAGGGTCCGAGTAATCTCGCAAGTGGTACGAACTTACCAATCTGAGAGGTCTTTAACAAGGACCGTAATGCGGGCTTGATCAATGGCTTAGCAAAGGGGACTCTTTGAGTCGAGGCTATTAAAAAATGAATGATATTTCACAATCATCTTGGGGTTTACAAGCCAAGAAACATGAGAAATGAAGCAGAAATTATCTTACTCGCACTTCTTCAAGCGATGCTTCCAAACATATGAACTTTTACGTTAATTCAAGTGCCCTAATCTGAAGAGACTTTGTAAGGGACGTAACGTAGGTTGGGTTCATGGGTTGAGAAACGAAAAGATCATTTGGCTCAAAAGTGTTTATGGGGTCAAAGTTGGTGATCATCTTGACATTTCTAACAATTTTCCTCCCCATCGTCGAAGATTTTCTTCACATCACAACTCCACGATTGCAACATCTCAACATTTGAGTTTTTTTTTTTTGGGTACCATCTTGTTGAGGATACGACTCACTTCATCAAGTGTTTGATTTTTCTTTGGGCATTGGCCTTGCTTTTACCAAGCACACTTTGCTTTTCATGCCCCATTTTTTTTTTGCACCTTTTTTTTTACAAAGTCTCCATTTTTATCAGCATTGTAAATCATGCTACTTGAGTAGTTTGATTTTTCTTTCCTTGCCCCAGTGTGGGGGATGATCACCAACTAGGTTTAATATGAAACAAATTCATCGGCTCAAGGGGCTATTCAAAGGATAAAGTGTATAGGATAGAGGAAAAACTGCTCTTCATCATCCTAAGGCACTTTAAATTATCATACAAGTCACACTGTAAAAGCAATACTCAAAGATTGATGCAAGTGCGAGTAAGAAAATTCCTATCATTCCTTTCAAATCTTGTCCCAAAGTATGAGACGATTCTTGACAGGGATAATTTAAAAACTCTTCATGTGTGTGGGCTCAAAGGGCTCAACAATGGATATACCTGTAGTGTTTCGGGTAGTAGAAGAAACTGCCTCTCATCACCTCGGTTGACGTACCATTTGCGAGATCACCCTTTTCCTCGTGGGCATGGAATTTTTCCACACAACTCACTGGGGGTTAGTGTATGAAACAATGTATGGAATAAGGCTTGCATTTCATCATTCCAAGGTATCCCATTTGACACATTCAATTTATCTCACATAATTCATCAAGGAAGAAAAATGCAAGATTTGCAACAAATTTGAACAATTCAATTCACTGGGGCAATTTATTCATCATAGAAATGCTTGCAGCTCAAAACATGACATGACAAATTCTATCATAAATAATACTTCTTGAAAGCATCAAAATTTATTGGAGTTTGAAAACTCACGACCATCCATTTCTGCTAGGATGATGCCTCCTGGAAGTACCTTCCTTACCATATATAGGCTGTAATTTGGAGCAAACTTGCCCCCAGGATCTTCCACCGAAGAATGATGGTTCTCTTTTACTTGCCCCAAATCCTTTTTCATTGGAAGTGTGCTCTAAACCTGTTGATCACAAGTCAAGTTTATGATCATTGAAACTTGATATGCTATTCTCGAGATATCCCTTGTCATAACAAGTTATAGAATTATGCTCTGAGACAAGAAGCAAATGAGTCAGACAAACAAATAGGTTTAATCTGCTACAAGCTTTGGGAAATTTTTTTTTTTTTTTTTAGCAGTGAAATGCTTTTGTTTTTGAAAAAGTTTTTGGGAAGAAGCATGAAAGAGTCCAGCCCTCAGGATTTCTCCGTGGATAATAGTTTCTTTCATGGTTGGATATCGTCATTGGGCTGGTTTGGAGTACCCCATCATGCCCTCAAAATAAAACTTGTAATTTCATTGATATTCATCAATCAATTACATTTATTGAATGGAAAATGCGAATTCAAGTCCTAAAAAGAAAGTGAAAAAGAAGAAATCGAAAACAATCGCTAGATAGCGATAATAACTCCTAAAAAGCGATAAAATTCCTAGAAAGCGATAAAAATTCCCGCACAGGGGAATGTGCAAAAGTAATAAGTTACTCTTGTGGGCCAGGGCCCATTTCTTCCAAAGGTCCTTCATCAATGGCATTCACCCTATCCTCATGCTCAGGTAGAGGATTCTTTTTGACATTCGGTTGAGCGGTACTGAAGGCAAACGCCTTGGTGTCCAGTAAGTTTTGGACCTTATGTTTCAAAGTCAAGCATTCATCAGTCGAATGTCCTACTTCCCCCATATGATACTCGCATTTCTTGGAGGGATCGTAGTTGGAAAATTTTCAACATTTGGTCGCTTTGGCTCATAAGACAGCAACCCCTTCTTTTGAAGAATCTTTAAGACACGGGACGAGAGGGCCGGGAAGAGGAGTGAATTGCCTCTTAACAAATTGCCGAGGGGCAGACGGTCGGCCTTCCCTTTGTTGATTCTTAGGGACATGAACAACTGGAGGCTTGCTAGATTGTGCATATGTGACATTGACTTCCGTGCTTGGTTCTTTGTCTTTCTTCATGGTGAACCTTTTGCCTTGATTGGTTGGTTCATTGAACCATCCATCTCTTAGCCCAACTTCAATCTATTCACCCACCGGAATAAGTTGGTTGAAGTTCTCAACGTACGTGCTAGCCATTCGGTTGCGAAACTCAAATGGGAGAGTCTTGACGAACAACTTCATCAGCTCCTTATCAGCAGGCTCCGGAGTGACTTGAGCAGCCAGATTTCTCCACCTCACAGCATACTCCTTGAACGACTCACTCTTCTTCTTCTCCATCCGCTCAAGATCCTCTGGGGAAGGTGCAATGTCCATGTTGAACTTATATTGCTTGAGGAATGCATCGGTCACTTCATTCCGTGTCAAGGAGGTTTACATTCTTCATTATATACCGAGTTCAATGCAGGCCCAGTCAAACTCGCATGAAATGATTGAATCATGAGGGGCTCATTCTTGACATATTGGGCCATGCGTACGTGGTACCTCTGCAAATGAGCTTTTGGGCAGGAAGTACCATCGTATTTCTCGAACTCTGGCATTTTGAACTTCTTTGGCACCTTGACCTTCTCATATACAGACAAGTCGAACGGGAGTGAGTTTTGTGATCCTTGCAATTGCTTCACTTTCTCTTCTAGCTTTGCCACGCGCTCATCTTGATTTGTCTTAGGAATGCCGTCAAGCTTGGCCTTTCCAACAATGACTGGGTCATCTTCCAGCCCAGGCATGTCGTCATCAATCATTTGAACCTTGTTTGCTTGCTTCGGGATAACTACTTCAGGAAGAGCGGGTGCAGCTGTTGGATTCGCTTGGAGGAATTGGAGTTGATCCGACACAAGCTGCATAGAGGCGAGCACTTGTTGGAGTTGAGTTTCCACAACGGACATACGATCACGCATTTCAGCTTGATCAGCCATTCTAGCTCTTAATCGAGTGATGATGGGAGAGCGTGAAGGATCCGTTATCACCTAATCCAAATGAACGAAAATATGTAAACACGAGGTGTAAATAGAGAGCCAATCCATGACAATGATCTAATCAATTTTTCATTTTTTTTTTCATGAAAAATTCATACAAGAAGGGAATTTGACACCCTAACAAAATCAAATTTCATAGTCATGAATCGAAGACAAATTCTCCAAATTTTTTTAAATGATTCATTACATGTCAATTTCCTCATTTCATTCATAATTGACAAATGAATTAAATCAATGATTGACCTAAATTGTAATGGACCGACCAAAAGTATGACAAAATAAGTAAATTGCATAGTATAGGGATAGAAGACTTACTTCACCAAATAAATGGCAACCACACAGACATGCACATGAGATGTGAGGCTCGACGTCTACTCTATAAGGCTTATCAAGGTGGAGCCACAAGGATGATCAGACTAGCCACGAGCTTGTGGACTATGTCGGGTCCTCATGACTCCGGCTTAGTCAAAGAGCCGACCCGGGTCGCGAGCATGCGGACCGAGGTGGGTACTCTTGACACCATGAAAGAAACTTCGGGATTGAGATGGGCGACTCATACCGCGAGCATGCGGTCGGAGTGGTATCCATCTCAACACCATCCTGAATGATCCTATGCGGCCCAGGTCCGGCGGCAGGTTGTGTGTGCAAAGTGTAGTGATAAATGCAAAGCATGCACAACAATTCATATCAAACAACACTTCGTATATGAAAATAAACCATACATTCCTACACCTCCCTGCAAAACAAAGGTCGCAAACACTTCCCCTTATACCTCCCATCCCGCAAGAACATTTAACACCTTAAATGTTAAGGGCGTACTGGAATCCTCGCTGCCAAACAAAAACATTTTTCAAAAGAAAAGAAAAATTGGCCTAAGTCCACTAAGAGTTTTAACTCAAGTCCCCAGCGGAGTCGCCAAGCTGTCGTGACCAATTTTTTGGGGTACGAACCACCTAGGGTTTGGCTAATGGATTGTTAAGCTTAGACTTAACTCGGGCTCTCCCAAGCCCATACCAATTCGCGACTTTAGGTTCAAGTTCTTAACATGCAATTTATTTTCAATTAGGAGTCGCCACTAATCTATTTTTGGTGGGTCGATTAGAAACCCAAGTAAAGTAACGGGAGTTTTACTTTACTCCTACGAACCTGAGATTTAGGTACGGGGATTTGGTTACGCTAGATTTCTCTAACGCCCTTTCGGTACCATTTCTTTTTATTTTGACAAAAAGGTTTTGCAAGCAGCTTGAATTGATTTTAAACTATCTCCCTAACATGTGAGGTGATCATGCGGGTGTGCAATCCACCAATTTAACTCCCAAGAAAGCAAATAATAAAAATGCAGGGTCTTACCTCGTAGCAACGAAAGCATCTGCAATGTTAATTCAAAATCCACATCAACAACCTTGGATATGGTTTCTAATTAACACGCAATTTCTCTTTTTTGTTTTCACTTATTTAATGAAAATTATGCAATATGCAATGCATGCCACTAATTTAACATGAAATGATATGACATGGCAACATGACTTAGCTATATGACCTAAGCAATATGACATAACTAAGCATGTAGTCTATCCTAAGCATGAGATGATTTATTCTAAATAATTCTTTGTATTTTCTATGAGATTCGAAATTAAGGAAATGCAACATTTAAATATGCAATCTAAATTAATCTAATGACTGACAATTTCTAATTAAATTGACCTAATAAAAATCACTAAATGACGTGCATTGTATGAACCTAATTCTATATGACGTGCACATGGTTTTTATTCTAAATAAGCATGCAATTTATTCTAATATGCAATGACGTGCAAAAGACGCATTAATTTTACATGACATATGCATAATGACTTTTTTTGTTTTTTCCTTTTTTTCCTTTTTTTTTTTAAAAATTTCAAAATTAATAATTGCCAAATAATTAAACATGCAATCCAAATTAAAAAAGGAACTAGCAACCTAAATTAATTGATTTGATTTTTTTTTTTGAAAATTTCGAAATAAAATTCCTATTATGAACATGCAAACCCTAAAACTACATTTTTTGATTTTTTTTAAAAAGAAAACTAATTTAAGTAACACCATAGCAAATCAAGCCATATTGATACCCAAATCGACGAACCATATCTCGAGCATGAGATCAGGTTGACCAATTTCACATAAATCACGAATCGGATCTCGAGCGGGAGATCGGATTGGCAATTTTTTTAAGTAATTGCGAGTCGGATTTCGAGCTTGAAAATCGGACTGACAATCACTAATTTCAAGGCAATTTCATATCATGGAATTTCAATTTCACATTAAAGGGATAATTACACTAAAAAGATAAAATAAAATAGCAAAAATAATAAAACAAAAATAAGATAAAGAAAATACCTAAATTTTCTTTTGCTTTTCTCTTTTTTTCTTTTCTTTTTCTGAAAAAGAAAAAGAAAAATAAATCTAGTGGCCGGTCCGGCGAGGGGAAATCGCCGGCTAGGGTTCCGGCGAGGCTCGGAGGATGGCGCGACGGTGGCGCGGCACCGGGGACTTCGGGATCGCACGGGGCGAAGCGGGGGCACGGTGAAACCAGGTGGGCGGCGTGAGGCGGAGGCGAGCGGGCGTCGCGGGCGTGCGGGTTGCTGCAACGTCGAATCGTGGCGCGGGGTCCGTCGATCGGCGATCGGGCGGCACGGCGGCGTCGGGACAAGAGCGCCGGGCTTCGGACTGCGGGCGGAGAGATCCCGACGTCTAGGATCACGGATCTGCGCAGCGGCGTGGCTCCACGAGCGGATCTCGGACGGGCGACGCAAAGCGGGGCTCGGCGTCGGGCGGCGCGGGTCGTGCGGACGGAGATCGCGGCTGCGACGGCGCGGAGAAGGGCGGCTCGGACGAGGGGTGGCGTCGCGGCCGGGCGGACCGCGCGAGCACTCGCGAACGGAGGCCGGCGGCGGTGAGCAAGCAGCGCGCCGACCCGCGCTTCGGGGAAGATGAACAGTAGCCGATTAGGGTTTCGGCTACTTTTTCTTTTCTTTTCTTTTTTCTCTCTCTTTTTTACTTTTCCTCTCTCCACTCACTTTTCACCTTATTCTCTCCTTTTTTACCGACGGAAAAGAAACCCCATTTTACTTTTTGCTCGGTGTATTTTATAGGCCCAAAAAATGTATCCTCACGACATATATTTTTTCCTTTTTTGCTTGCGCACGATACCTCTAAATATGTCGTTGAAACATACATACTCCGCGCAATATTCCCTTTTGTATTTCTCGCATATTCTATCCAGAAAAATTCCCTTTTCAGGCAAAATACACTCCCCAATGTATATTACTTGAATATATGAAAAATCTGAACGGAATATGTGAAAAATCCTCGTTTCACCGGCAGCCTAAAATAAAATAAAATAAATAAAATGTTTCTAGACTATATGCCATGTGATTATGATTTTTTTATTATTTTTTTTATTTAGCAAAAATTAACCCCAAAAATTTAGGTGTCAACACCCCATTAGTGGAAAACATTTCTTCAAAAGTTGATCTCCGGTTTTATATTTGATGGATTCAGTGGTGATTTCGAACGTGAAGTGAATTTGCATAACAAGGATGAACAACAATAAATTTAAAGGAAAAAGACTGCAAATTGGAAAGACATTATTAAACTGAAAAAGTACATAGAGAATTCGTGTGCTTGATGATGTTAATGATTTTATAATTATACACACATAATCCCTAATTGTAAGTGCCCTACAACCGCCTATTTGCAGTTATTACGCTGCTCAGACATATCTACACTTTAAAGATTCCAGGCCTCTTATTTGCACCCCAACTTCAATCATAAATGGTTACAACTTCTCTGGTCGCTATTACTCGATCGTCGATCAATATATATGTCTTCAATCAACATCGCAGTCTTCTTGTTCCCCTGTCTATCCAACACCTAGCTATATCCAGGTGGTCACCCTGTTATTCTCTCTGTTGACATGTCTTATTAATTGCCCCTTTGACTGCCTGTCGATGTAACGTTGTCTCGTGTAGATATCCATGTTATTAACCCACATCCTCACTCTATCCCCTTTCTTTTTTCTTTTTTTTTGTGTTCAACACTTGACCAAATTAACAAAAATATTGGCAATATCTTGGTTGTTATCGAAACACGATGTTAGTCGACCATGCGCCACCGAACACTGATAGATGTATTTCAGGTTTATCGAGAATAACTCTTTGGCCAAATCGCCTTCTTGTCGATTCTAATGAGTGAGCTATTTTTTGGTGTCGACATTAATAGAAAAGAGGAAGCATTATTATTTCTGCCAATATCGCACATTCTTCTAATCCCATAAACGGATCGCCCAGAAGTGGAAACAGCGACTAATATTCTTTGTCTCTAATTTGAAATTTTCATGTGCATATAATTTTAATGATCGTGGCAAAATCAAGGTACTGCTCAAACAATAAGTGTTCATCTTTCTCGTTCAAAATTTATAATCGAATCATTACACTTACATATCTTTTTAGGCCAATCTCAAGACCACAAACATGTGTATCTCCTGCATTTATTCAGGGTGCGAGATATTAGACTATACACCAAGTTAGAAGAGGACTAATAGAGCTCTCAAAATGTCCGAGTACCTACATATAACAAAAGAAAAATGTTTTACTCCCAGCAACAAATGTAAAAGCACATGTTTCTCTTGTCCAACAACAAAGCATTTCCAAAACGGAATATAAAATCTAATCGCCCGAAGAATTTGGCATTGTAGCAAGCTAATTATGGTACTATCACTCTTTCCTATCAAATTCACAAATAGATAATTATGATCTCCAAGAGTTTGGCATTGTGGCAAGCTACGTTTTCGTCACGAGCAAAAAATATTACTTTTGGAATAAATTCTTTCATGTACTATATTCAATCACAACTGCCGAAAAGATAAGATTATGCTTTTCTCTAATTAGGGGCAGAAGCATACACGATGCGAAAAGAAATTAAAACTCATCGGAGGCCATGCCAAAATTAAAATGGAGAGTTCATATCATGGCCAGATCATTTAAAGATTTAACGATGAGTTCATGACCTCAATTTACCAGATACGACTGGGACCTTCAAAGCAATTAGTCCGTGCTTCCACACCTCTCAATACACCGATCCAACTTTTGCTGCAAATTGGAGCAAGCGCACTTCATGAAGTAGAGATAAGATCCACGAGGGCCTTGAATCAGCCTCAGCACTCCCATTAGGCCCAATGGCCTCCACCAATCTCTCCCTCAACTCGCCAACTTTCTTCCTCATTTCCTTCCCTTCCTCGCCCCTCAACGCCACCTCCAATGCCTTCTCCATTCCATCCTTCGTTATGATCCCACCTTCTACTTTTACTCCAATCCCCCACACTTCCTCTATCATCCTCCCGTTCATCATGTTGTCCGCCCAAAATGGCTTGCATACCATTAGCACGCCACCTGCCACGCTCTCAAACATTGAGTTGTACCCGCAGTGTGTCACGTAGACCCTACACGCTGGGTGACTCAGCACCTGGCCCTGCGGAGCCCACGGGACTAATTTCCCGTATGCTCTCGCCCACTCCTGGATCCCCTCGGGCAACTGCACCATCACATGTTCCTTGAGGGACCATAGAAATGGGGTCCTGGTGGATTCCATGGCTTCCTTGAGAGTCGATACCTCGCTTGGCGACAGCATTGCCACTGTCCCGAAGCATATGTACGCCACAAACCGAGGTTCTCTAGCATCGAGCCCCATCAAGCAACTGGTAGCGTCAGAAGCAGAGCTCTGTGGTGGTAGCGGGAATGACACTGTGAGGCACCCCACCTGGAGGAGGATCTTGAACTTGGACTTCAGCTCTATTGAAATATAATGGAAAGACAATGGTGATATGTTTATATTTAGGCCTTTTATTTAGGCTGTTTACTTGGGAAGTTTTGTGTACATATCTTTTTTTATTGCGTTGTCCTTGTATTTTTGGTAGTTTAGCCTAATTAGGAGATTGTTTGATTGCTATATCTTCTTGTATATATGTTGCGTTTCTGTGGCAATGAACGACGGAATTCTCATTCCAAAATTCCTCAGTTTTTTACATGGTATCAGAGCCATGGCTGATGGAAAAAAAAGGTGAGGAGAGTTCTGGAATAGACAAGAAAACCTCTAGCCCTTACACACTGAATTCAAATGACAATCCGGGTAACTTGATTACCCAAGTTTAGTTGAAGGGCGAGAATTATGAAGAATGGGCGCGAGCTATGTGGACTACATTACGAGCCAAGAAGAAATATGGTTTTATTGAGGCAAAAGTATACCTCAAGTGTCATAACTTGGCACAAATGGACACTTAAGTGCTATAACTTACGAAATGTACACTTAAGTGCCACATTCGAAGAAAAACAACTCACTTAAGTACCACTTCAGCTAAAGTTCGACCAAAACGTTGACATGGCATTTTTCCGGCAAAGCGAGTGTAAAACGACACCATTTTGCATGCTGACATGGCCAAATAATGCAAAAACGGCGTTGTTTTGGGCTAACGTGGTAAAAAAATAATATAAAAAATAATTAAATTTAAATTTAAATTTAAATTAGTTAAAATATTAAAAATAATAATTTAAAAATTTTTAAAAAAGAAAAGAAAAGTGGGGGCGGTGGTTGAGGGCTCAGCCACCGCTGTTGCCTCCCCACCATCACCGAGAAGGGCCGGCGACGGAGGGGGGAGGGTCGGCTGAGGTCGCCGAGCCCTAGCCAGGGGCCGGCGACCCCGATCGACCGGTGGCGAGGGCTCGCAAGTCCTCGCCCCAGATCGAGGCAAGGGTTGCAAACCTCGCCCAGATCCGGCGAGGGTCAGCCGCCCTCACCCAGATTTGTGGCGAGTGGCGAGGGGTCGCGGTCCTCACCCCCGGATCCGGTGAGGGTCGGTGGCCCTCGCCCGGCCGGGCCAAGGGCCACCACCCATTGGGGGTCGCCTCGGCGGGCGGTGGCCCTTAGCTCGGGCGGGTGAGGGCCGCCAACCCTTGCCGGATCCGGGCGAGGGCTACAACCTCGCCCGATCCGGGCGAGGGCTCGCGAGCCCCGCCGCCGGTGCCGGGGTCGTCGACCTCGGCCAAGGCTCGCCGACCCCGGCAAACCTCCCTCCTCTCGTCGTTAGCCCTTCTCGGCGATGGTGGGGAGAGGCGGCGGCAGTGGCTGAGGGCTCAGCCACTGCCCCCCCTTGTTTTTTATTTAAATTATTATTTTAAAAAATATTTTAACTAAATTTAATTTTAAAATTATTACTTTTTAATATTTTAACTAAATTTAATTTAATTAATTTTATATTATTTTTTATCACGTCAGTCCAAAACGACGTTGTTTTTGCATTATTTGGCCACGTCAGCGTGCAAAACGGCATCGTTTTAGGCTCGCTTCGCCGGAAAAATGCCACGTATGCAATTTGGCCAGATTGGCACTCAAGTGATCCATTTTGCTCCGATTTTGGCATTTAAGTGCACCTTTTGTAAATTATGGTACTTAAGTGTCCCTTTCTGCCAAGTTATGGCACTTAAGTGTCCCTTTCTGCCAAGTTATGGCACTTAAGTGTCCATTTCTGCCAAGTTATGGCACTCCAGGGGTCCGTGTCTCGTTTTATTGATGGATCTGTCAAGCAACCAGCAGATGATTCGATGTAACTTAAAGATTGGTGGACGATTAATTCCATGTTGGTTTCTTCGGTGTTTAATACCATTGAACCGACACTTCGCTCGACTATCTCTCATATGGAGAACGTGAAAGATTTGTGGGAGGATATCAAACAGAGATTCTCCATTGGGAATGGTCCACGGATGCAGCAATTGAGATCAAATTTGGCCAATTGTAGGCAGGATGGTCAACCCATCGTGTCCTATTTCAATAAACTCAAAATCTTGTGGGATGAAATAAATAACTATGATCAGATACCAGTGTGTGTTTGTACAAGTTGCAGATGCAATATAACCATTGAATTGGAAAGAAAGCATGAAGAAGCTAGAGTTCATCAGTTTTTGATGGGCTTAGATGAAGAAGGATATGGAACAGTGTGCGCTAATATTTTGAGCACTGAACCGTTGCCTAATCTAAATCGTGTCTATGCTATGGTTGTTCGACAAGAGCGAGTGCGAACTATGACATGAACCAAGGATGAAATAGGCAATCCCATGAGTTTTGCAATCCGAGCAAGTGGTCAAAATTCAAGGGGGGGTAAAGAAAAAATCCCGTTTTGTTCTAATTGCAACCGAGAGGGACATGATGCTGAAAGTTGTTTCCAGCTAATAGGATATTCAGAATAGTGGGGCAATAGACCACGTGGAGCCTCTACTGGACAAGGTAATGGTCAAAAGCGTAGTAATAGAGGTGGACGTAACAAGGGAGGTGGTGCTCGTGCCAATGTCATAGGTAACTGGTGTTGATGGTGGGCGAGGAGTTGTGACGGATTCAAATCGAAAGGGTTTTAGTGGATTGAATGATGAGCAGTGTGCAACTTTATTGGGAATGTTAAGTTCTCATCAAAATGGTGCCCATGAGGGGCTGACAAGTAAACATAGTATTTTTCCTTGGATTATTGACACAGGAGCTTCCCACCATATGACAGGTACGTTGGCATTTTTGAGAGAATTGCGTGACATTGTGCCATGCTCAGTTGAGTTAACTGATGGAGAAAAGACCATGGCAATGAAAAATGGAACTGTGTTTCTTGGAGGAGACTTGAAATTGCGACGAGTTCTTTTTGTGCCCAATTTGAAATGCAATCTGATTTCTATATCACAACTTCTTAATGATTCAAATTTGGTTATTCAACTCACTAACAAAATATGTGCTATACAGGACCTAAATTCGAGGAACCTTATTGGAGTGGGTGAGCAATGCGAGGGGCTTTACTTTCTCAAGGGAGTGACTTCAGTACATGCTTGCACGATGGCTAATATGGAATCCTTTGAGCTTTGGCATAAAAGAATGGGTCATCCTTCTTCTAAGGTGGTGGAGTTAATTCTAGAAGCTAGCAAAATGGTTAGGAAAATCAATAAAACTTGTGAGGTTTGTTTTAGAGTAAAACAAACAAGAGAGATCTTCTTTTCTAGTGACAGTAAAGCTAAAGATTGTTTTGAATTAATGCAGTGTGATTTGTGGGGACCTTATAGAGTGCTAGCTTCATGTGGAGCAATTTATTTCTTGACAATTGTTGATGATTACTCTCGTGCTATGTGGATATATTTGCTGTATGGAAAAAATGAAGTGGCTTGTGTTTTTAGGAAGTTTATTGCGATGGTTAGATGCCAATTTGAGAAAAATGTGAAAATTGTTAGAAGTGATAACGGAAGTGAATTTTTGTGTTTGAAAGAATATTTTGATGAACATGAGATATTGCATCAGACATCTTGTGTTGGAACACCTCAACAAAATGGCCGAGTGGAAGGAAAGGATCGCCATATCCTTAATGTTGCAAGAGCTTTGTGTTTCCAAGCAAATTTACCCATTGAGTTTTGGGGAAAATGTGTACTCGCAGCTAGGTATTTGATTAACAGGACCCCATCTATATTATTGAATGGTAAAACCCCATATGAGATTATTTTTGGCCAACCTCCTTCTTACAAACATATTCGGATTTTTGGTTGTTTGTGCTATGCGCATAATCAGAATCGGGATAAAGATAAATTTGCTAGTAGAAGTCGTCGATGTGCTTTTGTTGGTTATCAGTTGGGAAAGAAGGGGTGGAGATTGTATGATTTAGAAGCTGGTGAATACTTTGTATCAAGAGATGTAGTGTTTGTTGAAACATAATTTCCATATGCTGATGAGAAAACAGTAAGTGATGAACTCATTAAAAATAGAGTTATGGAGTTGGGTGATGAAGTTGATGATTTAAAAAGTGACTTGAGAGAGGAGCACGCCGAAAGTGTAGATAGAGAAAATGAGGTGAATCATGAAATGGAGGAATCATGAAGTTGTTGAAGAGCAACTAGGCAGGGGACAAAGGGTCAAGCAACCGTCTATTCGTTTGAAAGATTATGTGACAAACGCCATCAAAATAAGCCCCTCGACATGCTCATCTGTCCGATCTGATTCCTCAGGTATGCCTTGTTCTATAGCACATTATGTGAGTTATAAAAAAGTTTCTGCACAACATCGGTGTTTCTTGGTAGCAATTACTACAGGACATGAACCAAACTCTTATGCAGAAGCAATTAAAGATGAACGGTGGAGAGAGGCCATGAGTAAAGAAATACAGGCTTTAGAAGATAATGGCACATGGACAATCGAAAATTTGCCGCCTGGGAAGAAAGTAATTGGGAGCAAGTGGGTGTATAAAATTAAGTACAATTATGATGGAAGCGTTGAACGATACAAGGTGCGGTTGGTGATACTAGGAAAATAAACAAGTTGAAGGCATTAATTATCAGGAGACTTTTGCTCCTATAGCAAAAATGTGCACTGTACGCACCTTTCTTGCCACTGCAGCTGCAAAGAATTGGGAACTTCATCAGATGGACGTTCAAAATGCTTTCTTACATGGCAATTTAGAGGAAGAGGTTTACATGAAGATGCCACCTGGATTTGCCTCTCAATCGTATGGGAAGGTATGTAGACTTCGGAAATCTCTATACAATTTGCGGCAAGCACCTAGATGTTGGTTTGCAAAATTGGCAACATCTTTGAAACCTTATGGATTTCAGCAATCATATTCAGATTACTCCCTGTTCACTTTTCGAGTTGGGACTACTCAATTGAATGTGCATATTTATGTCGATGATCTCATTATCTCCGGTAATGATATTTCCGCTGTGCAAAAGTTCAAGAACTATTTAAGTCGTTGTTTTCATATGAAAGACTTGGGGAAGCTGAAATTTTTCTTGGGGATTGAAGTGGCGAGAAACTCAGATGGTATTTTCTTGTGTCAACGTAAGTATGCATTGGATATGATTTCTGAGGTCGGATTGCTGGGTTCCAAGCCGACTAAAACTCCTCTTGAACAAAATCACAAGTTGGCCCTTACTGAGAGTGATGATGTAGACAACCCTGCTCAGTATAGGTGCCTAGTGGGTCAACTTATTTATCTAACAATAACTCGACCTGAATTGTCTTACCGTGTACATATTCTTGCACAGTTCATGCAGCGGCCAAAGAAAGCTCATCGGGAGGCAGCTGTGAGAGTTATGCGTTATTTGAAAGGAAATCCAGGTTAAGGTATTATGTTGCGTGCCAATTGTGACCTCAAATTGTTTGCTTGTTGCGATTCTAGCTGGGCTAGTTATCCTTTGACAAGATGATCTTTGACCGATTACTTTGTTCTTTTAGGAGAACCACCTATCTCGTGGAAGACTAAGAAGCAACAAATAGTGTGTCGCTCATCCGCTGAAGCTGAATACAGGTCTATGAGTACTACTGTTTGTGAACTTAAGTGGTTGAAAGGATTATTGGATTTTCTTGGTGTGGAACATTCTCAACCTATGCAGTTGTATTGCGACGATCGGGCAGCTTTACATATAGCCGCCAATCCTATTTATCATGAGCGTACCAAGCATATTGAAGTTAATTGTCATTTTATTCGTAATGAGATACTTAATGGTAACATTCAAACATATTACGTACGTAGTTCAATGCAGCTAGCTGATATCTTCACGAAGGCATTGGGAAATATATCTTCGCAAGTTGGGCATTCGAGATCTCCATGCTCCAACTTGAGGGGGGGTATTGAAATATATTGGAAAGGCAGTTGTGATATGTTTTTATTTAGGCCTTTTATTTGGGCTGTTTACTTAGGAAGTTTTGTGTACATATCTTTTTTTATTGTGTTGTCCTTGTATTTTTGGTAATTTAGCCTAATTAGGAGATTGTTTGATAGTTGTATCTTCTTGTATATATATTGCGTTTCTGTGGCAATGAATGACAAAATTCTCATTCCAAATTTCCTCAGTTCTTTTACAAGCTCTGCTATAAGAGGTGTCGGGTTCGCTTCCGCATAGGAGTTCAGGACGAGGGCAGCAGCGACGCAGGAGCACACGCCCCATCTCGCGCAGCATGCACACAATCACTGAAGTGTCCCGATCATTGGTTATCTCATTCGGTAAATTTGAAATGTGCATCATAGATAATCCTGGAATTACTTCGAGGCTCTAGTCGTTGTCGTCGTCAATGGAGGTGTCATTGCCGGAGGATTCACGACGGGGCTCACTGATGACATCAATGTAAACGTGGGCTGCCAATGCGTAAGAAGCGGGAACCCAGAGGGTCACCGAGGGATCCTGCATTTTCTCTGCCATTTCGCATGCGAAAATCAAGAAAGCGTCCGTCAATAAACAACTCACATTTATCCCCGCATCTTGCTTCCCGGCACCAACAGCCGCTCCAAAGCTCTCCGGCACGGCTTTGAGGAACCACCCTACGAGTTCTCCTGGATGCTTCATCGGCCCATGGTGGTCATCTGGCAAGCCATCGCTGATGTCATAGACTCGGACGTTGGGGGTAGCTTGGTTCTCGACGGCGGAGGGAAAACAACACGGCTGGACTTGGCCGTGTTCAAGAAAGAGAAGGAGACGTCTGGGGTGGCCGTAGCGAGCTTGAGCATGAGGTTGGCGAGAGGCCAAGGGCAGCTGCCGAACGGGAAGGCAAGGACGGCGACGTGCCTTCCCAGCAGCATGATCTTTGTAATCTCTTACGCCGGAAGTTGGGTTGACGGTCGAGGAAATTAATGATCTGCAGAGGAATTTTAACAAGAGGAATGCCCGATCATGTGGTTGTGCGAGGTCTGCGAGCTACACTGGCGGGGTCGTGCATTTTCTCGTGCACGAGTTAATGAGGCTCTCTGATTTTGCAGCAAACGATATTTATCGACTTTTTTCTTTGTGCATCCGTAGTTTTCCTGATTTTGTCAGTAATTTCCTTGGAGTAAACTATTTTTCGTCAATTAAGTGTTTGTATTTTCTTAATAAAAGTAAATAAACAACTTTTTACCTCCCCACCAAAAACTATAATATCCTTCATATCTCAAGTGGTTATTGGAAAAAAAAAAAAAAAAAAAAAAAAAGTGATTCCCGAATCTACCATTTCTCGTGACATTCACGCGTGTTGTGAAAATTTTAGATGCTTTGAATTAAAGAAAAAGGTCAAGGTGCGTGCATTCAATTCTCATCTTAACTCTCTCTATCCCTTTCTCCGAGACTAACCACCATTGCCATAGCCTGACCCGCCAAAGCGCCACCATCACCAGCGACTCACCACCAACTCCTTGGGAAGGCGAGGACGGCGATTGTGTTTTCCCGGCGACATTGTGATGGGATTTAACTTTTCATTTTTATAACGGAATAATTTAGTTCCGAAAATAAAGAGGAATGTTATTGATACATAAATTTGGACGATCCAATCATTGATTTTTGGCATAAAAATTAGGGATTAATTTTAACAAATCTTTTATAAGGAATAACGATTTGATATATTCAATAGATCTTTTATATATTCAAATGATATATACCGAGAGGTATATTTCGCTGAAAATTGGCGTTAATCTTCGGCTAATATGCATTTTTGACATAATAAAAGAAATATCAAATCTTTCAATCGTCGATGAGCATGAACAAAGGAAAGAAAATGAACTAAAATCGTGAAGTTTACGCTTTGGCGGCGTGAGATGCAATCGAAAAGAATGAGACTATGCTTCTTCCATATAGGGGTTCAATTTCGTTGCATATAAAAATGGGCTCTTCTGTTCGATCTTTGGGGGGAGCGAATTCGGAGAGCAAAAAAAAAAAAATCGTGAAAAAAATCGTGAAGGAAAGAGAAAAAAAATGCAAGCGTGAGAGAGTTCTAAAAAAAAAGACAAGAAAAGAAAGAAAACTCTTTTCTTTATGAGGGAAAAGTCACGTCTGTAGAAAGGGAACACCAGAAGACGTGAGGTAGATGTGAGGTGAGAGAGAGAAAAAAAAAAAAACAGTGCACTGTTCTTCTCCTTCATGCAGCACCCTCTTCGCCGTCCACTGCCGCTTCGCCAACAATCTGCGGGTCACCCTCGCGCCGGACGCCGCGCGGTACTGCCGCTCGCCCCTCCCGCCGGCCACCGCACCAGCACCGCTGCTTGTCATCCCTGTGGCAGCCGTGGCGACCCGACACCTCCGCCAGCTCGCTCGTCACTACGTTCGCCGACGCCGCCACCGACGTCGCCGTACCAGCAGCCAGTAGCCGTGCTTCCTTCTGCCCGACGCCCGCGACCCAGCGCTCGACGTCCTCTGCTCCAACCACGACCTGCGCAAGCCGAGCCCTCGCTCGCCGTCCCCGAGCAGCACCCGACGCCTTCGCCGCTCCGCCTTGACCGCCCGCTGCAACAACCCGCACTGTCACCCCTGCTGCCGCGCCCGCTGTTGATGCTCACCCCAGTAGCACCACCTCCGCGCCTCCTCCCGGGGAACCTAGCGGCTGTCAACGTAGCAGCTTGCTGCTGCCCCTCACCCCCCGATTGCCTCGCTGCAGCCACCAGCAGCACCATCGACGCCCAGCCGCCCTCACCCGCAGCAAGCCATCGTCACCAGCGGCGTCCGCAGCTCCGCCACCGTGCCTTAGCCAAGCCACCACACGCCCGTGCGACACCACTTCTGTCGGCCACCACTACTCCAAGTTCCCCTGCTGCCCGAGCGACGCACACCACAGCAACCACTTGTCCGCCAGCAGCCCGTGCCTCCCGTCACAACGCCAGCAACCCGTGCTTCCCCGTGCCTGCTGGTCACCGTTCGCAACGCCTGCAGCAGCCCGCAAGCCCTCTTGCCGTGCCTCCGCCGCAGCCCGGGCTGTTCCCAGCCGGGCTCCGTCCGCACCGCCGCTGCCCAGCCTTCACTAGAGCTCCGAGAGTCGCTGCTACCTAGCAGCCCGTGCCCAACTCCTCCGCCGCGCCACCATCCCCAACCCCGGCACGAATCATCAGTCGCAAATCCCACACAATGGCCCTTTTTTTAAATAAAAATCAGTCAAGGTAGTTTATTTTATTATTTTATTATCTTTTATTTTTTATCAAGTTTAGTTGTTATTGCTCAAATTGAAACATTTGATTTAATTTTAATTTGATCCGTAAGAAGTCATATAATTTTTTTTAATTATATTAATTTTTTGGGCATTTTGATAATTATTAATTTGATTCGTAAGGCTTCGGATCAAATTTTTAATTATTTTGAACTTTCTTAGATGTTGTGATATTTAGGATTAAAATAATCATTAATTTAAATCGTGAGACAACGGATTATTTTTTCGATTATTTTAATCTTTTATTAGATGAATAGCTTGATTAGTTTAGATATAATGTTTATCTGATAATTGATTGTCCTAAAAAAGCACTAAAAACATAGAAAAAATCAAAAATCAAATATTGTATCGGAGTGTGTTGGTTTAGTAAATTAGGATTGCACTTTAGATAATTCTTGGAATAGATTAGGATTGATTTTTATTTTTATTTTTATGGATAGACTCTTAAATAATGTCTACACATCTTGATAATCTCATTTTTCTTTAAAAAAAAATAATTGTTTTCTAAGATATGATAGGATTTAAATCAAAATAACCCCCTATCAGGTTACAAGAAGAGGATGAGAAGGATGAACACATCAATTCGGCATCTACAGCTTGACGGTGTCGATGAAAGCAACCGCATCATCAAGCTTTGTGGCTTAAGAAACGCCGCAGGAATTCTACAAAATTCGAGAGGGTTTGGTAGATAGGGGGGAGTCTGGTAAGAGTGTGCAACCGGGCTGGGTTTACCCGGTTCCCAGATCGGCCCACCTGGAAAACAGGGTTGGGAACCGGTTCCCATTGAAACTGGTCCGAGAACCGATTCCCAAAATTCAGAACCGGTTTGAACCGGTCCGAGAACTGGTTTTGAGGGATTACCTACCCGGGAACTGGATCGATCGGACCAGTTCGAGAACCAGTTTGAGAACCAGTTTGTAAGCCCAACCTAAAAGTCCAAAACCAAAACCCTAATTTGTTCCCCTGTTTTTTTCTTTACCTCTCTCTCGCAGAGTTGCACTCGCAGACTTCGTTTTCCTTCATTGTTCATCTGCTTCGAGTAAAAGACCTCTTCTTCGAGCTCACCTTAGATTGGGGAGGACTAGGCAGGGTCTGAAATCGGCGTTTTCCTTCATCGTTTGTGTGTCTTCCTCGCTCGGTTCCATCCATCATCGGCCAGCTCACAGTCGCACCATCGCCAGCTCCCCATCGCTCTATTTCATCCATCACCGGCTTCCTCATTTGTAAGCCCGAGTCCAAGTCCACCATTGGCGTCGAGTTCGCCACCCGCACTCTCACTGTCGACGTCAAGGTTGTCAAGGCTCAGATTTAGGACAATGCTGGTCAAGAAAGGTCTCCCCTTTTCTCCAACTTTTGATTCTTCTTTTTCTTTTTTTGAATTCTTGTTGTTCTGTCTCGGATTTGGTTATGCTGCAGAACCAAAAGGTCAACTGCATTGCAGTTTTGGATGGTTTTGGCCAATTTACCGAACCTTAGGAGCGTGAATTTTCTTAGGGATTTTGTGATTGTTGGTTACTTTCTAATCATACATGATGAAAGGAAAGATGATTTTCAATGCCTGTGAATGTTGCTTATTGGAATTTTGAAGTGCCACTGTGGATTCTACGGCTTAAAACTGTAGTTGGTGCTGATTTTGTTCAGTATAATGAGTATAATGCCGTTTTTAATATTGAACAATTAGAAAATTTATTTTGTTTGAATTTGCTTGTGTAAAAGCATCTTAGATCTATCTTTGTGATTCAGTATCTTTCTTTTGGATTCTGCAGGTTAGCTTGACATTGAATACCTTGGCTGACTTGCAGTTGGCATTTACGTGGAACACAAAACAAGTTAAGCAACTGAAGCCTTCACTTGCTTTATGTTTGTGCATATGACATTGTGCTTTTGCGCAATCAACAATTTGCCTGGGAATGAACGTTGAATTGCTGATGAATCTTGAACAAAAATACTTCACGTTGGTCTAAATGCAATCACAAGGAAAGCATCCGATTTCCACAGCGTAAATGCCAATTGTTCTCCTAAAGAAGAAATGGAACGCCTTCTTTTTTCTTTTGATGGAAATGGGACAAGAAAAGGAGAACACTTTCTTTCTGAGCGTACGTTCTGCCAACCGTTCAAATGGTTATCTTTAGGAATCTTTTATAAGACTCTCTCACACCCTTTCAAAGGGTGTCTTTCCATCATAGTGTATCAAGATGAAATGGTGCGTTCTTATCGCACCCTATCATAGACGTACTAATTAAGTATAACATAAACCTCCATGATTTGACCTAAATTCACGATGATGCTGCTGGGAATGGGTGGCACCATAACCCAGCAGTTGTCCTTGCTAGGGACCTGAAGACTAGGGATGTTGCCGCACTCCATCAATAGGGTGATCCCCATGGTGTCGGCATGCGGCGACAGGCCTATTGCTCTCTCAAGTTCCGAGCACACCGGGTAGTAATTCATCCTAACCTAACACGACCCTTCACCAAAACTTTTCATCAACAAATCTAGTTTGCCGTCATGAATCCCCAACGCCATTCCAATATACTTCACTACGGCCTCTACCAGTTTCCTCAAATCTTCGCTATATTTCTCCAGCGCTATCCTGATCGATTAAGTATTCGCAATCAAGATCTGATTAATTCGGGAAAATTGTCCAAAAAGTCCTAAACCTATTGCAGTTTTATCAATTGAGTCCTAAACCTTTCAATCTTACCGATTAAGTCCTAAACCTTTTGTCAGTTTGCCAATTGAGTCCATCCAGCCAATTTTGGCTGGAAAATGCTGACGTGGATGCCGGCGGTGCCACGTAGGACTGCCGGCGCCGATGTGGACAATTTTTAATAATTTTTTTTTTTTTAAATTTTCTGTTTATTTCCTTCTTCTTCTTTTTTTTTTCCTTTTTGGCTTTTTCCTTGGCCTTTTCCGATGGCCGGCCACCAGCCACAGGCAACGACCGGCCACTGGCCACAGCTCGCCGACTGGCCTCACCCGCCACAGGCAAGGCCCGATCAGGCGACGGCGACGCCGGGCGAGTTTTTGGATGCCCTTACATAATGATGATATTGCCCCAATTTTTTTATGAAATATAAGATGCTCAAAACTGGACATGAGAGTTTTTTCTCATTGGCTCATCACGAATATAAGGTTTTCATAAGGCTGATCTTAAGTGATGAATGCGGACGGCATGCTTAACGCATGCAAGTCGAACAAGAAGTGGTGTTTCCAATGGTGCTACTGGGATTCGCCCCAGTGGCCACCCTTCCAACATGGAACCAACATGGAAGGGGGAGGTGAAGAGTTCAAATCCCCACCTTCTCAAGGGGGATGGGGTGGGGACGCGTAAGTTTAAGGAGTGGGTTTCGACTCCCACGCCCTGCAAGAGACAGGGCAAAAGTCTGAGAATGAGTGTAGAGTAGGAATAGAGTAGGACTGACCAAAAAAAAAAAAATAGTGCTATTGGGTGTACAATGCCTCTTCTCTACATTTATTATGTTTATGCCTGATTGAGATATTTTCTGTTTCGTCCAAAAAAGATTTTGAATTATCAAAAAATTGGAGCACTATCATTTTGATTTCTGTTGGACAAAGCTGAAAAAGTGATTAGCCCTCTCTTTTGTTTAAGAAAAAAGATGTGGAAATCCTTTTGATTTCTTCTATTTTTTCAATCATTGACTAAACAACCTAAATTTTAGTAAAATTAGATTAAAAATTAAAAAAAAAAATTTAAAAAAAAAACAGCCCTTCCACCTGTGGCCACCGTCCCATCACTAGTGTGGTGGCGGCGATGGCAAGCAGGGTTGCTGGCAACCCTTGCCAGAACCCAAAGAAGGTGGTGACCCTCTCTCAAATCTGGGCAAGGGTCGGTGTGGCCATTGCCAGTGCCCCACCGATGATAGGGCAGCGACCACAAGCGGGGGACTTGTGATCAGCTATTTTGCTGCCCCACCGGTAAAATAAGTCCTTTACTTTGAGAGAGATTATACAGTAAAAAGAGCGGCTATTGCACATCAGCAGACAGAAGACTACATGTATTTAAGCTAATGATCAAGTAGAAACCGTAACAGGAAAAGACCCCATTGACGACAGGCAGAATGATGGTTCTCTCTGTTCCCTCCGCTGTTAGGTCTCTTCCACCCGAGTTCTTGAATTGACTATGTAGCGCTGCTCGCCCGCCCAACGAAAGGATAGTCAAATTTTTATGAGTATTCTACGGCGATTAGTCACCATTCAGTCGGAAGAAATTGCGCAAAGTACTGTTTTATAGAAGAAATATCAGCAACATCTCTTCTTAGCTGCTGACTTTAATATTTTGGCCAAGCACAACAACGTTGACTTTGTGCGCAAACGTAGGGAACGAAACATTGAATGCTTAGTAATTGATTATAGACGTCTTTTATATAATTTAGGGATCGCGTGGGTGTTTGTTGGCTCTTCGTAACCGGTAACTTGCAAACTGCACATGCGTTGATTTCGAATCATGTACCTTTTCTCTGTCTTTGTAAAGAGACGTTACACCCAACATACAACTTATCTAATGCATTAGTACAGCTACGAGCCTATTTGATAATCCAATTAAATATTAAGGGTATGATAACCATTTTACTCTGTTTTTCTTTTTCTTTTTTCCCGACAACAAATTTGAAATGGAAATCCACTTGGTAATGCAATTTTATTTTTCTAGTTGTAGGACAAATTTGTAGTCCAAAAATAGGTTTGGAGAATAAATGAAAAGTAGAATTTACAATTTTTATATTTTTTGAAAAAAAATGAAAAACAAAAATTCTTCTTATCATTCGCTCTCGCCACCAGCCGCCCAGCCGCCATCTACATGCTTGCCACCTACCACCGTCGCTAGCCACATGCCCACCACCAGCTGCCAAGGAGAGAGAAAAGAAAGTCTATCAAATGAATTTTTGTTATTTCTATTTTGAGAATAGATATTTTCTTTCATTATCAAACGCATTTTTTTCTTATAAACTCATCTAGAGAACAGAAATAGAAATTTTTGGCAAGAAATAGGGACTGGGAATGTGCGTGATTGGCCACTATCCTCAATGTTTGCGAGGAGCAAAAGGACAACTAATACTTGGAAGTAGAAGAAGATGAAATGAGAAGGAAAAAAAAAGATAAATAAAAAAATAAATGTTTTATGATAAAAATGCCCCTAATCATGCCATCGAAGCACGTTGGTTGGCAAAGATTTGGCTAGCTAGCAAGCATAGGCCCTTGTCTGAGACTAAATGGTCATTTCATACTCTTATTTGAAATAAAATCTACTTTAAACCTTTTATTAAGAAAATAATCTTACTTCAGGTACTTATTTAAAATTTTCACTTTAATTTAGAAAACTATTCAATTCTTTTGATAGAGAAAGTCATTTATGGTAAGTACAATCCTATCAAGTACATAGCTTAAACTTATCTTTTAAGATCAGAGTTTTCGTAAGAAAGTACAAACACTCCAGTGATTAATTATCATTTATTGTGCAAAAAAAAAAAAAAGCTTGTTTCTATTTTCAAGACTTGAGATTATCAACGTCTAAAATTTATTACTTAAATCTTTAACACTTATTTGTTAGATTCATAAAATAGGCCCCAAGTTTTTTTATTTTTTATTTTTTATTTGGTCAGAATAAAACAACTTACATTACTAACTCAAAGATGGATAACAAGTGTTTCCGAAATCAATACATAAAATCAATCATAGGAAACAAGGAGCTTTGAAAATCTAAGAAGGCGGAATGGAGCCTATTCTGCGCTCCTTCGCAGCCCAATCCACAACTCGATTAGTCTCTCTGGGCTCATAGGTCACATTATCTTCCTTGCAGCTGGGCCGATAGAGATCTGCAGTCATTCATGATGGACCTAGCAGCCTATGGAGAGTTACGTGCCCAGGTTTGGAAATAATAAACTTATCAATCTATACAATAAGCCGCAAATGTACCAGCCATGGCATTTAAAAGTTCAAAGGTCAATCTACACCGGTTACTATATACTACACCTAGCAACTTGTACTTTTAAAAGTTGCATCCGAGTTGTAAATTCACACGCAAGTTGGTAATTTTATCATGAGGCTCAGTAATTTCAATGTTGCAAGCAGCAGCAAGTCATATTAGCATGGATCTTAGTTCGTTTTTTCCAACCGACAAGCTTATAGGGTTGTCCTAGAGCATGCATGCATCGTGTAAATTAGCATGTGAACCCTCTTTGGGATAATCAAGGCAGCATCCAGAAGAAGTGCATACAAAAATATATGGTGATTACTCTCAAAATATACGGCGAGGCATTAAATTCTACTTATGCATACAAGAATTATGGGTGTGCATCGTAAATTGCCTGAACTGGGAATCACCCGGATTGGACTGAACCAGCTATTTTGGGCGGTTCCCACGATCAGCGGTCCAAACCAGAGTGGACCAATTATATATATATATATATATATATATATATATATATATATATATATATATATTATATAAAACTTATTGCAACCAGAATTGCAATTGAGGTAGCAACCTCTCATGTGGCCAAAAAACCAACAAAACTCTTCTTTTGACTCTTTAATCCCACTCCACGGCATCAACGACATTTCTGAAACTCTCTGGCAACACTTTCAAGGACAACCCCGTGGGTTTTCTCAGATGCTCCATTGCCCTGCGGTAGCCATCCAGCAAGATGTTGACGACGTCATAGACTTAGATGTCTGGGGTTGACTAGCTCTCGACAACAGAAGGAAAATGACACCATTGGACTTGGCTGTGTTTTAGAAAGAGAAGCGGAAGTTGGGGGTGGACCTAGCCAGCTTGAGGAAAAGGTTGGCAAGAGGCCAAGGGGGGCTGCCAAATGGGAGCGCAAGGACAGCAACAAGACCATTAGTAGATGTGTCAACAGGTTAGGTTTCCATGATACCTAATCCAAAACACTGTCGGAGTGTGCTTGACCTGACCTAACCCTAGACCCAAAAGACATACAACCTAAGCGATTAGGTTGGTCCAAGTCTTTTTTTTTTTTTTTTTGTGCAAAGGTTAAGACGAACATGTTTTTCACAAATCTCTTATGGTTCTTAGCATTACACATTTTCAAATATCTTGAAGAAATAAATTCTCAATTAAGGCACAACTTAGTGTTATTGCTTATGGTTATTTCACTCTTTTTTCTCATTTCTCAAACTTCTATTTGTTGTTGAGCCTATAGATTTATCAAAATGCCCAATCAGAAGTTCTTAACATAGTTGCTACTTGATCATGTAGTCCCTCACCATAAATATTTCATCATAGTTATTGTGACGTGAGTTTAGTCATGCGTCTAGACTGGCCTTGGTAGTGAACTTCGTCAATCTCAATATTGATCCTTGGCTGGCGGTGCATCCTATATGCCTTGGTTCTAACTGTTATCTATCATGCATTCATATTAATCCATTGACATCTCTTCCATACACTCACACATTAGTCATAACCACTCCAAACAACTCTTGCCTATCACACAACCACATCAGAGTCCTATCATATTATGGCTCTCTCCTATAATTTTCATCTACAAATTATGATCTTCAAGAGTTTGGCATTTTGGCAAGCTATATCCTAGCTACGAGCAAAGTTTGATATTTTTGGAATAAATCCCTTTATATGCTATATTCAATGACAAAAACCAAAGAGATAAAAGATCATGTTTTCCTCCAATTAGTGATGGAGAAATAAATGAAGCAAAAAGATATTAAAAGAGAAATGATTAGACTACAGTCTTTTAATCTACTGTATGAATAACAGTCTTTTTATAACCACGAGAAACTAAATAACAAATTATTATATATTTTCGTGGGGTCCACTCCTTTAAGTATTTGTGATTTATAACAAGTTGTTACTCTCACAGTAGTTCAAAGACTGCTATGCTAGCAAAGCCTATATTAAAACTTGTTCGAGGCCATACCAATATTAGAATGGAGAGTTCATATCATACTTAGAGCATCAAAAGCATTAACCATGAGGACATGAGATTGATTTATTAAATATTACATTAGACTTAAATAGACCTTAAGCAAGTAGAGGGTCTTTCATGATTAATAGCAATTTGAGACACATCACTCAGTTGATCGATTAGAATCTGCTGCAAATTGGCCCTAGTGCATGATGCGCTTCATCAAGTGGAGATGAGCTTCACAAGGACCTTGAAATCAGCCTCAGCAATCCCATCAGGCCCCGCAGCCTTCACCAATCTCTCCCTCAACTCACCAGCCTTTTTCCTCATTTCCTTTCCATCCTCACCCCTCAACACCACCTCCAGTGCCTTCTCCATCCCACTCTTGGTTATGGTCCCACCTTTTACTTTCACTCCAATCCCCCACACTTCCTCTATCACCCTCCCATTCATCATGTTGTCTGCCCAGAATGGCTTGCATACCATCGGCACGCCGCCCACCACGCTCTCAAACATCGAGTTGTACCCGCCGTGTGTCACATAAACCCCACACGCCAAGTGGCTTAGCACCTGGGCCTGTGGAGCCCATGGGACAAATTTTCCGTACGCGCTCGTCCGCTCTTGGAGCCCCTTGGGCAAGAACGCCATCGCGTGTTCCTTGATGGACCATAGAAATGGAGTCTTAGTAGATTCTAAGGCTTCCCCAATAGCCAATACCTCACTTGGCGATGGCATTGCCACTGTCCCGAAGCATATGTACGCCACAGACCGAGGGTCTCTGGCATCGAGCCACGTCAAGCAACCGGTAGTGTCAGAGGTGAAGCTCGACGGCAGCGGCAGTGGGGGGAATGACACCGCGAGGCACCCCACTTGGAGGAGCATCTTGAACTTGGATTTCAGGTCTGTTATCAGAGGTGTTGGGGTCACTTCCGCGTAAGAGTTCATGACGACAGCAGTGGCACCACGTGGGAGCACACGCCCCACCTCCCGCAGCATGCACGCACTCCTTGATGTATCACGATCATCGATTAGCTCCTTAGTTAGATCTGAAATGCGCATCATAGATAATCCCGGAATTACTCCGAGGCTCTTGTCGTCATCATTGTCGTTGTCAGTGGAGGTGCCACCACCGGAGGATTCACAATGGAGCTCACTTATGACGTCAATGTACACGTGCGCCGCTAAACAATACGGAGTGGGGACCCAAAGGGCTATCCAGGGAACCTGCATTTTCTCTGCCATTTCGCCTGCAAAAATCACGAGAGCGTCGGTCAAAAAACAACTCACCTTCTTTCTCACATCTTGCACCGCGACGTCAATAGCTGCTTTAAAATTCTCAGGCGCCGCTTTCAAGAACAACTCAACGTGTTCTCCCGAATGCTCCATTGGCCCGCAGTGGCCGTTTGGCAAGCCGTCGTTGACTTCATAGACTCGGATGTTGCTGGGTAGCTTGGCTCTCAACGGCGGAGGGAAGATGAGGCTGTTAGACTTGGCTATGTTCAAGAAAGAGAAGCAGACATCTGGGGCGGCTGGGGCAAGCTTGAGGACCAAGTTGACGAGGGCCCAAGCTTGGCCGCCGAACGGGAAGGGAATGACGACGACATGTTTTCCCGAAGACATGGTGGTCTTGATTTGTAATCTTTTACGTGGTAAGTTGTGTTGTAGTTTGAGGAAATGGGGAATTCGAAATGAGTCCTCTTTTTGGATGCTTAGGAGTAGAGGAGTTTGCCTATATATAGAGGAGAGCATAGTGCGTGAGAGAGGATAAAATATTGGATGAGTGAAATACTCCACGTAGGCCGTGCAGAAAATCATTCGCTGATGGACACACATCATTCGGTCTCTCTCTAGGAGAAAATATTAGCTACCCTAACAATCTACTTTAAACGGGTAAAAAGGGGAGCACAATCAACTAATGTTTCGGGTTGAGTCTGGTATTGTAAAAGCCCATGACCCATTGACACCTCCACTTTACAGGATGGAGAAATTCACTTTGGAAGAGCCTAGAAATCAGTACATTAAATTATTTACCTCAATTCTTCTCTTCAACAGAAACAATTATTAAAAATTCTGTTATAAAATTAACGCGGAAAAATATCGGTTCTTTCAATCTAAATCAATGCGATATCACAAAAATTTGAATGAGGAACAATCCATTATAATTGGAGGATCAGAATTACAATCTCTCGCACATTCACTTGAGTGCTAAATCACATCTAGATTAGGCTTAAATTCAAAGTGTTTATAAATAAATTAACTCAATTCTACGTAAAATTTATGGTATAAGATTCATCATGTTGAGAACTCCTCCACATGCGATTAAAGAGAGCACCATTGCATCGTCCTCTTTCTTTCTTTGCATTCATCCTCTACTGTGCGGCGCTTTTCACTACGCAACTCAATTCTACGTTCCATTTTTTTCACTCTTATTCAAGTTTTGTGCAACAAACACAGAAATTGACAAGGGATGCCGTGATTCTTGTCTTCAACGAAAACAATTATAAAAAATCAGTGTTTACTTGTCGAGGCTACTGTGTAGGAAAAAGGAAGGGTTAAGAGTGGCAAACTATTTAGGAGATGTCCAATAGATAGATGCTTTTCCAAGAACATAAAGACAAGGAGCTATCACAGTCATCCATGAAAGTTGAGGTTCTTTCAAAGTTTGCGGGCTCCAAACTAAGGAAAAAAAAAGAAAGAATTGGCTCATTTGTGCGGGAAAGAAATATAAGACTTCGCATGTGTTTTTGCATGTCCTATGAGAAAAACAATTGTAATAGTAAGTGTAAGCTCTCGATAATCATAAATTATGCGTGTGATAATTGTGTGACAATTTTTTTTTTGGGTGTATTATTCATACTATATCTTTGGTTAAGCATGTTTGGACCCAAATTTGAATGAGGAACGATCCATTATAATTGGAGGATCAGAATTACAATCGCTCGCACGTTCACTTGAGTGCTAAATCACATCTAGATTAGGGCTAAATTCAAAGTGTTTATAAATAAATTAATTCAATTCTATGTAAAATTTCTGGTATAAGATTCATCATGTTTAGAACTCCTCCACATGCGATTAAAGAGAGCGCCATTGCATCGTCCTCTTTCTTTCTTTGCATTCATCCTCTATTGTGCGGCGCTTTTCGCTGCGCAACTCTTGGCTGAACAAACCCATGTGTAAGAGAAAGTATTGAGTGCCTCTTATGTAATCAGCACAATTAAAAAGAAGGCATCTGAAATAATGACACATGTCTAAAGTAAGCCCAAACGTCACTCGCTTGCACGCTCTCTCCTCTCTCTCGCCCAAAAGCTTTGAGCATCAAATGACTATTCAGCCATCTCTACATACATTTACAGCCTCGCTGGTAAAGAGGAAGAAGGGAAAGCAGGAGGCGAGGCAGGGAGACGAAGCAGGTTTGTCGTTTCATATATTTCATGTGTTCATATATTTCATATATTTCATATTGACCAAAAAAATACTATGATCTAGAGACACGTTCGAATAGACTTAATGACCTCCTTAAATACTCCTCCACACCTTCCTAGCTGTTGGCATTCTCAAGAGGAATTTCTTCCAATCAATCCATTGGACAGAATCAATTAAGGAAATCTTTATTCTAGACTTGGTTTCAGTCTGGATCTCATTAGGGTGAAAAAGATTTATGGAGTAAATAGACTTTGACAAAATTCTGCGATATAGCTCTGAATTTTAGTATTCTAAGAAAGTTTTATCAATTTTTAAACCTAATAGGAGTTTTCTCAACAACAAGAAGTAATTATGCAATAAATATACTTTATCTTCATTAGAATAAGAGATTATCGCAATTTTGAAATTAATTATGCGCCCCTTGAATTAAAGCCGAAAAATATTTAGTTCAATCAAAGTGGAAAAGTAAAATGAAAATTGTTCAAAAACAACTTAAGATAGACATCCTTCATGGAGAGTATCGCCTCTGACTTATCCATTGAAAGTGTTCTGAACCACTGTTACATTTATCTATAGGATAGATCCATCGAAACTATTTTAGATCTATATATGAAACATATTTCATTTTATAAGCTTAAATCTTCTTTCTATCTTAAAGGCCATCATGACCCTCTTCCTTTTCATTGTCCATGTGAAACGCACTGGTTATGAGCCCAGAAGAAAAAGGAAAGAACTTCACACCACCCACGCAATCAGTTTGTTCCTAGGAACGTTCGCGCTAAGTTTCGTTCACAGAGCCTTATTTCCTCTCGATTGAACTTCTGCGCAGCAAGGGCGTCATTGGATAGACAAATCAATGTCTATTGTAAGTCTGGCGGTAGGGAACTATTTGGAGAATATAGTTCTTGAAGTTGCATGCGAAGCTAAAGTGAAGGTTCCTAAAGTCAAGGATTTTGTCTTTCAATATTGTGGGCTTCAGTGAATTTTTCGTTCAGGAAATTTTGGCTGCACATCTCCCTCATGGAGCAGCTAAGAAGCATCGACACTCTCCGGAAGCTTTCGTGTCGTGTCTAACACTCGGACACGTGCCCGACACGCTCCGACACGTCCTGACACGCGGTCAACGAGTGTCGAAAAATCCGACACGTGGTCAACTCTTCCCGACACGCTCCTACACGCGATTCCGACACGCACGGGGTCAATTTTAAAATTTTTAATACTTGAGGGGTTAAAATGTAAATATATGAAAAAATAATGAAAATAACAAAAGTAAAGGGGAAAGTAGAAAATTCTTACTCTCAAGTTTCTCACTGATAAGGTTTTTCTTCCTGTGAGTGACGATGGAATGCCTCTCTTCTTGTCAGCGTCATTCCGTTGCCCCCACATCCTTGAAGTTATATATATTTTTTTTTTTTTGCTTCTTTCCGTCTCTCGCAAGCATCTCTTGCGAGTCTTGCGAGTTATCTCTTTTGGTCTACGTTATTGGTTTGTGAGTTATCTCTCACATTTTCTGTGGCAAATTTAGTAATCTCCTTTTCTTTTGGTCAAACTTCAAGAGTTCTTGTCTTGGATTTTCATTTTTCTCAAACCTTGTTTTGCAGAGGAGCTCCAAGCTAGTCTATATCATGAACTCCGAACTCTGTTTAGGACTATAAGAAATCTCACTAATCTCCAACAAGTATAAGAAAACAGGACATGTTCCTTCAAGTTTACTCTTTCATGTTTGCAATTTTCGAATTTCTCGTTCAATCTTTGTCAAATTAAAACAATTAATGATATTAACAAATGTTAGCTTTTTTTTTAGTATAAATTAATTCTATGCTCTTTTTATTATTATTTATTTATTTTTGCATTTATATATAAAAATATTCATTTAATATATAACGTGTCGGAACGTGTCGCAATTCTCTATTTTTTGAGAAATGACATGTCGGCGTGTCGTGTCGTGTGGTGTCGCGTGTCCATGTCGGTGCTCCGAGTAGTGACAGTCTCCGAGCACTAGATTAACTACCACTGAACATAAGAAAAAATTATCATAAAAAATGATATGGTGCCTGCATCACTGAATGTGGCATGTAGTGCAGGCTTCTGTCCGTTGAGACACTGCAACGGCCTTGATGTTTGCTGCATGAAGCGCGACGCCCCCTTTTCTTCTTCCTTTTTCTTTAATTTTTTCCGTTTAATATTCTTTTCTTTCCTACCAAAAGAACCTCCTATTCCTTGAGAGAGAGAGAGAGAGAGAGAGAGAGAGAGAGAGAGAGAGAGAGAGAGAGAGAGAGTAATCGTATATTTTCTTAAAGAAATAAAGAGGTCATGTTTGGGTGTGAAAGAACTATGGCAAGAAGAAAATTGAAAAAAAAAAAAAAGAAGAGAGAAAAATAAGAAAGAAGGAAGGTTATGGAGATGAGGTGTGAATGGGAAGGACGAATTTAATTTTACGTGGGGAAAGGGATGCAAGGCGGGGACAAACACATATTACAAGTCAAAAGTGGTGCACTATCTCAATTAGATTCGAATGAAGAACGACTAAAACTCCTTCATTCACAGTCACTAAGCAATGCATTGCGACATGTAATTACACCCTACATTGCATCGGTCGGGCGGCTTTTTCTATCATTTGTATTTCACAAATGGAAAAATCGGTCTTTCTCTCTCATGAATCGAGGACCTTTGTCACTTTCCTCGTCCGTCCCCACCGCTCTTCTTTCCGACTTTGCAAATCCACAGATCTCTTCTTTTTGGCATCAATGTGAAACACGCTAATTATCTCCAGCTGTTCAAAAGCGGAAAAAGAAGAAGGAAAAGAGGCTTAAATAGCCCCCATCAATCAATACACTCCCCAGTCGATACGTTCCACTTTTTTTCACTCTTATTCAAGTTTTGTGCAACAAACACAGAAATTGACAAGGGATGCCGTGATTCTTGTCTTCAACGAAAACAATTATAAAAAATCAGTGTTTAGTTGTCGAGGCTACTGTCTAGGAAATAGGAAGGGTTAATAGTGGCGAACTATTGAGGAGATGTCCAATTGATAGACGCTTTCCCAAGAACATAAAGACAAGGAGCTATCGCAGTCATCCATGAAAGTTGAGGTTCTTTCAAAGTTTGCGGGCTCCAAACTAAGGAAAAAAATAAAGAGTTGGCTCATCTATGCAGGAAAGAAATATAAGACTCCGCACATGGTTTTGCATGTCCTATGAGAAAAACAATTGTAATAGTAAGTGTAAGCTCTCGCTAATCATAAATTATGCGTGTGATAATTGTGTGACAATTTTTTTTTTTGATGTATTATTCATACTATATCTTTGGTTAAGCATGTTTGGACCCAAATTTGAATGAGGAACGATCCATTATAATTGGAGGATCAGAATTACAATCGCTCGCACGTTCACTTGAGTGCTAAATCACATCTAGATTAGGGCTAAATTCAAAGTGTTTATAAATAAATTAATTCAATTCTATGTAAAATTTCTGGTATAAGATTCATCATGTTTAGAACTCCTCCACATGCGATTAAAGAGAGCGCCATTGCATCGTCCTCTTTCTTTCTTTGCATTCATCCTCTGTTGTGCGGCGCTTTTCGCTGCGCAACTCTTGGCTGAACAAACCCATGTGCAAGAGAAAGTATTGAGTGCCTCTTACGTAATCAGCACAATAAAAAAGAAGGGATCTGAAATAATGACAAATGTATAAAGTAAGCCCAAACGTCACCCGCTTGCACGCTCTCTCCTCTCTCTCTCGCCCAAAAGCTTTGAGCATCAAATGACTATTCAGCCATCTCTACATACATTTACAGCCTCGCTGGTAAAGAGGAAGAAGGGAAAGCAGGAGGCGAGGCAGGGAGACGAAGCAGGTTTGTCGTTTCATATATTTCATGTGTTTATACTAGGATCTAGAGACACGTTCGAATAGACTTAATGACCTCCTTAAATACTCCTCTACGCTTTCCTAGCCGTTGGCATTCTCTAGAGGAATTTCTTCCAATGAATTTCTTCCAATCAATCCATTGGACAGAATCAATTAAGAAAATATTTATTCTAGACTTGGTTTCAGTCTGGATCTCATCAGGGTGAAAAAGATATCTGGAGTAAATAGACTTTGACAAAATTCTGCGATATAGCTCTGAATTTTAGTATTCTAAGAAAGTTTTATCAATTTTTAAACCTAATAGGAGTTTTCTCAACAACAAGAAGTAATTATGCAATAAATATACTTTATCTTCATTAGAATAAGAGATTATTGCAATTTTGAAATTAATTATGCGCCCCTTGAATTAAAGCCGAAAAATATTTAGTTCAATCAAAGTGGAAAAGTAAAATGAAAATTGTTCAAAAACAACTTAAGATAGACATCCTTCATGGAGAGTATCGCCTCTGACTTATCCATTGAAAGTGTTCTGGAGAACCACTGTTACATTTATCTATAGGATAGATCCATTGAAACTATTTTAGATCTATATATGAAACATATTTCATTTTATAAGCTTAAATCTTCTTTCTATCTTAAAGGCCATCATGACCCTCTTCCTTTTCATTGTCCATGTGAAACGCACTGGTTATGAGCCCAGAAGAAAAAGGAAAGAACTTCACACCACCCACGCAATCAGTTTGTTCCTAGGAACGTTCGCGCTAAGTTTCGTTCACAGAGCCTTGTTTCCTCTCGATTGAACTTCTGCGCAGCAAGGGCATCATTGGATAGACAAATCAATGTCTATTGTAAGTCTGGCGGTAGGGAACTATTTGGAGAATATAGTTCTTGAAGTTGCATGCGAAGCTAAAGTGAAGGTTCCTAAAGTCAAGGATTTTGTCTTTCAATATTGTGGGCTTCAGTGAATTTTTCGTTCAGGAAATTTTGGCTGCACATCTCCCTCATGGAGCAGCTAAGAAGCATCGACACTCTCCGGAAGCCTTCGTGTTGTGTCTAACACTCGGACACGTGCCCGACACGCTCCGACACGTCCTGACACGCGGTCAACGAGTGTCGAAAAATCCGACACGTGGTCAACTCTTCCCGACACGCTCCTACACGCGATTCCGACACGCACGGGGTCAATTTTAAAATTTTTAGTACTTGAGGGGTTAAAATGTAAATATATGAAAAAATAATGAAAATAACAAAAGTAAAGGGGAAAGTAGAAAATTCTTACTCTCAAGTTTCTCACTTATAAGGTTTTTCTTCCTGTGAGTGACGATGGAATGCCTCTCTTCTTGTCAGCGTCGTTCCGTTGCCCCCACATCCTTGAAGTTATAATTTTTTTTTTTTTTTTTGCTTCTTTCTGTCTCTCGCAAGCATCGCTTGCGAGTCTTGCGAGTTATCTCTTTTGGTCTACGTTATTGGTTTGTGAGTTATCTCTCACATTTTCCGTGGCAAATTTAGTAATCTCCTTTTCTTTTGGTCAAACTTCAAGAGTTCTTGTCTTGGATTTTCATTTTTCTCGAACCTTGTTTTGTAGAGGAGCTCCAAGCTAGTCTATATCATGAACTCCGAACTCTGTTTAGGACTATAAGAAATCTCACTAATCTCCAACAAGTATAAGAAAACAGGACATGTTCCTTCAAGTTTACTCTTTCATGTTTGCAATTTTCGATTTTCTCGTTCAATCTTTGTCAAATTAAAACAATTAATGATATTAACAAATGTTAGCTTTTTTTTAGTATAAATTAATTCTATGCTCTTTTTATTATTATTTATTTATTTTTGCATTTATATATAAAAATATTCATTTAATATATAACGTGTCGGAACGTGTCGCAATTCTCTATTTTTTGAGAAATGACGTGTCGGCGTGTCGTGCCGTGTTGTGTCGCGTGTCCGTGTCGGTGCTCCGAGCAGTGACAGTCTCCGAGCACTAGATTAACTACCACTGAACATAAGAAAAAATTATCATAAAAAATGATATGGTGCCTGCATCACTGAATGTGGCATGTAGTGCGGCTTCTGTCCGTTGAGACACTGCAACGGCCTTGATGTTTACTGCATGAAGCGCGACGCCCCTTTTCTTCTTCCTTTTTCTTTAATTTTTTCCGTTTAATATTCTTTTCTTTCCTACCAAAAGAACCTCCTATTCCTTGAGAGAGAGAGAGAGAGAGAGAGAGAGAGAGTAATCGTATATTTTCTTAAAGAAATAAAGAGGTCATGTTTGGGTGTGAAAGAACTATGGCAAGAAGAAAATTGAAAAAAAAAAAGAAGATAGAAAAATAAGAAAGAAGGAAGGTTATGGAGATGAGGTGTGGATGGGAAGGACAAATTTAATTTTACGTGGGGAAAGGGATGCATGGGGGGGACAAATACATATTACAAATCAAAAGTGGTGCACTATTGTTGAATAATTCAATGGATAAGTCAGAGGCGATACTCTCAATAGATAAGATGCCTCTGCTATCACTGCCACCAGCAAATGGACCGAATGGTTGGATATGACTGCGAGAAGTAGGACAGCAAAGGAAGGAACTTTTGGACACCGACACTGATCGATGGACTTTAAGTATACAACTGTTGGAAAAGATATCGGTCATCTTTTGAAGTATAGTAGAGTATAGAAGACTACGACATTTTGATGTACCGACTAATGATGTCCATCAAGTTATTTAAATAAAAGTGTTTGGCTTTTATCTTATAAAAGTTTTAGTTGGTGTGCATCGTTTTCTGAATATAGGGAAGGGAGTTGTTGGATATGCTTCCGCCATATTTCTGCGCAGGGACCTATGGACAAAGATGTAAACCCCCATGACTTATAGACTTATTATAACTCTTTGGTATCAGAGTAATAGACTTTCAGGTTCAAAGCAAGTGATCTGTGGCGACCCTAACGGATCGGGGGCCGTCGGGGGTGCCACAATTTAATTTTACATTTAACAATTTCATCAATTTAATTCTAAATCTTTATTTGATAATCCAATGTAGTCATTGTGAGTCTTGTGGCCAATTTTTGACAGAAACCACTAGCTTAGCAATATGCCACATAAGACAACCCAAGACAACTAGACTGCCACATTAATAATTCTCGATAGAAATTAATTGTAATGGCTACATTGATGTTTCGCGCAAAAAATTTATGATCAAATTGATAAAATTACTATATTTTATTAAGATTGTTTTCAAAAGTGACCATGAGGCAATAATACGATATGACACTAAATGCTGAATTATTGAAACCTTTGTGAGATTTGCTCTTTGGAGTCATCGTGAAAATGTGGAATGCATTTGTACGGATGAGCAGACATGCACTATCCATGAAAGCTCAGTTCGTGCCTGGCATGGATGGAGTACAAACACGATTGGAAAAGCAACGTAATTGGAGAATTATTAGGGAGAGTGACAAGGACAAGGGGGGATGCACTATGATTTGTCTACATCATGGCTTGACCATCATACCCTTTTTGTGGACCATCTCTCGAGATCTTTCCCCCAATTGGGATCGAGGCATGTGAACCTTCAGGAAACCTATCTACACAGCGATTGTTCAGGGGCTTGTGTACACTACCTTGGTTCAGTGCCTAATACTTGAACTTCACATACATTTTGGACCTCTACTGCTATATTCTGATGCTTGAATGAAAATAATATAAAATCAGAACATGATTTTTCCAAACACAAAGAATTTGATCGATATTCCACATTTGGTCAAGTTTTACATGTAAATTTGATTAAGGAATCCAAAATGGCCGGAGAATCTTGTGAAGAAAATATAGCAGTTGATCGAAAACATATTAATGATTTACCATGAAAAGAATTGTTAAGGGACTAAGATAACTGAACTTAAGGAATTTGTGGAAGAGTACATATGGGTTAATTGAAGCAATTGTTCTCCCAATTGAGCATCCTCGTGGATAATATGAAATGGAAAGAATTTGCATAAGGGGATAAACAGAACCAAATATATTTTGAACGGAGGAAGCAAATCATTCTTCAAAAAAAGTGCTTCGAGAAAATTATAACTCACATTTGGCTGTGATAGCGCTTATCTACAACTCTACTAACACTTTGCCAGCATCATCAAAATCTCGAATTTCATCAATCAAGTACTAATCTCTACGCTATGTGCAATTTAGAATGATAAATAAAAGAAACCACACACCCACACAATTTTGAGTAGTAAAATTTTCCTTTCAGAAATACAAAAAATTACTCAATTTCTCTCATTTAGCTATATGTAAAATTTTTCTATATTTCAAATCTCGAATGAGTTCCCGTGTTTCCTAAGTGCTTGTACATAATAGGTTAAATTCGGTCACTTATTCCAAACTTTCCAATTAAATTGGGGACAAGAAATAGACGACAATCATCATCGCACTATGGAAAAGCATTCATCAATTATTTTTCTCATCCGTCCCAATCGCTCAGAATGCTTCAGAATGCATTTGAAAGCTACAGAATGCGAAGCTTCACAAGTAGAAAGAAAAAGAGAATTGGCTCGTCCTTCCGTGAGGGAAAGAAAGGTTCTTCCTTCTTTGCTTTAGCCTCTTGGCCCGACTATTCCAAGTAATATTGATTTTTGCGATTTTTTTATGATACGCATAATTAATTTTGGGACCTCATGTTCCGATTGTTTATATTTTTTCTTGTGACAATTTGCAATTTTTGAAAGGAAGCAAGCAACGCAAAATATGACATGATCTTAAATTGAAGAAAAAAATAGAAAACAAAAAGCAAAGTGAGTTGGGTGGCCACATGTCTACACCTTAGAGGCCCCCTCCCCATGCAGCAACTATATACAATCTCCTATGATTGATGACTTAGAATTATAGACATCATTCATATTTAATTTAAGTTTGCATGGACATTATTCAAATTTACTTTTAGTTAAGTTTGCATATTGGTATTTCTATAAATTGAACACCAATCAAGATATAATTAGAGGTCATTTTTTCCAACTAGGTACAGATGAAAAGGTGACTGCTTAATAAAAATCACTTCAAATTAGATACATCATAATGACACTCTTAGGCTACATGCATTTGGAAGAAGAATGTGAGATCCCATTCTTACATTTTAGGGAATGTTTCATTCTACCCTTCATAACTTTGAATTTGGTGCATGTCAGATCTAGAACTTCAAAAAACCACATCCCTATTCCGTCTAACCCAAACTTGTATTTTGTTATGCTCATTAAGACCGCTAATTTTTTTCCATCACATGTACAGTGCATATGTCTTTATGGGATAATTAAGATGCATATATTAGATAATCTAAAATGTTTTCACAAATGATATACACTTTCTATTAAAAGATAAATTCTCGATTCGATGAGCATGGATTGTTTATTTTGTTGTATTTGCGTCACATCTCGCATCACATCTATGATTATTAAATTGATCTTTATGCTAAGTTAAAGGAGTACCTGTCAACTTTTTTGGCATTGTAGAAATTGTTTTTACAGAATGAATAGTACATCTCCTTCCGGATGCTCTCTTTTTCATCCATTGGTTGTTTATTTTGTTGTATTTGCGTCACATCTCGTACCACATCCATGATTAATTGCAAATTTATCTTTATGCTAAGTTAAAGGAGTACCTGTCAGCTTTTTTGGCATTGTAGAAATTGTTTTTACAGAATGAATAGTACATCTCCTTCCGGATGCTCTCTTTTTCATCCATTGGTTGTTTATTTTGTTGTATTTGCGTCACATCTCGTACCACATCCATGATTAATTGCAAATTTATCTTTATGCTAAGTTAAAGGAGTACCTGTCAGTTTTTTGGCATTGTAGAAATTGTTTTTACAGAATGAATAGTACATCTCCTTCCGGATGCTCTCTTTTTCATCCATTGGTTGTTTATTTTGTTGTATTTGCATCACATCTCGTACACATCCATGATTAATTAATTGATCTTTAAATTTGTCTTTTTTGGCATTGCTGAATAGTTAATTGGTTGTTTATTTTGTTGTATTTGTACCTCATATTACATCCATGATTAATTACAAATTTGTTTTTTAAGTTAAAGGCATTTTTTGGCATAGAAATTGTTTTTACAGAATGAATAGTACATCTCCTTCCGGATGCTCTCTTTTTCATCCATTGGTTGTTTATTTTGTTGTATTTGCATCACATCTCGCATCACATCCATGATTAATTATAAATTGATCTTTATGCTAAGTTAAAGGAGTACCTGTTAGCTTTTTTGGCATTGTAGAAATTGTTTTTACAGAATGAATAGTACATCTCCTTCCGGATGCTCTCTTTTTCATCCATTGGTTGTTTATTTTGTTGTATTTGCGTCACATCTCATATTACATCCATGATTAATTACAAATTTGTCTTTATGCTAAGTTAAAGGAGTACTCGTAAGCTTTTTTGGCATTGTAGAAATTGTTTTTACAGAATGAATAGTACATCTCCTTCCGGATGCTCTCTTTTTCATCCATTGGTTGTTTATTTTGTTGTGTTTGCGTCACATCTCGTACCACATCCATGATTAATTGCAAATTGATCTTTATGCTAAGTTAAAGGAGTACCTGTCAGCTTTTTTGGCATTGTAGAAATTGTTTTTACAGAATGAATAGTACATCTCCTTCTGGATGCTCTCTTTTTCATCCATTGGTTGTTTATTTGTGTTATATTTATATCACATTATCAAATAAGTACATTCAGAGTTGCTCATTCTAATTTTTTCGTGTTACCATTGCCATGCTTCCGTGCCCAACAACAATGGATGATAAGTGATATTTACTTTTAGAACGAATATCACTCCAAGATTACCTCCACATGAATTTCCAATGAAACCATAAACGACCTCCTTTTTTTTTTTATCATTGAAAATTTGAAGACATGGCATAATTTTTGCAATGCTCATAACTCAAAGTTGGATAGTCACGATCGCGGGGGGGCATGAAATGACGTTTTCTTTGGCCAAAGTAGAGACCAGAAAAAGCATAGTAGAAAATCTTGCTTACAGAGATTTATCTCTTGACAGTGTCTTTCGGTAGCTTTACTATTACTTGAATTTGTAGCTGATTTGCTCTTTCGTTCTCGGTACCTTTCCTTCCGATCAATGATTCTCCTTTGCACGACTTCTTCATTTTGATCTTCATTAGCTATATAGTTTGTTCTGCTAATTCACTATTAGAACTGATAAAGATAATTGGAGAAGATCATCATTGGTAAAATTCTGATATTTTTTCTATGATATTATATGTCACGCCCCGATCTCCGAGCTCGTGCCCATCCCTCTCTGGTCGATAATATTTTGCGACTTCCCAAGACTAGTCGCCAACCTTTTTCGTTTTATTGCACATGCGGAAGCGAATAATAAATCCCCTGACAGTAACCATCTCGGGATAGAAAAGCAGAACAACAAATTCACAAACAAACATGCCTTTATATTCACATAGAGTCATGTACAAGGTCTATGGTCATAAGACTACAAAAGACTATCTTTCCAAAAAGAAGTGGTCCTAACTGACTTACACTTCAGATCACTTCCTCTCGGCTCCAGGTCCTCTACTCGACGACCCTGAAAAATTTAAGCCCACAACGGGGTGAGATATAAATCTCAGCGAGTTCGCACGCTAAACCCCGATTATGAGGGAAATATGCCTAGAAGCGCCCTAATCACACAATCATCCAATCAAGGAGACATATCTCGTCTCAAATCCACCCTGCACGTCAGTACAATTTATATCACAGACAGCATGAGAGAATGAGCAACAAATAAGCTCCAACAACTGGAACGCCACACTCAATTAATCGTGCGTTCCTAGTTTTGATCTCGGCATATAGTATGGCCTACTTTTTGTTCAACGATCCTCTGACATTGTCAGGCATTGTCTCACACTATTGTGCATGGCATCGTCACTACGTTGATGGCATTCCATAAAGGAGCATCAGTCCAAAGTTTATTGCTGCCGGCATCCATTGGTAGGGCATCCATTGGTAGGGCATCTCATATAGGGGTAACGTCCAGCTCAACAGCTCGGAACAGTTTATCTTAACCAACACACGACCACTCAATCTCGGTCCAAGATACCGTGCCTTGCACTCAAATGCTTCAATTAAAATAGTGATCCTGGTCTTTTTCTTTGTATTAGAGATACACTGGAAAATAGTCGTGTGTGGGTACACGGTCAACTCGATCCAGAAAAATTGATATCTTCCAATTTAAAATCACACTGTTTTATATAGTATATAAAACCATTTTCGATGTTAAAATCTGACACCCGAGATTTTCTGAGTAAATATTGGAAATTCATAATTTCTGGAATTAAATACTCAAATTTCCAATTAGCACTCAATTGGCATAATTTAACACTCAATTGCAGAAATTTACCACACCATTGTAATCAGCATGAAATTTCGGTCACCGGCTATACCAGCCTAATTTCCGAAAAAATAATTAATAATTAATTAATTTCGAAAATTAATTAAATAAATCAATTCAATTTCTAAAAATACTAACCTAGGCCAAAATTATTAAATTAAATACCAATACGGACCCGGAAAATTCTCGAACCCTTCTAGATAAATAGTACAATTTATCTAGGCCTCACTTAATCTAATCTAACCACCTAACATGCATAATTACATAATTAAATAAATAATTTAATCTAACTAACCACCTAATTTCTAGTTAATTAAATCTAAACACCCCTTAGATGTCATTAGCCTACTAAGAAGGGTTTAGTGCAAAGACTCACCGGTTTATTGTGGAAACCGGTTCATCGCGATGATGGCATGACGGCGGCCAAAATTTGAATTTTCGGCAGTGGTGGCAGACACTCGGGCCGGGCCTAAAACGAACCCAACAAATCTTAGCCCAAATCTGAGATTTGTTTTCAACTTGGGCTGGGCTTCGTGGCTTCAAATGGCCCAACTGCTGAATTCTTGGGCCAAGTTGCGGGCCTTGCTGGGCTAAAATCTGAATTGTGTTGCTGATGATGCGGGCCGAACAAGAAGACACGAGCTGTTTGATCGAGGGCCGCTTCGTGAAGACTGACGGCGAAGGAGCAGCTGCTTCGTTTGACTGGAACGTGGCAAAGATGGGCTTCGGTGGGGCAAAATTGCTGGCAGCTGGAGGATGGAGGTGTGATCGTGGGCTCGTGGACGTGGGCCTCACTTGGAGTAGCTTCGGCGAGTTGGCAGCTTGAGATGGAGCACAATCCCTGGCAGCAAGCGGCTAGGTTTCTTCAGTGGTCAACTAAGGAGAAGGGGAAGTTCTTTTGTTGACCGAAGGGAGTTGGCTCATGGACAAGTGTCCATGGGTGAAGGGAAGAGGAAGAAATTTTGGTGAGTGGAGATTGACGTAGGGGCGGCTTCGAAGGAAAACAAAAGGGAAATGAAAGGCAAAGTAAAAGAAAACGTGAGCAGGAGAGGCCGAGAGAGAGAAGTGCACGAAGATGGAGGTGGAGTCGGCAACGCCAGCTTGCCCGAGAAGATTTGTGCAAAAAGAAAGGAAATAGTCAACAACCCTTAGCCACTCCATTAATGGCTTGTCCCTCAATACTTTCCAACCAAATTTCCCACAAATAACCCCAATTAAAGTCCCAATTTTTCAGCCTTATGTCCAATTTCGAATTTCACTATATTAAATTCAATTTCCTTACTCAATTTCCCAAATTGAGGTCCGATTTTGATAAAGAAAAATCTTGAACAATTTCCTATAATCCCATGACACTCAAAGGCTCGGCTTGGAAGTCTCAATTTCCATCGATTTAGCCCATTTGAATTTCCGCTAATTTTCCGCAACGTCCGTATCGATTTTCCGCCAAATCCCAGAATCTCTGAAAAATCTTTGGATGATGAGTTGACGTTCCTAAAATAGCTCGTGCACCGCTGAACTTTCAATTTCTGAAATCGGGTTCAAATTCGCGGTTATTTTCAATCTGGTGCGTTTTTAGCGTGACCTAGTCTACCAAGTAACTTTTAGGAATTTTTGGTGCAATTGACCCGTGATCGATTTATCTCGAGTCACAAGGTACATCTTCCACACATTGGCGACTCTCGATTGTCGTGAAAATCTCAAGGCTTCAATTATAGACACAAGGTACCCAAAACGTCAGAAAATCAATTTAGTGCCTATTGATGAGAATTTCGCAATTAGATGGAATCATCCACACTCTGATCACATATCTTGGTCGAATCGACCTATTTCTAATCTCTGATCGATTCTAACAGTGTCGTAATGGCCCTCGCAAATCAACACGGTCGAGCAGTCGATTTCTGGTCGAATTCTCAAGTCCAATTGCATTTAGATCCCTTAATTGTTTCCCCATATAGCCTAGTTATCTCATGAGTGATCAGCTCAGAGAATAGCATTATCGGCGCATCGATGAAAGGCCCGATTTATTTAATCGAAAACAAATTCTGAAAATTCGGACTGTCACATTCTAGGTTAATTATCTTGACTTACACTTTCTTAATGATTTATCATGATCTTTTCGAGTCATATGCCTGTCAAAAATAAAGAACTGAGATGACTGAACATTCAAGATTTAACTATGTGATCCTTTGATGACCTTGGCTTTCCCACGTGTTTAATCGACATAATACTTGACTTGGAGTAATCGTCTCTCTCTATCTCTTGGACTTTTTTTTTTTAAAAAATCAATTTTGTCATCCCAGACATAATATATTTAAAAGTAGTGAGTATTTTTCAGCTGGTTCCAAAAGTATAAATACTCTGATTCCATGCTATGTTAGAAGTTTCACATATTTTACTATTTGGCATAGAAATAATGGAATGTCTTCCTTAGATTTGTACACAATCACTTGGATGGATGGGGTTTTTTTTTTTTTTTGAATTTTTAAAGGGTAGTTGAGCTCTTTCTTTTTCACTAATTTCGAAAAAGGATGCATTGATGGTTGCAATTACTAAGCTTTATTTCTATGAGTTTAAGTCATTCCCAGAAAATCTCAATTCCTCCAACTGCAATGTTTAGATCCTAAAGAGGTTAGTTCAATATGGCATGCTCTGCTAATCTCTACCCTCCCTTTGCATTTCTCAATAGAAATGCACCTCTTCGCATATTTATTCCTTTGTGATACCAAGTAGTGTCTTTGATTATAATAGTTACCAATGGCTGCATTGTTTCTTACACGGAAGAATAGTTTCGCAGAGCAAAGGACGTAGCAGAAAATGTGAATCCCGATTCTGCTCATGCATCCAGTGATGTTGCTCTTCTCTATAAAGAACTCAGTTTTTTTTTCTCCTTTTTGTGTATAATGTGATGTAGGATTGTCCATTAATGTTGTGGCACCCATCGAACGGCCCCCGAACCGTTAGGGTCGCCACAGTTCAATTACCATTCGCTTGACCTGATAACATGTCACGCTAATACCATTTCAATTGCAGCGGGTCCATACAACCATGGGGGTTTACATCTTTTAGATTGATCCCTTGCGGAGTTCATATACAGAAGCACATCCAATAACTCCCTTCCCTATATTCAGAAAACAATGCACACCTACTAAACATTTATAGGTAAAAGCCATACACTTTTATTTACTTAAACCAGATGGACATCATTCTTCGATACATCAAAATGCCCTAGTCTTCTATACTCGGCTATACTTCAAAAGATGACTGACATCTCCTCCAATAGTCGTATACTTAAAGTCCATCGATTAGTGTCGATGTCCAAAAGTTTCTTCCTTTGATATAATCCCCAAAATGGGTGAGTACAACCACTCAGCAGTAAAGATCCACCAAATTACTCATTGCGTCAAACAGAACAATCAAGGCATCATAACAAAGCACATATCATTCATTACATTCAAGCATAACTTACCTTGCAACCATACATATGTCATCATACCATATGTGCATACACCATCATGCACTCATCATCAAGCATTCATGCATATATCACCACGCCATATGTGCATATACCACCATGCACTCATCATCAAGCATTTATGCATATATCACCATGCCATATGTGCATATACCACCATGCACTCATCATCAAGCATTCATGCATATATATGCCATATGTGCATATACCACCATGCAGTCATGCATATCTCACCATGCCAACGTGCATATACCACCATGATTCATATCATCCATGCTATCAAGCATACATCACCGTGAGATCCATTCATGCCTTCATGATCGCATTTTCAATATCAAATAGCATTAATTTACTTTCATAAGTAGATCATGCATCATGCCATATGCATACACCCATGCACATGATTCATTTTCAATTCTTATCTTTCACTAGGATCTCGTCAGTTTTTCTTTCCAGGGACCAATGTTTGCATCCCATAATTTATCGCTCGCATCCAACTAGGCATCGCGAGGAACCTCCGGGCATGTATTCAAAATACAACTGGGCATCCGGCCCCCCACATTCCGGGCATCTCCCATCCCAACTAGCATCACGAGGCATCCCCCCGGGCACAAACCTCCGGGGCTTCCGGAATTACGTACCGACATACCACCAGGATTCCCCCCCTCTGGAATTACGTACCGTATACCACCGGGCATCTCGAAACTCCCAAGGACCCTCTGGAATTACGCCACTAGGCCACCGAGCATCTGGCACCCCCACATTCCAGGCATCCCGACACTTCCGGGGCATCGTCAGCTCACACCTCCAACGGTATCATCATCATCATAATTTATATTCACATTTGTGTCTCAATATCCACATGGCACATGATGTAATAATGCCAATGATTGGAATCAGCCTTTTTATAATCATATAATATGCATTGAGAAAAATATTATTTGATGCAATGGTTTTGAGAAACTTCATTGAATTCATGAAAATCCATGAATCTTTTGATGTCATATGATATGCATGAATGTCACCACATCATTGCACGAATGATAATCCAAGATATCACAATTTATATAGCAAATCAATAACCTGTAAATAGAACAGTTTTTCAGCTTAAACATAATGCGTGCTGTTTATGAAAAATTCTGGAAAATTAGTAAAAGATGGAAATTAATTCTGAAAATTTAACACATTGTAGATAAGATCTAAGAAAACACATTTCGTGAAGAACGCCATATCAAACAAGGCTTCACAGAATACGTACAGGTCCATGCATCACCGAAAAAGGATTTTAACATCATCCATGCACATTTTTGAAAACAATTTCGATTAAACCCTTAAATAAACTCAGAAAATTCTGAAATTTGGACACACTGTCTTTAAGACCTAGAAGTACAAGTTTCATGAAGAAATCATAGTCCAATTCGTTCTGTATTAAAAGATAAAATCGATTTACTTTTCCTATTCTCGGTATCGTTTTCCAGATCTACCCGTGTTGAAGGAAAATCGTTTCCTTGGTCATTACTGGTCTATTTACTCTGAAATTTCAGTATGTTGTTCCTCAAAATATTACCTACAACTTTCATTAAGGACACACGATCAAATATTAACTGTATGATTTTATAAAAATCCCGAAACCATACTAGGTCGAAACAGCGTTTTTCCCATATCCAGTTTTTTCAAAACACAACGATTTCACCAACCTATTTTTGTTCATTTACGCTAAATTTTTGATATGTTCTACCTCAAGAAGTATACTACAACTTTTTTTAAGAGATCAAAGTGATATTTTCACAAGAATGTTACGTTACAGACCACGAAACCACTGAAGGTCATCACGACGAATTCCAGATCTAGTCTCTCCAAAGGAAAGTCGTTTCACCAAGAAATACTTGTTCGTTTTATCTCAAATTTCAGTATGTTATTCTTCGAGATGTTCTCTACAACTTTCATGAAGAGGTTGAAGTGAAATTCCAAATAAAAAGTCACATGCAACGCACGAAATCACCAAGAGGTCAACAAAACAGTTTCCAGATCTAATGTTTTCGTAGAAAAAGGGTTTCACCCCTCAATACTTGTCCATTTTGTCTCAAATTTTAGTATGTTATAATTCAAGATGTTCGCTACAACTTTCATGAGAGGTCTAAACAAAATTCCAATTAAAAAGTCACATGCAACACACAAACTCGCGGACAGTCGGACTGGTCTTTCCGAAATCAGCATGCATGACCAACGAATCTCTCTTCAAAGCTCCGAAATCTCATCCCATCTACCACAACCAAGACTTACCATCTACTACACATACACACAGCAATGCAAAGAGTAGGTTTTAGGACTTCACTTGCCTTAGATTCAAGCACAAAACAGCAGCAAACAGAGGCAAAGCAGCAACGAACGGCGGACGAACAGGCGGACGAACTCTCTTCCTCTCTTTCTCTCTTCTTTCTTTGGACGGTACTCTCTCTCTCTCTTCTCTCTCTTCTGGTCGAATTCCCCCACCCCCTTTTTTCTTTTATTCTCTTATTTGCTTGTAATCATTAGGTTTTGCATGCATGAGACACTTGGCTCCAAGAGGAGGACAAGTGGCTTCAACAAGGAGACAAGTGGCTGCATCTAGAGGACAAATGGAGGAGGTGGCGTGGCCTCCATCCGATTCTCCTTCATGGGTCGACGGTTTGGGCCTCTTGGCCTGCTTTGGGCCCGAAAATTTTGGGCCAAGTTGTCCCATGTCCAATTTAAATAGCCCATAGAAAAATATCAATAATAAGCCCATAATTCCCTCATCACTTTAGGGCATTTGATTTTTATTTTTATTTGTAGAAATCAATTAACATTCCCATAATCAATTAACATTTTCATAAGGGGTTCGGTCCAAGAGATAAAATATCGCTTCCCTCAAAATCAATATTTCGGGTTGAAATTCCCGGATGCCACAAATGTGGGGCTTTTTTGGCGGTTGATCAACTGCTACTGAACATGAGAAAATTCTTATCGAAGATGGCATGGGGCCTGCAGCATATGGCAAGTAGTGTGGGCTTTTGCATGACAGATAGATGTTCGAGATTGAGATCATGTGGTGGCCTTGCCAATTCCTGCATGAAGCGCGACCACGGTCAAGTTTTCAGCCCAAAATGAAAACATCAAATCAAAGAAAAGAACCAAAAAACCCAAATTGAAGTTCTAAGGGGCGTTATGGTTAATGATAAAGTTTTTAGTTTTTGTTTTCAATGGAAAGGAAAATTTTTCATTTCCGGTTTTTTGTTCCCTTGAACATACGTTTAGCTTGTAGAAATAAGAACTTCAAATGGGAATGTAAATTTAAACCTATTCACCATGCCTTTACAATTTATCATTATGCACCTTATCCACCAAAATTTTTACCGAATTGACTTGGAATCTGCGAAAAGAAATTAAAACTCATCGGAGGCCATGCCAAAATTAAAATGGAGAGTTCATGACCTCAATTTACCAGATACGACTGGGACCTTCAAAGCAATTAGTCCGTGCTTACACACATCTCTCTATACACCGATCCAACTTTTGCTGCAAATTGGAGCAAGCGCACTTCATGAAGTAGAGATAAGATCCACGAGGGCCTTGAAATCAGCCTCAGCACTCCCATTAGGCCCAATGGCCTCCACCAATCTCTCCCTCAACTCGCCAACTTTCTTCCTCATTTCCTTCCCTTCCTCGCCCCTCAACGCCACCTCCAATGCCTTCTCCATTCCATCCTTCGTTATGATCCCACCTTCTACTTTTACTCCAATCCCCCACACTTCCTCTATCATCCTCCCGTTCATCATGTTGTCCGCCTAGAATGGCTTGCATACCATCAGTACGCCACCTGCCACGCTCTCGAACACCGAGTTGTACCCGCAGTGTGTCTCGTAGACCCTACACGCTGGGTGGCTCAGCACCTGGCCCTGCGGAGCCCACGGGACGAATTTCCCGTACGCTCTTGCCCGCTCCTGGATCCCCTCGGGCAACTGCGCCATCACATGTTCCTTGAGGTACCATAGAAATGGGGTCCTGGTGGATTCCAAGGCTTCCCCAAGAGCCGATACCTCGCTTGGCAACCGCATTGCCACTGTCCCAAAGCAAATGTACGCCACAGATCAAGGTTCTCTAGCATCGAGCCCCGTGAAGTAACCGGTAGCGTCAGAAGCAGAGCTCTGTGGTGGCAGCGGGAACGACACTGTGAGGCACCCCACCTGGAGGAGGATCTTGAACTTGGACTTCAGCTTCGCTATAAGAGGTGTCGGGTTCGCTTCCGCAAAGGAGTTCAGGACAAGGGCAACAGTGACGCGGGAGCACACGCCCCATCTCGCGCAGCATGCACGCAATCACTGAATTGTCCCAATCATTGGTTATCTCATTCGGTAAATCTGAAATGTGCATCATAAATAATCCTGGAATTACTTCGAGGCTCTTGTCGTTGTCGTCATCAATGGGGGTGTCACCGCCGGAGGATTCACGATGGAGCTCACTGGTGACATCAATGTAAACGTGGGCCGCCAACGCATACGGAGCAGGAACCCAGAGGGTCACCGAGGGAACCTGCGTTTCCTATGCCATTTCGCACGCGAAAATCAAGAAAGCGTCCGTCAATAAACAAATCACATTCATCCCCGCATCTTGCTTCGCGGCGCCAACAGCCGCTCCAAAGCACTCCGGCACGGCTTTGAGGAACCACCCTACGAGTTCTCCTGGATGCTTCATCGGCCCGTGGTGGTCATCTGGCAAGCCATCGCTAATGTCATAGACTCGGACGTTGGGGGTAGCTCGGCTCTCGACAGCGGAGGGAAAACAACACGGCTGGACTTTGACCGTGTTCAAGAAAGAGAAGCAGACGTCCAGGGTGGCCGTAGCGAGCTTGAGCATGAGGTTGGCGAGAGGCCAAGGGTGGCTGCCGAACGGGAAGGCAAGGACGGCGACGTGCCTTCCCAGCAGCATGATCTTTGTAATCTCTTACGCCGGAAGTTGTGTTAACGGTCGAGGAAATTAATGATCTGCAGAGGAACTTTAACAAGAGGAATGCCCGATCATGTGGTTGTGCGAGGTCTGCGAGCTACACTGGCGGAATCGTGCATTTTCTCGTGCACGAGTCAGTGAGGCTCTCTGATTTTGCAGCAAACGATATTTATCGACTTTTTTCTTGGTCCATCCTTAGTTTTCCTGATTTTGTCAGTAATTTCCTTGGAGTAAACTATTTTTCATCAATTAAGTGTTTGTATTTTCTTAATAAAAGTAAATAAACACTTTTTACCTCCCCACCAAAAACTAAAATATCGTTCATATCTCAAGTAGTTTATTGGAATCACTGGGGTTTATTCCACTGACCACCCTTCCAACATGGAAGGAAGAGATGAGAGGTTTGAATCCCCACCTTCTCAGGAGGTTGGGTAGAAACGAATTAGTTTTAGGAGTGAATTTCTACTTCCATGCCCTGCAAGAAGGTAGGACAAAAGTCTGAAAGTGAGAGTTAGAATAGAAATAGAGTAAGACTGACCGAAGAAAAAAAAAGCAGTTATTGGAAAAAAAATAAATAAAGTGATTCACGAATCTACCATTTCTCGTGACATTCACGTGTGTAGTGAGAATTTTAGATGCTTTGAATTAAAGAAAAAGGTCAAGGTGCGTGTATTCAATTCCCATCTTAACACTCTCTATCCCTTTCTCCATGACTAACCACCATTGTCATAGCCTGACCCGCCAGAGTGCCACCATCACCAGCGACTCGCCACCAATTCATTGGGAAGGCGAGGACGGCAACTGTGTTCTCCCGGCAATGTTGCAATGGGATTTAACTTTTCATTTTTATAATTCGGTTCCGAAAATGAAGAGGAATGTCAATTGGGCTATAACGCCAGTGCACGTATGAAATCAAGCTGACCATCTCCCCCTCCGGCGACACCATCACATAGATTTCTAAGAAGAATGTAGAATGCAGACGCGAAGATAATACAATATAGATTTGACCTATGGATAACATGGTAGATATGATCAACAAAATGTTGGAAACAGTAAAATGAAAGTTATTATTGACATAGAGATGCAAAGAAGTCCACAGATTAAGATTGCAGACCAGAGAAGGCTGCCGAAGCACTTCCTACAGCAGCGTCTTCCCGATGGGAATTCAGCTCCTCACTCAGATCCTCCTGCAATCTGAAACTTCTACTGTCTTATTGAAATGTCAGGATAATGGAAGCAACCTGAAAGCATGTTCATGACCAATATACAAGAAGAGGATGAGAAGGATGAACACATCAGTTCAGCGTCTATAGCTTGAGGGTGTCGATGAAAGCAACCACATCATCAAGCTTGTGGCTTAGGAAGCGCTGCAGGAATTCTACAGAGTTCGAGAGGGTCTGGTAGATAGGGGGGAGTCTGGTGGCGGTGAGGAGCTGTGTAGGAGGTCCGACCAGAAGAGATGGGCTGGGATAGCAGAAGGTTGCTATGGACGCCCTCTCCTTCTCTTTGTTCACCATCGCTCTGTGATCCGGCGTTCTGTACGCACCGTTGCTGTAAACCTCCATGATTTGACCTAAATTCATGACAATGCTGCCGGGAATGGGTGGTACCATAATCCAGCAGTTGTCCTAGCTAAGGACCTGAAGGCCAGGAATGTTGCCGCAATCCATCAACAGGGTGAACCCCGTGGTGTCCGCATGCGGCGACAGGCCTATTGCTCTCTCAAGTTTCGGGCACACCGGGTAGTAATTCATTCTGACCTCGCACGACCCTTCGCTGAACCTTTTAATCAACAGATCCAGTTCGTCGTCATGAATCCCCAACGCCACTCCAATATACTTCATTACGGCCTCTGCCAGTTTCCTCATATCTTCGCAGTATTTCTCCAGCGCTATCCTGATCGATTAAGCATTCACAATCAAGATCTGCTAAATTCACCTAATTAGAAATGCAGACATAACGTAAACGGAAAAGATGGAAACCAGATGACCTGAATTCGGGTGGATTCTATGGCCACAGATCGAGATTTCTTGCATGAGGAGGATGGCATTTGGGAAAGATCATGTCGTTCCAGTCCAGCTTCTGGTCGTGGCAGGTGACGAAAGCCTGCCCGTAACCTTCGAGACTTCCAGGCCTCTAGGCTGACTTCTGCTTCTCGTGGTAGGGCAGTTCGAAGAAACCTTGTACGTTCTCCTCCATCATCCTCATCCCTTCATCAGACACTCCATGGTTCACCAACTGCACATTCAACCCCATTCCCATGAAGATACTATTGCAATTCTTCTATCTTAAATAAGGGCCGAACCTCAACAACTCGCCGGCTGGCCAAATATCCCAGCTGATCAAGGGCATTTTCGTCCAAAGATGAACATAAAGAGAACAACTTGAGCAAAAAATTTAGAAATCAAATGAAAGCTCTATATAAAAGAATCGATCCAATGTCACATTCAGTAAAGATTTAGGGATGACCCTTACGTAATGATTATATTGCCCCAAATTTTTATGAAATACAAGATGCTCAAAATCGGACAGGAGAGTTTTTTCTCTTTCAGCTTATCACAAATATAAGGTTTTCATAAAACTGATCTTAAGTGCTGAACGCGGACGGCATGCTTAACACATGCAAGTCGGACAGGAAGTGATGTTTCCAGTGGCACTACTAGGTGAACAATGCCTCTTCTTTGCATTTATTACGTTTATGCCCGATCGAGATATCTTTTGTTTCGCCCAAAAAAGATTTTGAATTATCAAAAAATTGGAGCGTTATCATTCTGATTTTTGTTGGACAAAGTTGAAAAAGTGATTAGCCTTCTCTTTCGTTTAAGATGCAATATGAAAATCCTTTTGATTTCTTCTATTTCTTCTATCATTGACTAAACAACCTAAATTTTAGTAAAATTAGATTAAAATTTTTAAAAAAGAAAGAAAAAAACAGCCCTACCACCTGTGGCCACCGCCCTATCACTAGTGTGGTGGCTGATGGGGCGGCGATGGCAAGCAGGGTTGCTGGCAACCCTTGCCAGAACCCAGAGAAGGTGGTGACCCTCTCTCAAATCTGGGCAAGGGTCGGTGTGGCCATTGCCAGTGCCCTACCAATGATAGGGCAGCGACCACAAGCGGGGGACTTGTGATCAGCTATTTTGCTGCCCCACCGGTAAAATAAGTCGTTTAGTTTGAGAGAGATTATACAGTAAAAAGAGCGGCTATTGCACATCAGCAGACAGAAGACTACATGTATTTAAGCTAATGATCAAGTAGAAACCGTACCAGGAAAAGACCCCATTGACGACAGGCAGAATGATCCATCAGCTTCCCCAGGTCAAAGCAAGGCAAGTCCTGTGACGACTCTCGATGGAGATCGGCCACTACCATGTCATCACAGAGGTACCTGGTGGACACAGCATCTGGTCGTTCCTGCCTCACCAGCTCCTGCACGCTCAGCACCGGCAGCGTCCAGTTTTCACCCCCTCCTCCACCTCCATTTTCCCCTCCTCTCGGTTCCCTCCGCTGTTAGATCTCTTCCACCCGAGTTCTTGAATTGACTATGTACCGCTGATCGCCCACCCAACGAAAGGATAGTCAAATTTTGATGAGTATTCTACTGCGATTAGTCACCATTCAGTCCGAAGAAATTGCGCAAAGTACTGTTTTATAGAAGAAATATCAGCAACATCTCTTCTTAGCTGCTGACTTTAATATTTTGGCCAAGCACAACAACGTTGACTTTGTGCGCAAACATAGGGAACGAAACATTGAATGCGTAGTAATTGATCATAGACGTCGTTTCTTTTTTTGGGTATATAATTTAGGGATCGCGTGGGTGTTTGTTGTCTCTTTGTAACCGGTAACTTAGGCTGCGTTTGGTAACATTTCTATTCAAAAATTATTCCAAGAAACATAAATAGAAAAAAACTATTTCTGTACCGGAGAACAATTTTTGAACAGAAGAACACGTTAGGTAACTGCACAAAATTTCTGTTTCCGAAATAGAAAAAAAACATAAACACGTTTGGTAAACTTGTATAATTTTTTTGTTTCTTTTAATTTTTTAATATTTTTATTTTATTTTTCCTTTTTTTTTTGGTTATTTTCTCCCTTTTGGTCGGTCGCCGGCCTCGGCCATGGTCGGTGACCGGCGAGGCCGGTGACTCGCCGATGAGGGTCAGCGGCCTCGCCCGGCCATGGTGAGGCTTAGCCTCACCGAGCCACCGCTAGGTCGGCATCGCTTGGTGGTTGCCCAGTGAAGTCACCGAGCCATGGCCGAGGCCGGCAACCGGCTAAAGGAAAAAGAAGAAGAAAATAAAGAGAAGGAAAAAATAGGATAGAGAAAAATTGTTTCTCGGAATTGTTCCCGGAAACAAGAAACAAGTTTTCTTGTTTCTTGTTTTTGTTCCAAATTTGTTTCTAAGAACAAAAAAATAGATTTTTTGTTTCTAGGAACAAAAGTATAAACAAACGCATTTCTATTTTTATTTTTATTTTTTTGTTCCTAAGAACAAAAGAACAAAAATTGTGTTCCAAAAAACAGAAACAAAACCCAAACAAACAGGCCCTTACTTGCAAACCGCACATGCCTTGGGTTCGAATCATGTACCTTTTCTTTGTCTTTGTAAAGAGACGTTACACCCAACATACAAATACATTAGTACAGCTACAAGCCTATTTGATAATCCAATTAAATATTAAGGGTATGATAACCATTTTACTCCGTTTTTTTTTTCCCCTAGAACAAATTTGAAATGGAAATCCTCTTGGTAATGTAATTTTATTGTTTTATTTCTAGGACAAATTTTTAGTCCAAAAATAAATTTGGAGCATAAATAAAAAGTAGAAATTTTCAATTTATATAGTTTTTTGAAAAAAAATGAAAAATAAAAACTCTTCTCATCATTCGCTCTCACCACCAGCCGCTCGGCTGCTGTCTACTAAAGCTTGCCACCTACCATCGGCCGCTAGCCCCATGCCCATCACCAGCTACTAAGGAGAGAAAGTCTATCAAACGAATTTCTGATATTTCTATTCCGAGAATAGATATTTTGTATCATTATCAAACGTATTTTTTTCTTATAAACTCATCCAGAGAACATAAATAAAAAAATTTGGCGAGAAATAGGGACCAAAAATATAATCCTTACCATTCATGCACTAAAACGACCTCGTCTGACAACTTTAATTAGCATGGACTTAAAAGATTAGATTAAGTTAAAATTTCATTTGATTTTTGAAAAGTTTTAAATAAGGACCTGAGTTCATGGATGTCCCCGAATTTCCAATTTTCATCAGTTTCCTCATTTTGCTCGGTTGGGATTCTACCGAGGGAATGATTTCAAAATTTTCTCTCAAGAAATAGTCCTTGTCCTCCCGCAGCTGCAATGACAGCGATTCGCGCGCCTTGTGTTTGATCAAATGCTTTCCACATTGCAGCGAGACAGAGAGAACACAACAAACTCCATAGCCTCCACATTGCACTTAGTCTCCTCTTCTCATCGATTTGTGTCAGTTCGTGTGTCCTTCTATCCCGTATCTTCTGTTTGATTCCTCTCTCCGGGTATCTCGCTGCTCGACATCTTGAATCCTTCATCCATGAGCGTCATTAATGGTTGGGATCATCGCTTGATGAATAGTTGGAGCCGACTTGTCCGTTGCAGACAGAATGTGCGTGATTGGCCTATCCTCAGTGTTTGCAAGGAGCAAAAGAACAACTAATACTTGGACGTAGAAGAAGATGAAATGAGATGGAAAAAGAAGATAAATAAAAAAATATATATATTTTATGATAAAAATACTCTTAATCATGCCATCAAAGCTGGTTGGTTGGCAAAGATTTGGCCGGCTAGCAAGCATAAGCTCTTGTCTGAGACTAAGTGGTCATTTCATGCTCTTATTTGAAATAAAATTTATTTTGAACATTTTATTAAGAAAATAATCTTACTTTAGGCAATTATTGAAAATTTCTACTTAATTTGGTAAGTAAGAAAAAAACTATTCAATTCATTTGATAGAGAAAGTCATTTATGGTAAGGACAATCATATGAAGTACACAGCTTTTTTTTTTTTATCAGTCCTACTCTATTCCTATTTTGCACTCACTCTCAGACTTTTGCCCTGCCTCTTGCAGGGCGTGGGAGTCGAAACCCACTCCTGAAACTTACGCGTCCCCACCTCATCCCCCCTAAGAAGGTGGGGATTTGAACCCTTCACCTCCCCCTTCCATGTTGGAAGAGTGGCCATTGGGGCGAATCCCAGTGATTTATGAAGTATACAGCTTAAACTTATCTTTTAAGATCAGAGTTCCACTTCATAAGAAAGTACAAACACTCAAGCGATTAATTATCATTTATTATGCCAAAGAAAAATGTTTCTATTTTCAAGCTTGAGATTATCAACGTCTAAAATTTATTACCTAAATCTTTAACACTTATATGTTAGATTCATAAAATAGGCCCCAAGTTTTTTTTTTTTTTTAATTTGGTCTGAATAAAACAACTTCCATTACTAACTCAAAGATGAATAACAAGAATTTCCGAAATCAATACATAAAATCAATCATAGGGAACAAGGAGCTTTGAAAATCTAAGAAGGCGGAATGGAGCCTGTTCTGCGCTCCTTCGCAACCCAATCCACAGCCCGATTAGTCTCTCTGGGCTCATAGGTCACATTATCTTCCTTGCAGCTGGGCCAATAGAGATCTGCAGTCATTCATGATGGACCTAGCAGCCTAGGGTTACTTGCCCTGGTTTGGAAATAATAAACTTATCAATCTATACAATAGGCCGCACATGTACCAGCCATGGCATTTAAAAGTTCAAAAGTCAATCTACACCGGTTACTATATACTAGACCTAGCAACTTGTACTTTTAAAAGTTGCATCCGAGTAGTAAATTCACACGTAAGTTGGTAATTTTATTATGAGGCCCAGTAATTTCGATGTTGCAAGCAGTAGCAAGTCATATTAGCATGGATCTTAGTTCGTTTTTTCCAACCGACGAGCTTATAGGGTTGTCCTAGAGCATGTATGCACCGTGTGAATTAGTATGTGAACCCTCTTTGGGGTAATCAAGGCAGCATCCAGAAGAAGTGCATACAAAAATATATGTTTATTACTCTCAAAATATAGTTTGAGGCATTAAATTGTACTTGTGCATGCAAGAATTAGAAGTGTGCATTGGAAATTGCCTAAACTAGGATTTGCCAGGATCGGACCGGACCAACCGTTTCGGGCGATTCCCATGGTTAGTGGTCCGGACTGGACTGGACTAATTTTTTATAACTATTATATATAAAACTTGTTGCAACTGGAATTGCAATTGAGGTAGCAACCTCTCATGTGACCAAATGACCAACAAAACTCTTATTGTGACTTTTTATTTATAAAGAAAACCTACTTGTTAGTTTCTTCTTCTACTCGACGTGAGGCTAAGGTTTCAAGAGACCCTCATTCCACATGCTCACATTCTCTCTTGCTCCGCTCACATTCTCTCTCTTGCTCCCCTCATTTGCAAAAGACAAGTTAGGGAAAAGGTACTGACACTTGAAATTGGATTACGTAAATCTCTGATGTTTTCTTATTAATTTAAATTGCAAAATCTTATCAGTTTTTCGTTAATTTTACAACAAAGGTCCCCAAGGAACCTTCATTTTCTCTACCATTTCTCATGCAAAGTTCAAACAAGAGTTGGTCAATAAACAGCTCGCTTTCCTCCTCACATCCCAGTCCACGGCATCAACGACATTTCCAAAACCCTTTGGCAACACTTTCCGGGACAACCCCGAAAGTTTTCTCGGATGCTCCATTGCCCCGTGGTGGCCATCCAGCAAGACGTTGACGACGTCATTGACTTGGATGTCTGGGGTTGACTGGCTCTCAACAACAGAGGAAAAATGACGCCATTGGGGGTGGACCCAGCCAACTTGACGAGGAGGTTGGCGAGAGGCCAAGGGGGGCTGCCAAATGGGAGCGCAAGGACAGCAGGAAGACCGTTAGTAAACGTGACAAGGGGTTAGGTTTCCATGATACCAAATTCAAAACACTGTCGGAGTTTGCTTGACCTGACCTAACCCTCGACCCGAAAGACATACAACCCAAGCGATTAGGTTGTTCCAAGTCTTTTCTTTTTTTTTTCTTTTCTTTTCTATTTTTGTGCAAAGGTTAAGATGAACATGTTTGTCACATATCTCTTATGGGTCTTCGCATTACACATTTTCAAATATCTTGAAGAAATAAATTCTCAATTAAGGCACAACTTAGTGTTATTGCTTACCGTTATTTCACTCTTTTTTCTCATTTCTCAAACTTCTATTTGTTGTTGAGCCTATAGATTTATCAGAACACCCAATCAGAAGTTTTGAACATAGTTGCTACTTGATCATGTATTCCCTCGCCATAAATATTTCATCATAGTTATTGTGACGTTAGTTTAGTCATGTGTCTAGACTGGTCTTGGTAGTGAATTTCGTCAATCCCAATTTTGATCCTTGGCTGGGGGCGCATCCTATATGCCTTGGTTCTAATCGTTATCTATCATGCATTTGTATAAATCCATTGACATCTCTTCCCATACACTCACATATTAGTCATAACCACTCCAAACAATTCTTGCCTATCACACAACCACATCAAAGTCCTATCATATTATGGCTCTCTCCTATCATTTGCATCTACAAATTATGATCTTCAAGAGTTTGGCATTTTGGCGAGCTATATCCTAGCTACGAGCAAAGTTTGATATTTTTGGAATAAATTCCTTCATACGCTATATTCAATGACAAAAACCAAAGAGATAAAAGATCATGTTTTCCTCCAATTAGTGATGGAGGAATAAATGGAGCAAAAAGATGTTAAAAGAGAAATGATTAGACTACAGTCTTTTAATCTACTGTAAGAATAACAATCTTTTTATAACCACGAGAAACTAAATAACAAATTATTATATATTTCTGTGGGGTCCACTCTTTTAAGTATTTGTGACTTATAATAAGCCGTTATTCTCACAGTAATCCAAAGACTATTATGCTAGCAAAGCCTATATTAAAACTCGTTCAAGGCCATACCAAAATTAGAATGGAGAGTTCATATCATACCCAGAGCATCAAAAGCATTAACCATGAGTACATGAGATTGATTTATTAAATATTACATCGAACTTAAATAGACCTTAAGCAAGTAGAGGGTCTTTCATGACCAATGGCAGTTTGAGACACATCACTCAGTAAATTAATTAGAATCTGCTGCAAATTGGCCTTAGTGCACGCTGTGCTTCATGAAGTGGAGATGAGCTTCACAAGGACCTTGAAATCAGCCTCAGCAATCCCATTAGGCCCTGCGGCCTCCACCAATCTCTCCCTCAATTCACCAGCCTTCTTCCTCATTTCCTTCCCATCCTCACCCCTCAACACCACCTCTAGTGCCTTCTCCATCCCACTCTTGGTTATGGTCCCACCTTTTACTTTCACTCCAATCCCCCACACTTCCTCTATCACCCTCCCATTCATCATGTTGTCCGCCCAGAATGGCTTGCATATCATTGGCACACTACCCACCACGCTCTCAAACATCGAGTTGTACCCACCGTGCGTCACATAAACCCCACACGCCGAGTGGCTCAGCACCTGGGCCTGTGGAGCCCATGGGACAAATTTCCCATATGCACTCGTCCGCTCTTGGAGCCCCTTGGGCAAGAACACCATCGCGTGTTCCTTGATGGACCATAGAAATGGGGTCTTAGTAGATTCTAAGGCTTCCCCAATAGCCGATATCTCACTTGGCGATGGCATTGCCACCGTCCCGAAGCATATGTACGCCACAGACCGAGGGTCTTTGGCATCGAGCCACGTCAAGCAACCGGTAGTGTCAGAGGTGGAGCTCGACGGCAGTGGAAGCGGGGGGAATGACACTGCGAGGCACCCCACTTGGAGGAGCATCTTGAACTTGGATTTCAGGTCCGCTATCAGAGGTGTTGGGGTCACTTCCGCGTAAGAGTTCATGACGACAGCAGTGGCGCCACGTGGGAGCACACGCCCCACCTCGCGTAGCATGCACGTGCTCCTTGATGTATCCTGATAATCGATTAGCTCCTTAGGTAGATCTGAAATGCGCATCATAGATAATCCCGGAATTACTTCGAGTCTCTTGTCGTCATCATTGTCATTGTCAGTGGAGGTGCCACCACCGGAGGATTCACGATGGAGCTCACTTATGACGTCAATGTACACGTGCGCCGCTAAACAATACGGAGTGGGGACCCAGAGGGCTATCCAGGGAACCTGCATTTTCTCTGCCATTTCGCCTGCAAAAATCACGAGAGCGTCGGTCAGAAAACAACTCACCTTCTTCCTCACATCTTGCTCCGCAGCGTCAATAGCTGCTTTAAAATTCTCAGGCACTGCTTTCAGGAACAACTCCACGTGTTCTCCTGAATGCTCCATCGGCCCGCAGTGGCTGTCTGGCAAGCCGTCGCTGACTTCATAGACTCGGACATTGCTGGGTAGCTTGGATCTCAACGGCAGAGGGAAGATGAGGTTGTTAGACTTGGCTATGTTCAAGAAAGAGAAGTGGACATTCGGGGCGGCTGGGGCAAGCTTGAGGACCAGGTTGGCAACGGCCCAAGCTTGGCCGCCGAACGGGAAGGGAATGACAACGACGTGTTTTCCCGACGACATGGTGGTCTGGATTTGTAATCTTTTACGTGGTAAGTTGTGTTGTAGTTTGAGGAAATGGGGAATTCAAAATGAATCCTCTTTTTGGACGCTTAGGAGTAGAGGAGTTTGCCTATATATGGAGGAGAGCAGAGCGCGTGAGAGAGGGAGAAAACATTGGGTGAGTGAAATACTCCACGTGCAGAAAATCATTCACTGACGTACACGTCGTCCGGTCTCTCTATAGATCTGGGACCACGTTTGCAGCATCTCTCTCCTCTACTCTCTCTCTTCCCGCTGCCGCTCCATTCCGTTACGGAGAGATTAATTACGGAGAGATTAAAAGAAGAAATTACTCTCTCTCACCTTCTCTGTTAAAAATCGCTCTAGAGCTCGCAGTTTTTACTCATTTCCGCTCTGCTCTCTCTCTTTCTTCCGATACGACGCCGTCGCCTCCGCCTCCACCGTTGCCGTCGCTGTCACCGACGCCTCTCAGAGCCCCGTTATCGCATTTTTCCCTCACTCTCCCAACCTCCGCAAAGCGGGGCTCTCTGCTCGTAAACCACGCTGCCGCCGCCACCGCCTCCCCGAGCCCCACCATCACCTGTCGAATCCCCATTGGCGGCTCCCATTCATCCCCTGCAGCTGAGAGTTAGGGTTTTGGGCGCTTGTGAACCTTGGAGCGTCTTATACTTTCGCCTGTGCTTAGCGCTGCGGATTCGATGCTGGAGGACAAATGTGATCTACTTTGGGAACTCTCATGCTGCTGCGCCGTTATGTAGAAGATTAAATACTTGCCCGGGCTCATTTTGATACGTGGATTCGGCTTGTTCATGATCCCCTCTTATCCTCAAATATTTTAATTTTAGTCAATCATTTTTCCTTTGCGTTCTTGCCTTACGTGGTCTATACTTGGTATATTGCTCATATTATAAAATTTTATGCATTTATTACACTATATCAGGTATTAATATAGTTTATACTTTCCCAAAACTCTCATTTCCTAACCCTCAGTAAAGAGTTACAGGATAAAAGAAAAGGTAAAAGGCCATGTTTCTGGGACTTGTATGCGGCCTTACTATTTGTATTTGAATTTAGTTTTGGTTGTTATCCTCGGCACTGAGATTTGAACGCTGCACAGTTTAGCAATTGAAAATGCATTTGAGTGGCAGAAGGAACGCTAAGAGTATAGAGTTAAATGCCAAAAGTACACATGTTTTGCTCACTAGCATTGACCCATAATGTGTGGTGTCGTGTTTAGTGTTAGTAGAATGGATGCAAATGTTCTCCATTTAAGATCTTTGAGCCTTATGGAACACTTTGTGTATGTATAAGTGTTGCATTCATGCATTTGTTTAGCTGAAGTAAATGTTGTGCTCTTGGTTGATCCGGAAACATGTCTAATCTGCTAATGCGATGAGTTGGGGAGAGCATAGATTTTGCATTCTGCATGAAGTAAATCTGTCAAAGAAGTTTGCCATAGACATTGTGTTCCTATTTTTGAAACATTATTCATGTGACTTGCAGGTCTACTAGCTTCAATTTGGAAGATATTTTGCGCGAGAACCAACTGTGAGATCTAGATACCTTGTCATCAACGTAAACTTTACAATTAAATTGAATGAGAAATGTAAAGATGTGGAGTAGCAGTTAATTTTAAAAATCATCGTACACCAACCGCCTGATTTGGGATGGTTAATGTTCTGTTCCTGAAACATTGCTTGTTTTTCTGTTTCTGTTGCTACAGGAAAGAGATGATTGTGCTCTAGAGTTAGCATTGTCTGATGAATAAGCCGACCAGATGTGCAATCAGAGACGATAGTTTGAGATGATATCTCTTTTCCCGAGTCAGACTTTTCGCTATGAAGCATCTTCTATAAAATAACATTTAATTCTCTCAATAGTAGCCTGCTGTAGACACTCTTACTGTTGGCCAATGAGATGGTCTTCCATTGTGTCTAGTCTATGAATCTGTTAGCATCATCCTGGAGGTCGTTTAATTTCTCGTCCCAGCCTAGATTGAACTATCAAATAACAAAGGGCGATTATAATGGAAACACACAAGCGCGCTCGAAAACACACAGCCTTGTCCAATCACGACCACCCTCGCCACATGCTTATGCACTTATGCACTTATGCACAAGTAAAGAAGCACTCGCGGCTAAGTTAATCCAAGAATTGGGATTTACCGTGAAGGAAAATCACTAGAGGTTGTCCCATTCATGCAATTGTATCATTTAGCAATTTAGTCAGTTTTCATGACCATTCCACTTAAACTTTGGCTCTTCATAGATATGGCATTTGCAAGAAATGTTGTCAAGACCAGTCTCTGCTCTAAAGAAGAAGAAAATGTACAGGTAACATTAGGAAAGTAAAAAGATGCAGCCCTTCACACGGCAAACTCTTATATACTCGAGAAAAATACACATGAAGAGATGGGAAATTGACAGTCAAGGTGAATCAAATAAAATAATTTAACCAGGAACTTCCCCCCTGAGACATGGAACGTGTTATTTCGTCTGAGTCTACTATCTTAGCAAATTAAGTCACTAACTCACTCTTCGACTTCATCAGTCGCAACACCGCGATTCCCGTACACGATGGAGAAATAAAATCCCAACGTTCTCAGTGTATGGCCAGGAAACGTGTGAGAACTGTTTGGTCGCAAATCGATCTGGACGAACGGCCATCTCATTGATTCTGCCGCTTCGCACTCCTCCCATCGGTCCCCAATCACACAGAAGTGGGACCGCCGAAACGCTTCTTAATCCACTCGAAATATTGGAGGATTTAACTTCAGTTTACCCATTTTTCAATCACCTCTTTTGATACTGAGGTTTAAATAAAAGGTCCTGCAAGAAAAGAGCGTATGGAGACGGCGGAGGCGGCATCGCTCAGCGGAAAGAGAAGGGCAGGGTGGAGGTGAGGAAAAAATGTGAGCTCCGGAGCGATGGAGAGAGCGATTTCTTCTTTTAATGGTTCCGTAGCGGAGCGAAGCGACAACGGGGAGAGACAGTAGAGGCCGCAAACGTGGACCTAGATCGATAGAGAGACAGAGGGTCTGCGGCGATATTTAACATTTTCTGTGAGCCCGTACAACACTTGTTCAATGGTTTTCTACACAGCCTACGTGGTTTTTCTCGTGAGAGAGAGGAGAGAGAGGAGCAAGATTTTTCAAACATGGGAGTCCACTTTGCCTTGTGTCAATTTATGTATGGTTCAATACACATTTAATGCACCTAATTTTTTGTCAATACATATTTAATGTACTTAATATTTGATGCACCTAATATTTTGTCAATACATATTTAATGCACCTAATATTAGCTTTGCCAGCTACATCGTCGGCACCTTGCATGAGTAACAATTTTGCGAGCCATATCATCGGTGCCATGCATGAGTAAGAGTTTGCTCTCTGACTTTGCAGCGGGCAATATTTAGTGACCCTATCCTTATTAAGAGAAGGGAATGGACAACTTGTTAACTTCACACAAGAAAATCTAAAATACTATTCGAATCTCAAATAATCACAAAAAAAAAGAAAAAGAAATTATACTACAAAATTTACTTGTTGACATTCATATATTATAAAAAATTTATATTATGTGGATATAAAGAAAAAGTCAAATTGTGCAATGCAAGATTTTGATTAAGTAAAAAGAATATATAAAAGTCACTCAGCCACAAATGAAATCTATCTCAATGCTCAATATTAAGAATAGGAGCAAAGGTTTTAGAAAGAGGAGGGTTGGGCATGGGGTTGCAAAGTTGGAGAGCAAAGTGGGTGAGAGAGGGGAGAAAGGAACAAAACTTTTCGAACAGGTGGGCCCGTTTGCTACATATCAATTTATGTACGGTTTGACACATTTTTAATGCACTAAATATTTTGTCAGTTGCAAAGCTATATCGTCGGTGCCGTGCATCTACATGAGTAATAATTTTGCAGGGTACATCGTCGGTGCCGTGCATCTGCATGATAAATAATTTTATGTACGGTTTGACACATTTTTAATGCACCAAATATTTTGTCAGTTGCACGAGCTTTACAAGCTATATCGTCGGTGCCGTGCATCTACATGAGTAATAATTTTGCAGGGTACATCGTCGGTGCCGTGCATTTGCATGAGTAATAATTTTGCAGTCTACATCGTCGGTGCCGTGCATGACTAATAATTTGCCCTCTAACTTTGCAGCAGACAAAATTTAGTGACCCTTTCCTTATTAACAGAAGGGAATGGACACCTTTTTAAGTTCCCACAAGAAAACCTAAAATACTGTTTGAATCTCAATAATCACAAAAAAAGTTATACCGCAAATTTACGTGTTGACATTTGTATATTATACAAATTTAATATTATATTGATAGAAAGAGAAAGTCAAATTGTACAATGCAAGATTTTGATTAAGTAAAAGGAATATATAAAAGTCATTCAAGCACATATGAAATCTATCTCAATGCTCAATATTAAGATAATAGGAGTGTGGAACCAACACACATCAAACATGCTGGGACCATTTATCAAGATAACTCCAATTGACAACTTTATTACTATCAACAAACAAATTAGAACCTCAATAAATATCCGAATTAAAAGTGGATCCATATACAAATGGGCCCAGAGTTTAGCTATAGCTACCACACAACCGTCATTGTGGTCGTTAGACTAACGTGATCACCTAAACATTGGTCATACCACCAAGCCCTAGGCAACAAAGACCATCATACTCACTAGTTTATTTGGCTTGTGTTAGGACCATAGCTTGGTCTAATATAGTTAATTAAAGTTATGTGGAAAAATCAGAATATACGAAGGAGGGAACCTAAAGAAATGATCATCAATTTAAATAAACCTAAAAAATGCATACTCAAAGCGGTGATTGTTTATTTTAAGATAATTACTAAAAAAAAGTCCTAGATATATTATATGGATGCTAATTTAATATTTTAACTTTTTAATTTGGCCAATTTAATTCTAAACCATTTTATAATTTATTAATGTAGTTCCTTAGGTCCATTATCGGAAATTAGCAACGTGAACGTAGGCCCCCTATGTGACATAGACGACACTAACTTGGATAATTTTTGCAATTTAAAAAAATTATTAATTTTCATATGTTTTCATTTTCTTTTATTTTTATATTCTATATTATGCATTACAGGTTTTTTTTTTAAATCTTTTCAGTAATTTATTTGTTGGTTTGATTATTGAGTGTTGCATTATTGATTGAACTCTGGCTGCCCTATGTTTTTATTTTCTTTTATTTTATTTTATTTTCTTTTATGTGACTATCCCACATTGATCACACCCCTAGGTAACAACAACCATTGTACTCATTAGTTTATTTGGTTTGTGTTCAAACCACGTTTGGTGTACTTTAATTAATTTATATCATGTGAAGAATCAGAATATACAAAGGAGGGAACTGAAAAAAAGATCATCAATTTAAATAAACCTGATAATTGTAAATTTACGTGGTATGTCGGGAACTAATCTCGAGTGGACCACCTAGGTATTAGCTAATGCATTACTAAGCCTAAAATTAGCTCGGGCTTTCCCAAACACATACCAATTGCGACTTAGGTTCAAGTTATTTAACATACAAATGGTTTTCAATTATGAGTCACTTCTAACCTATTTTCAGTGGATCGATTAGAAACTCAAATAAAGTAACGGGAGAATTACTTTATTCTTATGAATCAAATATTAAATGAGTTCAGGAACTTGATTACGCTAAATTATTCTAAAGCCCTTTTGGTACATTTCCTCTTTTATTTTCAAAAATATTTTTTAGGCAATCCGGATTGATTTTAGCCTAAATCACTAACATGCAAAGGAGTGACCACATGGGTGTGCAAACATTAAAGATAACACTTAACAAAATGCATTAAATGAATTAAACACACAAAGCAATGAATTATTTTGGGGTTTCTCTTATCTTGAGATTAAAACTCACTTATATGGCGTGCACTTCAACTATATGACCTAGTTCTATTGACAATCAATTTCTAATTAAATGAACCTAATATGCAAACTAGATGACATGCGTATGATTTTTTTGGTATTTTCATTAAAATTCGAAATAAATAATTAATGAAAATTGACTACCAAACCTAAGAAACATATTTAGGGAACTACCCTACCTGTCATGCAATTTTGGTCCTTTATTTATTTTTATTTTTTGGGATTTTCCAAAACAAGTAGTAATCATAGATAAGCATCATATTCAATCCAACTCAAGATATTAATCAAGATTTCACACAAAGGATTAAGATAATTGAAAAATAACCATTGTCTCATGGATTAGATTAACAATTATTTTAACCTTAAACATCACCAACACACGAAAAGAATCAAAATAATTAAAAAATATGATCCGAAGTCTTACGGATTAAATTGTGACGGTCCGAATTTTCAGAATTTGTTTTTGATTAAATAAATCGGATCTTTCATCGACGCACCAATGGTACTATTCTCTAAGCTGATTACTCATGAGATAACTGGGTTATCTAGGGAAACAATTAAGAAATTTAAATGCAATGGATTTAAGAATTCGACCAGAAATCGACTGTTCAACCGTGTTGATATACAAGAATCATTACGACACTATCAGAATCGATTAGAGATTAAAAAAATAAGTCGATTTGACTAAGATATGTGATCAAAGTGTGGATGATTCCACCTGATTACAAAATTCTCATCGATCGGCACTAAATTGATTTTCCAGTCGTTTTGGATACCCTGTGTCTGTAATTGAAATCTCGAGATGTACGATGTGGTTCGAGATAAATCGATCATGGATCAGTTGTACCAAAAATTCCTAAAAGTTACCTAGTTGACTAGGTCATGCTAAAAGTGCGTCGGAATGAAATTAACCGTGAATTTGAACAAGATTTCAGAAATTGAAAGTTATGTGGTATCACGAGCTATTTTAGGAACGTCAACTCATCCTCCAAAGATTTTTCAGAGATTCCGGGATTTTTTACGGAAAATCGTTTCGAACATTGCGAAAAATTAGCAGAAATTCAGATGGGCTAAATTGATGGTAATTGGGACTTCCAAACCGAGCCTTTGAATGTCGGAGACTTATAGAAAATTGTTCGGGATTTTTCTTCATCAAAATTTAACCTCAATTTGGGGAATTGAGTAAAGAAATTGAGGACCAAAAATGGAAATTCGGAGTATGATCTGGGGGCTATGTTTTTGGCATCTATTTGTGCTATTTTTGGCTTCAATTTATCCTAGAAAGTATTTGGGACAAGAGGATAGATGTGTGGGCTTTAAGGGGACCAAACACTCAATAAGTGGGATAAGATTTCTTGACTTTTCTCTTCTTCTTAGCTTCCAATACACGCCCCCACCGTGTCCTCTCTCGCTCGATCCCATCTCACCTACACCTTTCTTTCATTTCCATCAACCCTGCAAAACCCCACCGAACAGCTTTCTTTCCTTTCATTTTTGTTTTCCTTTCATCTACTCTTCAACGCCCACAAGCCGTCCAAGTCTCCTACAACATTTCGTCCCTACATGCAACGTGTTACAGTCAACCAGCAAAAATTGGGTTGACTCCTCTTCGTGCGCCCCACGACCAGCATCGATCAAGCTGCTTCTTCTCACCGAAGGCCAAAGCCCACGTCCGTGAGCGTCACGCTGCAGCTGCCACGTCCGCGGTCTGCCTTCTTCGGACAACACCAGCGGCCAGTGGAACGCGCGCCCCCACTACCAGCGATCGTGGCCATCTCCGCTTTGCTTTCTCGCTGTCACCGAACGACCCAGCAGCGTCCTCGTGTCTTCTCCAATTTCATCAAGCTGCCCGCGCGTGACACCAGCTCGCCAGCAAGCTGCAGCAGCGCCCGAAGCAAGCCGTGAATTCGTGCGTCTTCGGCCCAGCAAAATCGTCAACAGCTCACGCATTTCACGGGCCCAGCAAAGCCAGCAACTCGGCCCAAGATTTTAACACTTTGGCCCACTTGAAGCCAGCCCACATTTCAGCCAAGATCAGCCCACAAATGCAAGTACAGCAGCCCATTCGAAGCCCACGAAAATTGCATCAGTTCAGCCCAGTTTCTTGAAGCCTGGCGATTCAGCCCGTCGGCCCAAGAAGCAGGCCCAAGCCCAGCTTTTTGCTGTGGGCTTGCGAGGTTTCTTGGCCCGGCTCGAGTGTCCATCGACGTCGCCGAAAATTCGGATTTTGGCTGCTATCGCACCATCGTCGCGATGAACGGGTTTCCACAATAAATCGGTGAGTTTATACTCTAAACTCTTCTTAGTAGGCTGATAACGTTTAAGGGGTGTTTAGATTTATTTAATTAGGAATTGGGTGGTTAGTTAGATTAAATTAGAAATTTAATTATTTAATTGAGCATGTTAGGTGGTTAGGATGGTTTAGCTAAGGCCTAAATAAATTGTACTGTTTATCTAGAAGGGTTCGAGAATTTTCCAGGTCCGTATTGGTATTTAATTTAATAATTTTGGCCTAGGTTAGTATTTTTTAGAAATTAAATTGAATTATTTTATTGATTTTCGAAATTAATTAATTATTAATTGTTTTTCCGGAAATTATACTGGGAGAGTTGTTTGTTAGAATTTCGCACTGATCGTAGCAGTGTGGTTAATTTGTTCAATTGATTGTTATGTTTGCGAAATTGAATTATGATTGTGAAATATTTGTATTTTAATTGGAAAATACCAAATGTTGGGTGTTGACATCGAAAGTGGTCTTTGAGTACCAAATCAGCTTAGGTGAGCAATATAGATCTATAACAGCTTCGGGGAACATTAACACCAGTATAGATCTCTAGCAATTTTGATGAGCAATGGCAAGCAATAATACTTTAGTAGCTTCGGTGAGCACTTTAGATATTAGCTTCAGCAAGCAATAGTGATCTAGCAGCTTCGGCGAGCACATGTCATCTAGCAACTTCGGTGAACATTATTTGATCTAGCAGTTTTGGTGAGCATTATTTGATCTAGCAGCTTCGGTAAGCAAATCTTAGACATCAGCTTCGGGAAGCAATGGTATATGAGTGTATCTATTTCAGCTTAGGCGAGCAGTATTCGAATCGACAGAATATATGGATGACATTGATGACATGGAGTCGAATGAATCAACTGATTGATAGTGGATTTGAATTGAATTGTTTAATTGAGTATTTGAATTGTACTGACTTGCAGGGTGGATCTGAGGCCAAGATAAGCCTCTGTGCTTGTATGATTATGTGATTAGGATGCTTTTGGGCATATTTCCCTCTTAATCGGGGTTTAGAGTATAAACTTGCTGAGACATTGTCTCACTGGTTATTGTATAACCATTTTCAGGGTCGTCGAGTGGAGGACCTGGAGCTGAGAGGAGGTGATCGGAAACGTAGGTTAGTTAGGACAGCTTCTTTTTGAAAGGCTAGTATTTTGTAGTCTTTTGGTCATAAACTTTTGTACATGACTCTATGTGATTATATAAGCATGTTTCATTTTGTGAATCTGTTGTCCTACTTTTCTATTCCGAGATAGTTACTGTCAGGGGATTTATTTTCTCTTCCGCATGTGCAATAAAATGAAATGGTTGGTGACTCGTCCTGGGAAATCGTAAAATTTTATTGACCAGGGAGGGATGGGCACGTGCTCGAGGTCCGGGGCGTGACACAAATTAGTAATTATAATGATTTTAAACCCAAAAGTCACCAAGGCACAAGGAAAAAAAAATCAAAATAATTAAAAAAGTGATCCGAAGTCTTATGGATTAAATTAGTAATTATAATGCATTTTTTTGCCAATAATATCCTTTTCGGTAAGGGTTAATACCCTGAAAAATCCCAAACTAGTATATCTGTGACAAATTTACCCCAAACTATTTTTTTGACCACCAAAAACACTAAACTGGTATACCTTTGACAAATTTACCCTAAACCAGTAGACTTGCGACAAATTTACCCTCTGTTAGTTTTTGTTAAATTTTACTGTCAAATTATTAAATTAAATGACGCGTGACAGTTAATCGGTATACCAATTTGGGATTTTACACTAAGTTTGTCACAGTTTACAATTTTTTTGATTTTTTTTGTGATATTAATCCAATTTAGTGGAGGGTATATTTGTTACAAATTTATCAGTTTGGGATTTTTTGCGGTCGAATAAATTAGTTTGTGATAAATTTGTCATAAATGTACCAGTTTATGGTTTTTTAGGGTCAGTCGGGATAAATTTGTCATATGTACAAGTTTAGGGTTTTTCATGATCAAAAAAATAGTTTAGGGTAAATTTGTCACAAGTGTACCAGTTTGGGGTTTTCCAGGGCATTACCCCTCTGGTAATGTCTAAAATCTCACGAAATCTCATCTAGATAACAATCATTTAAAATAGGCAATGACATTTAGGCAATGACATTTGAAGGTAATGATCATTGCCTAATTTGATGTTGTTTCCAAATTGAAGCTGACAAGTGGCTCAAGACGGCAAGTAATGGTGGTGGTCTCAATAATGTGGTTGGTTAACGAGCTGTATGGTGATAGTATTTGGCAAGCTCACAAGATTACCTGCGATGATGTAGACCAACGGTGCTCGGATGGAACATTATGATGTCACCTAGAGTGGCAAGGCTAGCTCAGCACAATAGTCTCGAAGTGGTCCGTCAGTGATTGATAACCTACAAAACAAAGGAACAACTCCCCAGCTTGGTGAAAGATCATCAATGGTAATGGCAAATCATCGTGTAGTGTAGGCTGGAAATAGAAAATTCTCGATGGTGAAGCTTGGTGGTGATTCTTAAAAATTAAACCAAATTCATTAATTTTAATAACTATTCAGCACCCGCATTGAAAAAGAGTTATAATTGCAGCTTTATCTTTAATGAGTCAATTTGTCATTATCTTTAATGAGTCTATTCGTATTTCTAGATATAATGATTGTTTTTAGAGACAATGTGAGATATGGTGATTGTTTTGTTAGTTTGTAGATCTTATCCGGAGCGCTAACTTTATCTATTAGGAAAAGTAAAGGTCATGTAACAAGTTTATAAATAGATGAGTCTTGTAATTGTTTTTTGTTGAGGTGAAATAAATCTACTAAGCTATCTAACTATCTTCTTTTGTTCCTTGTATGAGTTGTGAGTGTTTTACCTTCAAATTATATCCATCGAATTGGTATCAAAGCTTATGATTTGTGATCATGGCGTCAACAAACAACCAACTTCCTCTTCAATACCCTTGTCTTACCAAAGACACCTATAATAACTAGGCTGTTAAAATGAAAGCTCCACTCGGCGCCTATGGTGTTTGCGGGCTCGTCAACTTTGGCTATGATGAGCCAGAGGATGAAGTTACCTTAAACTAGAACTAGAGAAATGCCTTGAAGAAGGTTTGTTCGAAAGATCAATATGTCTTGTCAATCATCTATCAAGTTTTAGATGATTCCATGTTTAAAAAAGTTTCAAATGCTACTATTGCTAAGAAGGCATGGAATATTCTTCACAACACCCATCAAGGAGTACAAAAAGTTCAGAAGATTTGTTTTCAAACCTTGAGAGGCAAATTTGAGGTAATTAATATGAAAGAATCTATATCAATTGCTGATTATTTCATAAGAGTTTTGGCGATTGTCAACCAAATAAAAAGATATGGAGAAGACATCTCAAATGTTCTTGTTGTCGACAAAATATTTTGATCCTTAGACAAGGGCGAAAGTCTTTAGTTAGTGGGTCTATAATCACATCATTTGTGGAAATATACTCTACTATAGTGTCATCATTCTGTATCGTTCCTTTATGGTCAAAACATGACCGCCACATGTCTAGACCCCTCGAGATCTTTATTGTTGTTGATAAACAACACTGAAAAGTTATTGTCTCGTTATGGATCTATTCATAATATCAAATATGATCAACTCCTTAATGAGGTTTCAAAGTCAAATGTCTTGAGTAATAGTTGAAAAGCATACTACAAACTCCATTTTATACAGTAGAGGATAACATAAATTTCTATTTATCGCTTTATCATAATACTGCACGTTATATTAATATAAAGATATTTTAGTTGTTGACTTCTTGTCATTCTTGTAACTAGTAAAATCTATATTCGAATACCTTACTAGCTCTAGATCTTGAACATGTTCTTCAGCATATAGTTTTCTTGTCATTTTCAGTATCTCGAAACCTTATTGGTAGCAAACCAATGATCATGTTCTAGACTTGACTAATATCCACCTAAAAATCTTGTCGTAAAAGTAATATCTAGCCTATTGCAGGCTTAAGCATTCATGACACTTCTAAGTGCACTAGCATCAAGTATATCCCTCATTTGGGTTTTCCCAAGATTTGAACAAGGACAACGCCAAAGATTCAATCTATCAGCCCTAACGACAAGAGCAACTCCCAGCTTGTTGAATCTTTTCAAAATGCGATGAACATATACAATTTGAGAAAAATCTAACGCACGACGAAAAAGATTCCTACAGATCTCAATGCCAAAGACAAAAAATACCTCACTAAGATCTCTCAAGTTAAAATTCCTTGACAATATCTGCTTTGTCTTATGCAGTAATCCAATGTCACTACTTGCAAGTAAGATACCATTTACACGGAATGTGAGAAAATTGAATTTCATCCCACTAACCTTGCAATATATACACCTATCTACTTTATTCTCAACAAAACCAAATGAAGTGATGACATTATGAAACTTCAAGCACGATTGTCTACAAACTTGCTTAAGACCATAAATAAGACTTTTCAATTTACACACAATTTTACCTTAATCATTCTCTACAAAACCTTCACGTTATATGATATAGACTTTATTTATTAACATATCTATTGAGAAATAGAGTTTTAACATTATTTAGTGTAACTCTATATCAAAAAATGAGTTACTAATACCATATTCACTCTGAAATAGTCTTTAGAAAAGACTAAGCTTCTCTCTGAGTGAAACATTTCACTACTAATCTGAGTTTAAACTTCTCAGTATTTCCTTTGAAATTTCTCTTAATCCCGTACACCCATTTATAGAGGATGAGCTTGTGACCTTCAACCAATTCAATAAACTCCCAAATACTATCACGTTTTATAAATTGCATCTTGTCTTTTCATTGCATCTAACCACATATCTAATTGAGGATAAGAAACAATATTTACATACATAAGTCATTAGATTGATCATGCGGTAGATATCATAGTCATGCTTTCACAAATAGACTATATAATTTGGTGGTATAACTGAATGTTTTTTCCTAGTTAATCTCCTAAGTGGAGTTACTGCAATCATTTTATCCTGTACCTGAGATGCTTGACAAACTTTATACAGAATTGTATCAATAACAGTATCTTGAACTTCAACACGATTAGTCTGTGGTGTAAGAGACTCCACAATTGTCTGTATAAGCAAAAACAAAGACACAGTGGTCATCACCATACTATTATCTTTAATAGTTTAAGAATAGTTATCCTCTGCAACTATGTCAAACTCTAGAGACTTCATTATCTGTAATTACACAATTCTTGTATCCCCGTTGAGATCATAAATCGATATCCATTCGAATGACCTAGGTAAAATACGAAATAACACCAAGGATTTTATAGTCCAACATACTTAATGTTGGATCATATAACCCCACTTCTGTAGGACGCTTCAAACCTTAAAATGGTTTAAGTTAGGTTTACGTCCAACTCATGACTCAAAATGAGACAACATAACATCTTTGGTAAAATTTCGGTTTAATGCATATTGGGCTATTTCACCTCACAGAAAACTTAATAAATTAGTTCTAATAATCATACTCACTATCATGTCCATTATGGTGCAATTACGCATTTCGATCACACCAATTTGTTCAAGATTTTCAGGCATTGTGAACTAAGTTACCATCCCAAAATCTTTTCGAGTATTTGACAAATGACCATTTAAGTTAACTACTATTACCATACTTGTCAAAATACTCACCACTACGATCACATCTGACAATTTTTAAGACTTATCACAACTGTTTCTTAACTTTAGTCTAAAAAAACTTGAATCTATCCAAAAATTCAAACTTTTCTTTAAATAAATAGACATTAATAATTGTATTGAAATGAAAAATTTTATACAATGCTACTATATATGATCCACTAATATCAGTGTGAATGACTCCCAATAGGTCATGATTTCATACTGCAGTTTTCTTATTTATCTTAATCATCTACAGAAGTCTTTAGGTAACTTTTAAGAGTAGACAAAATATCAACATTATCAATCTTTCTACTCTTTCTCTAGACATATGATCAAGACATTTATGCTACAATGCATAAAACTGTGAAAACAATGTAGATATTGTTGGGAGATTAGCACAATTAGTATAATTCATTTGACATATAGAAGCACCCGACTTTATTTGACTTGGAAAATATAGAAACAACATTGTTCTATACTTCAAAAGAGTAGCCACACACTTCCAGACATGATATAGAAACTAAGTTCTGTCTAAAGAAAGGTACATAAAGTATTTCTCAACATTAAATGCAAACTGGAATCTAGAATCCATAGTCAAAATAACATTTCCCACTAAATTGACGTTAAATATTGTTTTTCATGATGAGTTATGATTTATCTCGATTTAGCTTCCTTAGATTTATGAATCCCTTTATGATAAACAATATAATTTGTTGCACCGTTATCTAGCCATCAATAACCAGATGAGGCTTTTAATAGGAATTAGATTTACAAATGAATGCCAAAGAATCATTAACTCTAGACTCACGCTTAGACAACCAAGCTTTATATTCATTATGGTATTCCTTATGTGTCATTTCTTTCCACAAAAGTGGTAAATGACACCATTTTTTTTTAATAGTGCTATCTTGAGATAAGATTGTCAGAATGACTTGTGGTTTCATTAGTTCTTTTATGAGTATGATTTTGAACTTCAAATCTAACATCTTTAGGACGTATTCATTAACTTTATCAGAACCATTACACCTTATGTTGAAGAGTTCTTGCATTTATTTGAATCTCGGCATTAGACTAGACACAATTTCAAGCCACCAAAGCATTCATCATCCTTTTAGCAGTTCTGTCAGCTAGTAAACCATTTTCAAGTGCTCATAAAGGAACGCCTTATAAATAACAGACAAATTTAATTGCCCTTTTCCCAATCAGTAACAAATACTTTCTAGTTCTATATTACTAACAGTGAGATTGCTAGCTTATTCTCAATAAAAGCAATATGAACATCTATTAGCTCATTCTCAAATAGAAATCCTCTTTTCATTACTTAAAATTTGACCCAATAAAAACCTCAATCACAACGGAGTTGTCATTATAGAGAATGTAATTTAATAACAAACAGCATATGCAATTGGCATCATGTGAATATTGTGTAACTTGAAAACCTTATAATTACACATCTTCATAGTTACACGCATCATCATATGAACACCTTTAAACATAATACATGACATATAATTGTACATTTTCCATATTACAGCAGTTATGAGAATATATTTTAACCTTTTGAGAATTCATCACCTTTGGATGTATAAACCACTAGGGTCAATCATTCCTCAACCATATGCTGTACATACATCCCTCCATGAATTACCACACAATTACCTCATTTGGAAGTATAACCACGCATTAAAATATGAGACATCATATCACAATATGAGACCGATATTTCTCAAATCCAATCAAGTGTCACTTTGGCAGTCACAACCCAATTGAATAATTGAAACTCTCTCATATTAGGGATATAAACTTTATGACTCACATTCACCTTACACATGTGATTTCAAACTAAATGATAAGGGTAAATTGTCACATAAATCATATGTCATGCCAATCTCATTACTATATTCATTAATAACATGTATAATTAATACATGCTGAACCTTATACATGTTATTAATGAATCGATGCTTTACATAAGTTTTATGTAATGATACACATGTGAGTTCACTACATATTTCCGAAATCATAGGGAAATACATGAAAAATACGCAAAAATACCCAAAAATCACGTACTTTAGGGTTTCATATGTATTTTTCATATCCATAAATCATCAAACATATAAAATAAACACATTACATGTAGAGAATCTTCATATGAGAACGCCGGTACCAGGAATGCGCCTATCCGACTTTGCATGTGCCCTCATGCACTGCTGAAATGCATAACGCGTCAAGTCCACGTGCTTGCCCTTCATGAACCGATTGGAAGCCGGTTCAACCGGACACTACCAATCCAATCGGTCAATCATTCGATCGGTCAACTGTTCGATCGATTCGATCGGTCAACAATCAACCCAGGTTGAGTCACTGGGTCAACACGGTCAATCGGGTCGGGTCAAATTGGGTCGAGTCACTTGGTCAATCCGGGTCGAGTGGACCCTACCTAAGTGACATCATAAATGACGCCAGCAGCCCATGGTGGTGGCCTACATTGGCGAGTGATGTCATTGATGAAGTCACCCATCGTCATAGGTGGTCATGCGCTTGTGCGTATGGGCACATGAGCAAGCTCGCCGGCGCGTGGCACCACATATCGGTGCCACAACGGCACGTGTAGCCGCGTGTGGGCGCGTCCAGCATCGTCTAGAGGTGTACGACCTACCAAAATGCTCATCTCGAAGAGTAAAAGATGAATATGTGATCAAAATCCACTTTCACTTGACCAAAATTCACGAAAACGGCTAAAATGGTCCAAAGGTAGGTCAAATCTGAAATATTCATTGGCAACACGTTTGGCCTCCACCGGAGGCGTGCCACCCATCGAAACGCTTGTCTCAGCGATATGAGTCTGAATATGTTTTCAAAATCAAGTTTCAACAGACAAAATTTCTGAAAACGGGCCAAATGCAACAGTTTGAGTTCTAGGCTGCGAGGCTTTGACACCAAATGTTGGCCGTCGAAGTGGCATCCCAGGATCAACATAGCAAAAAACTTGAACATATTAAAGGAGAAGACGAAGATCTACGTACTTGATTTGGAATTCATCGTTTTTTATGTGGAATGATGACAATTCGATGCTCAGATGACAAGCTAACACTCAGGTTTTTCTCCTCTATAGTCCTTAGTTCCTGGCTCAATGAGGTCGCCACTCACAGCTTGCAATATGTGAGGTGAGAGAAAATTCATGGAAGAATGAAGGCTAGACAAATGACCTTAGTGCTGTTTATAGAGTTTTCAACCGGGTCCTCTCATCACGAGCTGGGTCCTCTCATCACAAGCCAAGCCCAACCCAACTCACACAAGCTAGGCCTATATTCGACTATTAAGAAAATCTTATGCCTTACCTTATTATACCAGTCCTGTAAAACGATAAGTTAGAATTTCAATTAATGTAGCCCACATTAGAAAAACTCTTGCAGTAGAAACACTTGTAACAAGCAGCTAATTTTTGCAATACCTAAAAGAATGCAATAGACTTAAATAAAGAGAGTTAAAGGAAGAGAAGATTGCACAATACATTTATAATGGTTTGGCTTAGATCAAGCTTATGTCCACTATCCAACACTAATAACCTTATAACTAGAATTCACTATAGCATCAACAAAGAAGTATAATTTTTTAATGCAAACACTCAAAGGAACATTCATTCTCTATCATTAAGTCACTCTTCTCATGAAAAGATCGCCAATGAAGAACAAATAGTTGAAAAGACTTCAGACTTTGGAATTTCAATTTTCACATCTCTACCTCAAATAGACTGAATGGCCTCTTTAAATATTCATCCATGCCTCATTAGCCGTTGGCATTTTCTAAAGGAATTTTTTCCAATCAATCCATTGGACAGAATTGACTAAGGGCATCTTATAGCCATTTGAAGATTGAGATGAAAATCCATTGATTCTCGTCGTCCATACAATCAGAATCTAGGTTTCTATAAGTAGATGCTTCCCAAAAATGAATTTGTCTTTAAGATTGATTCCATCAATTTGTGATTGATTCCATCAATTTGTGATTGATTCCATCAATGTATTTATAAAAGAAAAGTGAGATTTTTCGCTAGAGAGCTAGATGTTGTAGAATAAATTCCTAATACATTCATTCTGAATCCTTGTCACAAGATCAATAAATCTGAGTTTGATTTATTCCTTATTCTAGACACGATTTCGGTTTGGATTGGGTTAGAGTGTAAAATACTTTCGGAATGAATAGACTTTGACAAGAGTGTGTGACATAACTTTAGAAGTATTTTGTTCTTCAAAATAAGAATAAGAACTAGAAAATTTTCTCAACTTCAAAACTTAGTAGGAGTTTTCTCAATAATCTTGCTTTGTTTCTAGTCACTTTACCATTTTCATCCATCTTGTTCTTGAACACCCACTTTGTTCCAATTATAGATTTTTCTTTTGGTTTTGAAACTAACTCCCAAACAATATTGATTTTGAATTATTTGAGTTCTTCTTGCATTGCTTCTATCCAGTTTTCATCAATTAAAACTTATTTTACTCCATTTGGTTCTACCTCAGAAGTAAGAGTTAGAGCGCTTGAGTCTCCTCTTACTTTGAATCCGGTACGAATCCATTCTTATATATTGCCAATAATGAGATCTTTAGGATGGCTTGATCTGTGCTTCCAGTTATTATTGAATTGGTCATTATCTACAAGAGTTTGCTGAACCTTTGTTTCCTTTGAATCTTCTGACTTCTCTTCATCTTGACTTTGTTCACGATAAGGCGGAGTTTGCTCAAGGGATTCAAACTTAATTAAATTTGAAACTAGCTCAGATTTTTCAAGTTGAATCTGATCTTGTTGGTTCTTGACAACTTCTTGAAACCTAACATTCATTTATTCTTCAACAGTCTATGTATTCTTGTTAAATACTTTGTAAGCCTTGCTTGAAGTGGAGTATCCAAGAAATATCCCTTCATCCAATTTTTATTCAAATTTGCCCGACCGATCATTTCCATTTTTCAAAATAAAGCACTTGCAACCAAATATATGAAAATAAGAAATATTTGGCTTTTTCCCTTTGTAAACCTCTGTAAACCTCATAAGGGGTTTTTTTCTAGGATAGGCCTTAAAAACACTCTATTAATTATATAACAAGTAGTGGAAACCACTTATGCCCAAAAACAAGAAGAGACTATTTTCAATTAACAAAGTTCTGGCCATCTTTTGTGAAGACCAATTTTTCCTTTCTACAACTCCATTTTGTTTTGGAGTATAAGGAAATGAGAAAGCATGTTGAAAACCATTTTCATCACAAAAATTTGCAAAGTCTTGATTTTCAAATTCTCCCTCATGATAAATCTTAATACTCAAAATGGCATAACCTTTCTTATTTTAAACTTTTTATAGCAAACTTTAAAAATATGAGAAGGTTTCTGTCTTATTTGCCAAGAAGAAAACCTAAGTAAATCTTGAGTAGTCGTCTACAACTACCAAGCAGTACTTATTACCACCGATGCATTGAGTTCGAGTTAGTCCAAAAAGATCCATGTGAAGAAGCTCCAAAACATGATTAGTGGAGACATGATTTATAAATTTAAATGAGTTTCTGACCTGTTTTTCCCAAGATGCATGGAGTACACAATTTAGACTTCTAGTACACCATTCTGGAGAGACTGTAGACTAGTTTCTTAGAAGATAGTTTAGTGATCTATTTCATACTAACATGTCCTAACTTGTGGTGTCAAAGATTTGTTTCATCTTGAAATGAGATAAAACATTGAGAACTCTCTTGACTTATGCCCAGAAGGTAAATGTTGCCATGCCTTTGACCGGTGAAAGTTTGAGAGAAGTCTCAACTAACTCAAGAACAAACATTTTCTTGAAAATTGATTATGAATCCTGTATCACATAGTTGGCTTATGCTCAAAAGCTTGTAGTTCAAGCATTTCACCAGGGAAACATTATTGATGATCAAACTGCAAATTCTCATTGTTCCATATCCAATAATTTTTCCTTTGCTGTTATCACCAAACGGAACATTTCCTCCTCTTTGTTTTTCTAATTTATGAAACTGCTTGAATCTCCAATCATATATCTAAATAGCCATTATCCAAGTACTATTTTTTTTTTTTAATAATAACCTGTAGTCATAAAGAGATCTCGAACTTTTATTGGTACCCAAATTTTCTTGGGTACTAAGGAGTTAATTTTTTTCTTTTTTTTTGAACAACCCTAAGGAGTTAGTTATAAAGATAATTTTTGTTCAATCCTTCTTAACAAGTCTCCAACTTTAGGATATTCATTCTCAAAATATTCTAGGCTACCATATATAGAACATTTAAGAGCACTCTAACCAACGAGTTTTATAAAAAGTCTTTGAAAGTGATTTTTGAAAGCAAATTTAGGGGGTCTTTGTCTAAGTCTCTCCTTGATTTTGAGAAAATCAATCAAAAGATCATTTTCTTTATTCAAACCCAAACTAGATTTGTTATAATAAGATATTTAAGTTGAAAGAATTTGTTCTAAATTTTTTTAGCCTTTGGAGAACTTTGTAGAATTGTTTGAAATTTCCATTTTCAAAATTTCATTTTCTTTTGAAAGAGAATCAGAATTTTTCTTCAAACCATCAAAATTATTTTTCAAACTTTCAAACTTTTCTCTCCAAGAATTATCCTATTGTCTGAGTTTTAAATTTTGCCTCTTTAATTCAAATATCATTTTAAGAGAAGATTTAAGGTTTAAGCAAGGCTCATTTATATATTTAGAAATTTTAATAGGAACTTCTGAATGACTTACCTCGATTTCCCTATCGAATTTTGAGTCTATGTTTGAGTTAGATTCTGATTCTGAGTGAGCCATTAAATAGATATTTGCAAACTCCTCTTTACTTTTCTTGCACTTTATGTCACTCCAGGTTTTTGCTTTTAGAGCTTTCTTGTATTTTTCATACTTACATTTCTTCTTTTTCAGAAGGGACGGTTAAGCTTGATGTGTCATTTCTTCTTACACTCAAAACATATCACATTCTTGCTAGATTCAACATCTTCCATTGATCTTTTCTAGAAATTTTGCTTATTTTGGTTTTTCTAGTTGAATCTTCTTCATTTCTTATTCAATTTTCTAAATTTCTTTCTCAAGAGAGCAAGCTCCCCATCATCCATATCATCATATGTGTATATATCATCAGAATCAGCATTAGACTTAAGTGCAATTTGAAAGTGCTAGTATGAACACCTAAAGGGGAGTGAATAGGTGTTTAAAAGGAGTCTTGACAAATAAATACAAAATAAAATAAATTTCGAGCAAAATATGAATAAGGATCAAAGTCTAACAACCGAGCCACCAGACTTCTGGTAGATGTTCAGAATTTGTTATGCGATGGAACAGATTTCTGAAATAACCTGTGAGTATGCAACAAACTTAAATATGAAGAGTTAAGGAAAGAGAATGTTGCACATGAAATTTATACTAGTTCGGCTTAGATCAAGCCTACATTCACTCTCCCACGCTAACAGCCTTCTGGTTGGATTCAACTATGCAATCAACAAGAGATTACAACTTTGAGTGCAAACACTTAATGGTAGATCACACTATCTCACTAAGTTGCTCTTTTGGTATTTCTCTTACGATCACAAACATTTAAGCTGACCAAAAACAATTGTATGATCGAAGTTCGCTCAAATTTTGAAATTATAAATTCTATGTTCCATCTCTTACTTGCTCATCGATCCTTGATCTACTTAAATACTTCTCCACTTCCAAACTAGCCGTTGGACAGTATCTAGAAGATCGTCTTCCAATCTACTCATTGGATAGGTCTATATCAAGAAGATTTAGTAGCCGTTGAGTGACAAAAGTAGAATTCCAAATTGATTCTGATCGCTTATACAAACAGAATTTTTGTTTCCATAAGTAGAACTTCTTCATATAGAAAGTTCTTGTCTTTAAGTTCTAATTGTCAATCAATTAGATTGAGTCAATCAAATCTATCTTGATATGAAATCGAAACCAGATCACTAACCGTTATATGTTTGGGGCTTGTGTTACGTTCTGTCAAGTTGTTTCATTCTGAACATGCTTCATTCTGAATTTGTTAGGTTCTGAACTTGTGTCTCGTTCTGGACCTTGTCAAGTTCTAGACTTGTGTCTTGTTTTGGATGTAAAGTCTGAGAATATTTTATCTGAAGTAGAGTTTGAGTATCTTCTATTTGAAATAGACTTTACAATCTGGACGTAAGTCTAAACATATTATGCTTCCGAACATATTTAGCTTTAAGGTTTAGACACAGTTTGAATAAGTTCAACTTTAGCATAAAGTTTGTCTTTAAGTTCTTCCAAGTATAGACTTTGACAATATCCTTTATACATTCTATCATCTGCATAGTCTGTTCCACTTCATAAGATTGAAAAGTGCCTATTAGTTCATCAACAGAGAGAGGCATAATTATTAGTGTCTCCTGGATTGATGTTTTCACATGGTTTCAGTCCTTTGAAAGTTCTCGCATGAGTTTGTTAACCTTCATAGGGGTAGAAATTGGTTGACCTTGATATACCAACCCATTTACAATTTCTGTAAATCGACTGAACATATCTTCAATAGATTCTCTAGACTTCATCTTGAAAGATTCATATTGGCCAACCAAAATATTTATTTTTGTCTTATTTACACGATTTGTTCCTTCATAGTTAACATGAAGTCTATCCCAAACTTCTTTAGTTGTTTCACATGAAAAAAAAAAAAAATTATGTTATATTCAGCAAGGGACAAAGCGCAATATAAAGAATGGATGACCTTTGCATCAAGAGCCCGTCTCTTGGTAATTTCTACTTGATTGATTTCCTCAGCATTCTTATCTAAGACTTCTTTTCCCTTGCCAAATCCAAAAGTTGCCTTTAGGTTGATTCCTCTTTCCACAACATCCCATTCCAAAGGATCTCTAGATCTCAGGAATGTCTTCATTTTATTTTACCACACACTGTATTCTTTTCCATCAAAATAAGGTGGTTTGGTGTTGCTTTGCCCTTCCATGAGTCTTGGTGCTAAAATACTAGCCATAAAAGATTTTTAACGCAAAAGTTAAAACACTTTAACAGATGAGCACAGAGCTCTAATACCAATTGATAATGTTGGTACAAATACCTAAATGGGGTGAATAGGTATTTAAAAGAAATTTTGATAAATAAAATAAATTTCGAACAAAGTCTGAGTATCCAATAAAGTCTGATAAATAAGTCACCAGACTTCTTAGGAATGTTCAGAATCAGATAAGAGATGAAACCGATTTTTGCGATACCTAAAAGAATGCAACAAAATTAAATAAATAGAGTTAAGGGAAGAGAAGATTGCACACGAAATTTATAGTGGTTCGGCTTAGATCAAGTTTACATCTACTCTTCCACGTTGACAGCCTTCTAGCCAAAATTCATTTAGCATTAATAGAGAAGTACAATTTTTTAGTGCAAACACTCAGTGGAACATTCCTTCTCTCTCACTAAGTCACTCTTCTTGTGATATTCTCTCTTAAATACAATTTATAAGGACCGCCGATGAAGAACAAGTAGTTGAAAAGACTTTAGATTTTGGAATTTCAATTTTCCCATCTCTACCTCAAATTAGCTGAATGACCTCCTTAAATACTTATCCATGCCTCACTAGTCGTTGGTATTTTCTAAAGAAATTTCTTCCTTAAATACTTATCCATCCCATTTGAAGATTGAGATGAAAATCAGTTAATTCTGGTTGTCCATATAATCGGAATCTAGATTTCCATAAGTAGATGCTTCCCAAAAAGGAATTTGTCTTCAAGATTGATTTCATCAATTTGTGATTGATTATATCAATGTATTTATAGAAAGAAAGTGAGATTGTTCGTTAAAGATCTAGATGTTGTAGAATAAATTCCTAATGTGTTCATTTTGAATCCTTGTCGTAAGATCAATAAATCTGAGTCTAATTTCTTCCTTGTTCTGAACATGGTTTCAGTTTAGATTGCGTTAGAGTAGGAAATACTTCTGGAATGAATAGACTTTGGTAAGAGTTTGCGATATAACTTCAGAAGTATTCTATTATTCAAAATAAGAATAAGAACTATAAAGTTTTGTCAACTTCAAAACTTGGTAGGAGTTTTCTCAACATTAAGTATGTACCAATCGGCAGGGAAACCATGGCCTCTTCCTTGGACAACTTCTGGTGCTAAATAGCTTGTCATTCCACATATGGTAAATGCTCTCTCACCAAACAACTTCTTCCCATATCTAAAGTCTACCACCTATGCGAAAATGCAATAAAATTCCAAAACCACTCCTTTAATGAAAGAACATGAGATTATCTTCAACTTCTAAGTTAAGAGCAAAATTCCCCCTGAAAAACTTATTGACAACACTAAACTGGTCCAGCATTAGAACATCAGGAGACACAGCTCTGTAGAGAACACCGTTTTGAAATTAGACAGAAAGCACAGTGAATATGATATTTGACAACTTCTTCAATAAACAAATTAGGATATGAAAGAAGTAAATAAAAATATAGAGGCTAGTATTTATAAAGAAACGGCCAACCATGTATAGCACTTCCAAGGCATTTACAATGAAGGCAGCACAAAACCTTGCAAATGGATCATCTAGGGGTGTGTGTAGTATCGAAGCCAAAGGATAGGCAAGACAGGTATTTAGCAGTATGCCTGCTTCTCTTCTATCGGCAAAAGTGCATAAAACTTATGGCACGCAAGCTGAAGGGCTTCTATTCTTCATCAAATTCTTTTCCCTTGACACTTGTTCTTCCTTGCCAAGTTGTTTGACCTTCTGCTTCGAAAATCTTTTTAGACTAAGCAAACTTTCTGAAACAAGATAAAATTATCAGTTACTCTAAAGTTTATGCAATGTCATTAATGAAAATTTTCAAGATCTCATATATTGGTCAATCTTTGACAAAGTGGAAACCAACACTAAAGACATGGGCCATCTAGAGCCAAAGAGTGAAGTCATGACATAATGTAGACAAACACACTAACCTGATTCATTTAGAAGTACAAGCCCAATCTCACTGCAATCAGTAGAGTACAAGCGCTTCTTCCACTCCTATGTTGATAAAAAAGAATAATCTAAGAAACAATTTCTTTCAATACCTTAACTTTTTTTTAGGAGAGGAGCAATTTCCATACAAAGCTAGAGAGGTCAACTTTATCTAAGGCAGAAACATGGATACTTTTACTAGTGTCATCCATGAAGTCTGGATTATATTCTCTTTCCCTGAATCATTGAATATCAACTGTCAGAAAAAGGAGTGAATTTTATCAGACACATAAAGATATATATATGTTTATTCAAATTGACAGTTTCCATCTTGTAAAAGTTATGCCCCCTTCATTTAATATGAATCAGTGAACTTCCAAAACAAGATATGACAACTGAATATAATTTCACAACTCACTGCTGATCATCCTGAGATAGTTTTGCAAGAGGAACCGCCACAGAGTCAAACCGTTCCTTCATCAAATGTCACATTTGACATCACCAACGGCAACTCCACTAGTTGAACGACTTCCTCTCCAAGAAGCACCCATTCGACAAATCTAAGCGAGGGCGAGCTCCGCCAACACTGTGATGGTGAGGCCTTGGTAATGGCTAGTGAAGTTGACGTCACCAGCCATAGACTTTGGCCGGTCTAGCGATCGGCCAAAAGAAGAAGAAGAATAAGAAAAAAAAAAAGACAAAAATTTGAAAAAATAAAATATTATTAAAAAATTTGACACGTCGGCATCGGCCGAACAGCCGACGTCGCCTAGCATCCATATCGGTAAGTGCCGGTCAAATTTAGTCGGATAGATTGAATTAGTACAATTGCAAAAAGTTTACGACTAAATTAGCCAAAAAAAAAAATGTTTATGTTCAAATTGGAAAAATTGTAGCATGTTTATAACTATTTTAGTAATTTTCCTTTTTCTTGTCCTATAAAAATTCCTCAACTTTATATTTTGTCCCAATTTTCCCACTCAACTCCAATTTTACCCTAAATCCTTTAAAACCTAATAAAGAAAAACCACAAACTTTTACTTAAATCACAAATATGCTTATTGTGGCTTACCCCTAAGGTAGATCCCTAAGTGCTTGTTCAATTTTTAAACACAATTTTTCTCAATGATTTCCCCATTATTTTTAGAGAAAGCTACCCAAAAAGACTTATTTTAAGCATTTCGAGGAATATTGATTTTTTAGATTTTTTTGAAATTTTTGAGATTTGCTGAATTTTTAAAATTTTTTTATGAATTTTCTGATTTTCCAAAAAAATAAGATTTTTTTGAATTTTTATTTAATTTTTTAATATTAGTATAATACAAAAAAGGATCCAGGTCGGATCTCCACGTCCGACCCGAGTCAGGAGCGACCGGGTCCACGACTGGACTGGGCTCATCAATTGAGCCCGGTCCCGCAACCCCCCCTCAAAAAAAAAAAAAAAAAAAAAGGATAAAAAAGAAAGAAGCCCAGCCCAAAGCCTATTATAAACATAAGCCAGATAAGCCCAATTTTCAGCCAGCACATCTTAACAAAAAACCCAAAGTCCAATAAACCTACATGAACCCAGCCCTATCAAAGCCTAATCAGACCAAAAGTCATTTAAGCCCAAACAACTCACCACCCACGGCGACTCCAACGACAACTCATCCTCTCCCATGTGTCTGCATCTTTTCTTTTCCCAGAACTTCGACCTCTTCACAGAATCATTCCCGAACATCAAGCTCTCTTCTTCCTCTTATTTTTTATTTTTATTTTTATTTCTATTTCAACCTTAAGACTTAAAGGAAAACACCCAAAGAGAACCTCACTTGTAGACAAAGATCTCGAGACATTAAGTGAATGCTCATGGTTATTTAATACCGCCTCAGTGCATCACCAAAAACACTCGTCATCACCACACCAGCCGTCACGCACACAATGCCCTAAAAGGAAAAGACGCCTCTAGTAACGAAACAACGGTGAGAAATTCGCTAGAATCAAGTTCAATCCCCAAAACACATTTGTGAACAAAATGGAAACCGAAAATCGAGTGAGACCAAAGTGGATCTGGTTCAGGTATTATATAGACCACCTAGTGGGTGTCGACTGGAGGGGGCCCAACAGACTCAGTCAAGACTAAGATTCGGGCTAAGATCAACATACAATGTATAAGCGACACTAAAAGACTAACTTAGAAACCAATGGTTAACACTCAACATGACTAAAAAGCAGCAAGGTTTGGTCAGAACGACCCAAGGAGTTTTGGGCTTCATTCAAGCATTTTGACGAACGATTGACACACACTAGTGAAATGAAGGACCTTTGACTCAACAAGGACCCAAGCACGGACCGACTCCCAAAAAGCATACCCGAACACACAAGAGCATAAATAAAAGACTGGTGGGACCGAAACTCGCGTGAACTGGTCAACCGTGAGCTTTGACTTGATGCCCACCCATAAACTGAGCACAAGGGCTCGAGGGAAAGTCCTACGTAGCTCAAATGTGGCCCTACAGTGGATGGCGAACAATGGACGGACTCTGGTGACAGTGGATCACTCTTTCAAACTCGCTATCTCTCTAGCTCACCTTCTCACTCTCTCCATCTCTCTCTCTCGGTTGCTCAACCTCTATTAGAGATATTTATCTTTCCTAATTGACTCCATTTGATTTTATTTGATATTGTAATATTTTATTACTTTAGGTAGTTGTTTATAATAGCCTATAAATAGGCTCTTGTATCATCAATATTAGACACAGAAAAATATAGAAATTATTTTTTTTCACTTTATTCTATTATAATTCTATCATGGTATGAGAGACAGGTTTTATCTGAGGAAGGGGTTATTGTGTAATAGTAATATTGTCATAGCTGTGCTAGTACCCATCACTAATCCATTGTCCTTGATCGCTACAAAGAAAGTTTCGTCACTTGTTTCGAAAATCTAACACCATCATCATGTTCGTCTGTCCCAAATGAGTCAGACCCTGAAAATTCATCACGAACTAACTCCGAAAGAAGCCACACTTGCCATTACACTTCGCCACATTATTGGTCCACTGATGCCATCGGTTGTAAGTGAGACTTTTAAAGTCAATATGAAACATTTTCAGCAAAAAACCACCACAAACAAGTTCTACATTCTCTGGTAAGTCCAAAACAGCAACAAATGTTGCTGGAAAGCTACCCACGCGCCCTCATGGGCCGCCCATACATTCTACGCGTGAGATCCACCCGCCCTGGCCTCACATGTGATTCCCTACATCTGTCGAGCAGTGATGTCATCCTCCACATCATCTATACGTAAGCATCACGTCATTCTTCATTGCTGACCAATATTGACTTGACTAGTTCGGCTCGATTCAGACCGGTTCTCAAGGTTTTCTAACCGGTTCGGCCCAATTCCAACCGGTTCTCAATGTTTTCCGATCAATTCGGCCAAATTCCTTTTGACTCTTATGGTTTTCTAACCGATGCGGCCTGACTCCAATCGGTTCGCAATGTTTTTTGATTGATTTAGCAAGATTCCGACTGGTTCTTGGGGTTTTTTGATTGGTTAGGCCCGATTCTGATTGGTTCTTGGCATTTCCAAATTGGTTCTTGAGGTTTTTCAATGTTCTCAATCTATTTTCCACATATATTCTCCATATCAGCTCTGCAAGTATTGGTTTTTTTTCAAATTCATTATAGAATCTACTGAATTTACTAGTATATTTCATATCATAGAGAAATTAGAAGTCTTTATTCCATTCAGACCATCCTGAATGGATCAAACTATGTCTTACGGGTTCAAGAAATTTCAAGTTTTCTAAGAGGATGTAAGCTTTGGCGTTATGTTATCAAAAGTATTCGTGTGCGTATTCAGGCCATTGAAGAGGATGATGATACATTTGCCGAACATTTGGAGGAGTTGGAGAGCAAGAATCACCAGATGCTCACGTGGTTTCGAAACACTTCGATTCCATCTATCAAATTTCAATTCGATTGACAAAATACTGCAAAAGAAGCTTGGGATCTTCTTGCTAGTCGTTATTCCACATCAGACATTGCTCATCAATATCAACTATTGGGGATCTTACATCGCTTGTATTAGGAGACAAGTCAGTCTATTAATGAATTTCTTTCTTCCATGCATGCTCTATGGGATCAACTAGCTTTATTTGATCCAACATGGGATTCTACTATTGATGCTTGTAAGTTTGCTGAATATCATGATCGTATGCGAGTTCTGCAATTTATGATGGTTCTTAATGATGAGTATGAACCTGTGTGAGCTTCACTTTTGCATTGGGATCCGTTTCCTCCTCTTGAGCCAATTGTCTCTAAACTATTAACTAAGGAAACTCGACTTACAACTTTAAAGGCACAACATGCTACTCCACCATTCTCCATTTCTACTGATGCAGTATTTCCCACTTCTAGCTCATCCTCATGGCGCAAGCCTTACTGTAAGCACTATTGTCGACTCGATTATTGTGCATCTAACTATTATCAGCTACAATCTAAGCAACCTACAGAAACAAACAATCGATCCTGTTTTATAGGTCTGTTTGAGAGGTCCGCCTACATGCCACCCATCCACTATTGCTACTACCATAGAAGATTATTCTAACTGTTTGTCTGTCACACTATCATTAGATTATCTTTGGTCCATAGTTCGTTCCATTCTCCAAGAAATTGGTACTTCTAGCCCTTCTGCTCTATCAGTCACTCCAAGTACTCCTAATTCATGGTTCTTTGATTATACGTGTTGTAATCACATGACCTCCAATTCCAATTTATTCAAGTCAAAATCATACACTTCACAAACACCTATTATTCACATAGCTAATAGCTCTCAGATGATAGTTGGTCATACAGGGAATGTTTCAACTCCCAAATTGTCCTTCCCAGGAACATTTATGTTTCACAAACTCTCATTAAACTTGATATTTGTGGGTCTACTATGAGCTTGGTTTTGACATTCATTTCTCATCAAATGGTTGCCATGTGCAAGATCCATGGACGAGATAGACAATTGGGATAGGGTGTAAAGTGGGACGGTTGTTTGAGCTTGTTTTTATTAAAGTTTCCCAACTCTTTCACTAGTTGTGCTGCCATAATATCATCTAAAACTTGGCATTCTCGTTTGAATCATCTTTCTTTTTCTCGATTAAGTCCTTTGCTTTTAAGTGGTCATTTACGTTCTGTTGACAATAAAATTTTTGATTGTCTACCTTGTAACTTAAGAAAACATGATCCTTTACTGTTCAATCTCAGTGAATCTGTCTCTTATGCTCCCTTTGATCTAATTCATTCAGATATTTGGGGACCATCTCCTACTCCCACTATGGGAGGATCTCGTTATTTTGTGATTTTTGTTGATGATTATTCACGTTATACATGGCTTTATCTTATGAAAAATCGATCTAAACTTACTCATATCTATAGTAATTTTGTTGATGTGATGAAAAAATGATTTTCTTGAGATGTCAAGGTTTTTCATACCGATAATGCCATGGAATGTAGAAATAGAGAGTTCCTTAAAATTCTTTCTCAAAACGGCACTATTATTCATCGTTCTTATCTAGGAACTTCCCAACAAAATGGTTGAGTCGAGCATAAACGCAAGCATATCTTAGATATTGTACGCACTCTTTTAATCTCAGCATCTTGTCTAGAACAGTTTTGGAAGGGAGGCCCATCATACAACTATATACACTATCAATTGTGTTATGTCACCTATTATAGGTAACATTTCTCCATATGAGCACTTGTATGACAATGTTCCTAATTATAGTCTACTTCGAGTATTTGGTAGTGCATGTTTTGTGCATCTTCTTCCAAATGAACACACGAAGTTAGAATCTCGTGCTCGTCTTTGTTGCTTCCTCGGATATGGCATTGAACACAATTGATGTTGGGACCATATCCCAAATCGGCTTCGTGTGTCCCGTCATGTTACATTCTAGGAACATAAGATGTTCTCATCCTTATGTTCTTTTGCATCTTCTCCCATTGTTCCAACTATTCGCTTCTTTATCAGTCCTTCTATCGATCTATTTCCTAAAGATGACACTCTCACATCTTCCTCTTTAGAATTGTCCTCACCTAATCTTGACGTAGGTATCTCTGAAAATCCCACTTCGACAGCTCCTAATATGTTTCTGCCATTTGTGGATTCACAACCCTTAGATGTTCCTTCCATTCGTCATTCCACCCGTATAAGTCAACTTTCTATTCGGTTTTGTGATTCACTGTTATTCCACAATTGCCTCTTCTCACAAGCCTTGCACATATAGAGAAGCTCGTACTAATTCTCTTTGGCAACAAGCAATGACGTGAGTTGAAAGTATTAGAAAAATCTCGTACTTGGGATTTGATTGATTTGCCTCCTGAAAAGTCGGCTATAGGTTGTAAATGGGTGTACAAAATCAAAACTAAGGCAGTTGGTACAGTGGAACGCTACAAAGCTAGACTAGTGGCAAAAGGCTTTACTTAGGAGTATGGCATTGATTATAATGAGACGTTTGCTCCACTTGCACGTCTTACTTTTGTTTGTAGCCTCCTTGCTATCGCCACTATTAATAAATGGCCTCTATTCCAAATGGATGTAAAAAATGCATTTCTTAATAGAGATCTCACTGAAGAAGCATATATGGAGTCACCTCCTAGATACACTCATACTCTTGGTAAAGTGTGTCGTTTACATCAAGTATTATATGGACTAAAACAAGCTCCTCATGCATGGTATTCCAAGTTTAGTTCTACCATGGAATACCTTGGATTTGGGTCCAATCCCTATGATGATGCTCTATTCGTTCAACAAACATCTCGTGGGAGTATTCTACTACTGTTATATGTAGATGACATGGTTATTACTGGCAATGATCACGATGGCATTACAAAACTACAGTAGTATTTGAGTCAATAGTTTGAAATGAAAGATCTTGAAAGGCTCAATTATTTTCTAGGATTGGAGGTTGCTTTAGATTCCTTTGGCTATTATCTTTCTCAAGCAAAGTATTCCACTGATCTTCTTTCTTAAGCAGGGCTTGCTAATAGCAAGACTGCTAACACTCCCATTGAGAATAATGCCAAATTTGAGGAAAAAGATGGGACTCCTCTTTCAAACCCTACACTTTATTGACAGTTAGTTGACAGTCTGGTATAACTCACTACTACCCACCCTGACATCGCTTATGCTACTCATATGACGAGTCAATTCATGACTGCACCGCAGACAACTCACTTTACTGCTGTTCTTTGAATTATTCGCTACATCAAGGATACCTTATTTTATGGTCTTCACTTTTCCGCCAACTCAACCTTAGAGTTAACAGCTTATTTTAATGCTGATTGGGCTGGTAATCCTCTTGATCGTCATTCTACTACAAACTATTGCTTCTTCTTAGGGAAGTCCCTTATTTCCTGGTGAAGTAAGAAACAATCTACTGTTGCTCGATCGAGTACGAAAGCGAAATATCATGCTCTTGCCGATACAACTTTGGACTAATTATGGTTACGGTCATTATTAGAAGACATGGGAGTTCGTCATAACGGTGGAATGGTCATTCATTGCAATAACCAAAGTGTCATCCAAATAGCTCATAATGACGTTTTATATGAGCATACCAAATATATTGAAATAGATTGCCATTTGATACGTTCTCATGTGCTTCATGATACTATTTGTCTTGTTCCCACCTCATCAACTAATTAGACAGGTAATGTTTTTACTAAGGCACATCCACCTGGGTGCTTTAAAGATCTTTTCTCTAAATTCCAGTTGACCTCTTCTACATCACCTTGAGTTTGAGGGGAGATATTAGAGATATTTATCTTTCTTGATTGATTCTAATTGATTTTACTTGATATTGTAATATTTGATTACTTTAGATAGTTGTCTAGAACAGTCATAAATAGAATCTTGTATCATCAGTATTAGACACAGAAATATACAGAAATTCTCTTTCCACTTTATACTATTATAATTCTATCAATCCCAAGCCAAGAAGAAGCTCCCAAATTAATTCATCATCTATCCTTTTTAAGTGTGGGTGGTAGGCGCACATGGCCTCTACCACCGCCAGCTATCTTGCCAACGTGGCCCTGATCGTCGTTGATGTACTGCCTCTGTACCGTCTCTCCCCCTTTTTGCATACTGCGAGCAATGCATTATGGAGAAGGAAGAGGGAAGAGGTCTGTGGATCGGGCCAAGGACAAAGGGGAAAATGGGCTAGGCCCAAACAAGGAAAAAGAAGAAGGCAAAAGAAAGACGGTCCGATCGGCTTGCCCCCAACTTAGTCTTGCCTTTTTTCAAAAATAAATTTTTAAAAATAATTCTATTTTAATTTTAATACTAGAAATGCACATGCTGCTTATGTCTATATGCCATGCAATTTAATGAAAACGTGATGCATTTTGATAAAAATTATTTACTTTACTTTATACTTTATTTTCTTTTAGAGACTAATTCATAATTTTCTATGCGATTGAGTCATAAATAAAAAGGGCAAAATTTAAATATTAACTATTAACTCTTTGTCCAAAATTTCTCATTAACAAATGAGAGATGGAAAACTCCCTAGCACAAGCTATTCGAGCGCGAGCTTTTTTACTGTGAGAGATGGAACATCCCTAAGCATAAGAAATTGACAAGCGTAAAATCATTAAGGGTGATTTTGACGAAGAGTTAATGGAGAGCAGATTTAGGACTTAAGTAAAAGTTCGTGATTTTTTAAAAGTAAAAAAAAAATTAAAGTAAAATTGAAACTGGACCAAAAGTTGGATTTTTTAGGCAAAAAATAGTTTATGGTAGAATTGATATTGGAATTAAAGTTGAAGGTTGTTTACGATATAAACAAAGTTATGGTAAAATGGGAATCTAATTTAGCATCTCTGAAGTTCATAATATGTTCCACACAATCATCAATTCCCACCAACTGTTTGGGAACATATATAAAAAATAGTCGTTTTAACTCACTCTTAACTTTCCGACAATTGTTTTAACTAATGTGCCCTCCTGCCTATCAAATAACAATAAAAATTTCAATATGTGATGGAAATATTTGTATTCTTTTTCAAGTAAGACTAGTTATTGTAGAATTGGTATTGGAACTAAAATTGAAGATTTTTTAACAATGCAAAAAAAGTTTAGGGTAAAATGGGGATTAAACCTAAAGTCGTAGATTTTTTATAAGACAAAAAAAAAGTTTAAGTTAGAATAGGGGCAAGCTCTAAAGTTAGAGGTTTCTTATGAGCCAAAAGATATACTCGGGACAAGAGCTAAAGTTAAAGGTTTTTTAGGATACTAGGCTGTTCTTTTTTTAGCCGAGAAGAAGAGTGAGTCCTTTGGAAAACATAAAGTAATTCACTTTCTTCAAGCCACCCAGTGAAAGACGAAGGTGCTTGCCATGAGCTTTACATCCACTTAAATTGTTTATTGTAGGTTTGAGCTTAATCTATATGTGGAAATTACTCGAGCATCAATGATTATAACTTCGATAGAATATTTACTACTGACTCTCCTTAGGGAAAAGGTACCGACACTTGAAACTGGATCACGTAAATCTCTGGTGTTTTCATATTAATTTAAATTGCAAAATCCTATCAGTTTCTCATTAATTTTACAACAAAGGTCCCCAAGGAACCTTCTTTTGCTCTACCATTTCTCATGCAAAAATCAAACAAGACTTGGTCAATAAACAGCTCACTTTCTTCCTCACATCCCACTCCACGGCATCAACAACATTTCCAAAACTCTCTGGCAACACTTTCAAGGACAACCCCGTGGGTTTTATCGAATGCTCCATTGCCCCGTGGTGGCCATCCGGCAAGACATTGACGACATCATAGACTTGGATGTCTGGGGTTGACTGGCTCTCAACATCGGAGGGAAAATGGCACCATTGGACTTGGCTGTGTTTTAGTAAGAGAAGCGGAAGTTGGGGGTGGACCTAGCCAGCTTAAGAAGGAGGTTGGCGAGAGGCCAACAAGGGCTGCCAAATGGGAGTGCAAGGACAACAACAAGACAGTTAGTAGATGTATCAACGGGTTAGGTTTCCATGATACCTAATCCAAAACATTGTCGGAGTGTGCTTGACCTGACCTAACCCTAGACCCAAAAGACATACAACCCAAGCAATCAAGTTGGTCCAAGTCTTTTCTTTTTTTGTTTTTTGTGCAAAGGTTAAGACGAACATTGTCGCGACCTCTCTTTTGCTATCCGAGGGAAAAGGAAGAGGTTTAGGGGTATTTGCTTAAAGAGGCGAACCGACGGCCTTGGATTAGGCGCAGGCTCTCCCAAACCCATACCTCGCGCAACCTTGGATTTTGTATTTTCATTTGTTAACAACCTATATATTTCTAGGAATCGCCACTAGCCTATTGGGGTCGGCTAGAAACCAATCAAGATGCGGGAGTGTTATCTTGATTCCTATGCAACTGGAGATTTCTAGGAATGGGGACTTATTTACACCAATGTTTCTATCAGCGCCCTTATGGTACCACTAACTTAGAAGGTTGTTTATCTAAATGGCCACTGAATCTTGATTACCAATTACAATACTCATGAAACCACTAAGCGTCCATGTAAATGTTTTTGTAGGCTTTAATGTCTAGACTAATCCTAACCTAATTTAGAAGATAAATTTACACTCAAATTTATGAAAAGCGGTGTGGTAAGTAAACATCCAAGAAATTGAAATGACTTGAAAATAAATGCGGAAAAGGAAAACCCGATACAAGTTGGGCCAATAATATTACATGGCCTTGTTATCACGCCCCAGGATAAGACCCGCATGAGCAAAATGAGAATTTAAATGTGCATGAGATTACTCTAAATGCATGAAACTACTCTAATTAATCTACACAACATGGATTATTTACAAAAAGGATTATAAAATACCAAAATAGCATTAGATTAGGAAAAATGACCTTATAAATTAGGAAAATCTCCTAGATGTCATTTTTGCCTTAATTTGATACATCCATCATGTTTATATTTTTTTTTTGAAATTTTCGGATTTTTTCGATATTTTTATTTTTATTTGAAAATAATTCCCTAAACCAATCTATGCTTGATTTACACTAATATGGAAGATCCCAATACATGAATATCACAAGAACTGAGCTCGAATTGACCATTTCAAGATCGAAGCTTAGTTTGGGCATTTCGTCAAACACTTGGTGTGCATTAAACTAGCCCAAGCAACTTCCTCGAGCCATGTTTGTGGCCTTCAATCTTGACCCATAAGCAATCTTATGTGGAACTAAAATATCAATGTTATATTGCCACATGCAAAGAGTAAGATTAGATAGAAAACATAGCCTAAAACACATAAGAACTAAGTTGAAATCAGTCTCAAATATGCGGGTTTGAGCTGATTTTGTAAATCTGGGTTTGAACCCAAGTCATGCAAACAGGTCGCATGCCCATATTCAAGCTCCGACACTCATCACATACGAGATCTGAAGGAAACATTACTTGATCCGAGTGAAAGTAGGTAACATGGACTTTCAAATGTAACAAACATCACAGAGAATGATCAACCGAACACATCGAAACGACCTCTCCAAGAAGCACACAAGCAAAGTCCACACTGACCAACCATGAATCAATGTGGATAGGTTTGGTTTTTGGCTCAAGTTTTAGATGGTCTTATGGTTCACACAGCGATTTAAAAACCAATCCAAGCTAACCTCAGCATCATTTGTACTCCCATAGGACATTCATCAAGCTCGTGGAGACAGAAAACGCATGCAAAGGGGAGTAGCAAGTCAAACATATATCGCTCTCGAAGAGGCTTCAAACACTTGGGAAAAATTTTAGTCTCAGAAATCAGTCTTCCGAGCTAGTTTTTCTCTTGCTTTTTCACATTTAAAACATATTCAAACTTGACCAAAAATACATCTAGGATTTTTATCTTGCTTCTTAATTTCTTTTGCAATGGCTTTTGGCTAAGGAAACCAAGAAATTATCCTTCGAGGGCACGTGGAAGTTGGCTTATTCGAATTGGAAAATGAGATTTGCAGAGAAAAAACTAACAACAAAGGTTTTTGTTGGTCTCCAAAATTAGACTTTAAGACCTATTTTGTTGACCAAGTTAACACTGAGCCAAACTATATGTATTCTAGTTTGGGCTACAAATCATGGTTTTCCTCATTTGTCTCTCACTTTTCTGAAAAATACTCACTTTTCCTCACCTGTGAACAATCGGGCTCAACACTACAGAGAAATTTTTGGATTTTCTTGGCCCACCAGGAGGGAACTGTTTCGGGAGGCTTTAGGAAGCCTTCCTGATCTCCATTTGGGACATGCGACCTATAGTTGGAAAGATCTTTGAGTGAATTTTCACTCTCTAGTTGAAGGTTTTGGCTAATTTTGGCCGCAAGTTTGTGAAAATTTCACTTTTCTTTACAAAGGTCGGTTTGAAATTTCTAGGTTTTGCTTTTCTGGAGTTGCTTCTGGGGGTGTCCTTAGGGAACGATTGTGAGTTCTTCCTTCTCCCCCTTGTCTCCTGCCTTTCATGCCCTAAAAGAGCTCACTTCAGTGATCTTATCCCCTAAATTAAGGGATTTTTGGTCGTTCTTTTGTCCACCTATCAAGCCTACCAACAAAGCTACTTCAACAACTTTTTGACTTTGCCAAATTTTCAAAATTTTAAGCTATTGAGTGTGCGGATTTTGCTCTGATTTTCATGTGCTTCCAGCTACTTATCCCTAGCCAATTTTTCAAGAAAGTCCCTCAAAGTTGGTCATTTTCTTGCCCGAGAATGCCCAATTCAATGCAAATTTGGTGCTTTTGGCCCGATTTGATTTATTTGACCTGGCCAAGTTCAATTTCAACATAATTGGAGGCCAAGATGATGATCTAAGGGCTCGGGTGAAATTTTGCAAAATTTCCGAATTCGTCCCTCAACTTTTGGAAATTGCATTTTGGTCCCAACTTGCCGTTTTAATTATAGTTTGATCTCCTGGGCATGGCTAGTCACATTCAGATCATCAGCTCCAACCTTTTTTCTTCTTTTTTTTTAATTTTTTTTATTTTGATTTCTTTTATATCAAGAAAATAAATGCATTTAAAAACTACACTAAATGCCTAGGTAATCTTTATGCAATAATTTGACAAGAAATATTTTTGCGGAAAAAGAAGCTCCCATTTTTCAAAAAAAAAAAATGATTTTTGGGCAAAAATTTAGGTGTCAACAAACATGTTTTTCACAAATCTATTATAAGTCTTAGCATTACACATTTTCAAATATCTTGAAGAAATAAATTCTCAATTAAGGCACAACTTAGTGTTATTGCTTATGGTTATTTCACTGTTTTTTCTCATTTCTCAAACTTCTATTTGTTGTTGATCCTACATATTTATCAAAATGCCCAATTGGAAGTTCTTAACATAGTTGCTACTTGATCATGTATTCCCTCGCCATAAATATTTCATCATAGTTATTGTGATGTGAGTTTAGTCATGCGTCTAGACTGGCCTTGGTAGTGAACTTCGTCAATCCCAATTTTGATCCTTGGCTGGGGGTGCATCCTATATGCCTCGGTTCTAACTGTTATCTATCATGCATTCATATTAATCCATTGACATCTCTTCCATACACTCACACATTAGTCATAACCACTCCAAACAACTCTTGCCTATCACACAACCACATCAGAGTCCTATCATATTATGGCTCTCTCCTATCATTTTCATCTACAAATTATGATCTTCAAGAGTTTGTCATTTTGGCAAGCTATATCCTAGCTACGAGCAAAATTTGATATTTTTGGAATAAATCCCTTTATACGCTATATTCAATGACAAAAACCAAAGAGATAAAAGATCATGTTTTCCTCCAATTAGTGATGGAGAAATAAATGAAGCAAAAAGATATTAAAAGAGAAATGATTGGACTACAGTCTTTTAATTTACTGTAAGAATAACAGTCTTTTTATAACCATGAGAAACTAAATAACAAATTAATATATATTTTCGTGGGGTCCACTCCTTTAAGTATTTGTGATTTATAACAAGCTGTTACTCTCACAGTAGTTCAAAGACTGATATGCTAGCAAAGCCTATATTAAAACTTGTTCAAGGCCATACCAATATTAGAATGGAGAGTTCATATCATACTTAGAGCATCAAAAGCATTAACCATGAGTACATGAGATTGATTTATTAAATATTACATTGGACTTAAATAGACATTAAGCAAGTAGAGGGTCTTTCACGACCAATAGCAATTTGAGACACATCACTCAGTAGATCGATTAAAATCTGCTGCAAATTGGCCCTAGTGCACGATGCGCTTCATCAAGTGGAGATGAGCTTCACAAGGACCTTGAAATCAGCCTCAGCAATCCCATCAGGCCCCGCAGCCTTCACCAATCTCTCCCTTAACTCACTAGCCTTCTTCCTCATTTCCTTACCATCCTCACCCCTCAACACCACCTCCAGTGCCTTCTCCATCCCACTCTTGGTTATGGTCCCACCTTTTACTTTCACTCCAATCCCCCACACTTCCTCTATCACCCTCCCATTCATCATGTTGTCTGCCCAGAATGGCTTGCATACCATCGGCACGCCGCCCACCACACTCTCAAACATCGAGTTGTACCCACCATGCGTCACATAAACCCCACACGCCAAGTGGCTCAGCACCTGGGCCTGTGGAGCCCATGGGACAAATTTCCCGTACGCGCTCGTTCGCTCTTGGAGCCCCTTGGGCAAGAACGCCATCGCACGTTCCTTGATGGACCATAGAAATGGGGTCTTAGTAGATTCTAAGGCTTCCCCAATAGCCGATACCTCACTTGGCGATGGCATTGCCACCGTTCCGAAGCATATGTACGCCACAGACCAAGGGTCTCTGGCATCAAGCCACGTCAAGCAACCGGTAGTGTCAGAGGTGGAGCTCGACGGCAGCGGCAGCGGGGGGAATGACACCGCGAGGCACCCCACTTGGAAGAGCATCTTGAACTTGGATTTCAGGTCTGCTATCAAAGGTGTTGGGGTCACTTCCGCGTAAGAGTTCATGACGACGGCGGTGGCGCCACGTGGGAGCACACGCCCCACCTCGCGTAGCATGCACGCACTCCTTGATGTATCATGATCATCGATTAGCTCCTTAGGTAGATCTGAAATGCGCATCATAGATAATCCTGGAATCACTCCGAGGCTCTTGTCGTCATCATTGTCGTTGTCAGTGGAGGTGCCACCACCGGAGGATTCACGATGGAGCTCACTTATGACGTCGATGTACACGTGCGCTGCTAAACAATACGGAGTGGGGACCCAGAGGGCTACCCAGGGAACTTGCATTTTCTCTGCCATTTCGCTTGCAAAAATCATGAGAGCATCGGTCAAAAAACAACTCACCTTCTTCCTCACATCTTGCTCCGCGACGTCAACAGCTGCTTTAAAATTCTCATGCGCCACTTTCAGGAACAACTCCACGTGTTCTCCTGAATGCTCCATCGGCCCGTAGTGGCCGTCTGGCAAGCCGTCGTTGACTTCATAGACTCGGACGTTGCTGGGTAGCTTGGCTCTCAACGGCGGAGGGAAGATGAGGCTATTAGACTTGGCTATGTTCAAGAAAGAGAAGCGGACATCCGGGGCGGCTGGGGCAAGCTTGAGGACCAGGTTGACGAGGGCCCAAGCTTGGCCACCGAACGGGAAGGGAATAACGACGACGTGTTTTCCCGACGACATGGTGGTCTTGATTTGTAATCTTTTACGTGGTAAGTTGTGTTGTAGTTCGAGGAAATGGGGAATTCGAAATGAGTCCTCTTTTTGGATGCTTAGGAGTAGAGGAGTTTGCCTATATATGGAGGAGAGCAAAGCGCGTGAGAGAGGAGAAAATATTGGGTGAGTGAAATACTCCACGTAGGCCATGCAGAAAATCATTCACTGATGGACACACATCGTTTAGTCTCTCTCTAGGAGAAAATATTAGCTACCCTAACAGTCTACTTTAAACGGGTAAAAAGGGGAGCGTACTTGACTAATGTTTTGGGTCGGGTCTGGTATAATAGAAACCCGTGACCCATTGACACCTCCATTTTACAGGATGGATAAATTCACTTTGGAAGAGCCTAGAAATCTGTACATTAAAATATTTACCTGAATTCTTCTCTTCAACAGAAACAATTATTAAAAATTCTGTTATAAAATTAACGCGGAAAAATATCGGTTCTTTCAATCTAAATCAATGCGATATCTAAAAAATTTGAACGAGGAACAATCCATTATAATTGCAAGATCAAAGTTACAATCGCTCGAACGTTTGCTTGAGTGCTAAATCACATCTAGATTAGGCCTAAATTTAAAGTGTTTATAAATAAATTAACTCAATTCTATGTAAAATTCCTGTTATAAGATTCATCATGTTTAGAACTCCTCCGCATGCAATTAAAGAGGGCACCATTGCATCGTCCTCTTTCTTTCTTTGCGTTCATCCTATATTGTGCGGCGCTTTTCACTGCGCAACGCTTGGCTGAACAAACCTATGTGTAGGAGAAAATATTGAGTGCCTCTTATGTAGTCAGCACAATAAAAAAGAAGGGATCTGAAATAATGACACATCTCTAAAGTAGGCTCAAACGTCACTCCCCTACACGCTCTCTCCTCTCTCTCTCGCCCAAATGCTTTGAGCATCAAATGACTATTCAGCCATCTCTGCGTACATTTACAGCCTCGCTGGTAAAGAGGAAGAAGGGAAAGCAGGAGGCGGGGTAGGAAGATGAAGCAGGTTTGTCGTTTCATATATTTCATGTGTTTATACTGGGATCTAGAGACGCGTTCGAATTATGACTAAAAAATTTGATTGTTAATTGACTAAAAGCAATTCTTGTGGTCCCTACTGCCCTTAACAACCACTCCCATTATAAAAAGAAAAAAAAGAAAAAAGAAAGAAAGAAAAGAACATAATAGCTATATTGCCACTATAATCATATTACCGTGATCACAAGAAGTAATTATGAAAGAAATATACTTTATCTTCATTAGAAAAAGAGATTATCGTAATATTGAAATTAATTATATGCCCCTTGAATTAAAGCCGAAAAATATTTAGTTCAATCAAAGTGGAAAAGTAAAATGAAAATTGTTCAAAAATGAGTTAAGATAGACATCCTTCATGGAGAGTATCACCTCTGAATTATCCATTGAAAGTGTTCTGGAGAACCACTTTTACATTTATCTATAGGTAGATCTATATATGAAACATATTTCATTTTATAAGCTTAAATCATATCTCTAAGAAATTATGCTCTCTTTTTTCTTCTTTTTTTTTGGCAAGCACATCAACAAATATGCTTTTAATTAATTGATGAACTTCGGCAAATGACAAAAAAATGGTAGATATAACTATCAGATGCTCATGTTCTTACTTACCTTTCTTTGATTTTTGGCCCAAATGACATTAGCACTATTGATTTTTAGACAATAACCACCTGACATTACTAGAAAGCATTCAGCAATTATTTTTCTCAACCGGCCCTACCAATCTTCTTTTTGTCTTAAAGGCCGTCATGACCCTCTTAATTTTCATTGTCCATGTGTAATGCATGGGCTACTAGTTTAAAAGATAAAGGATAAGTGCTACAGAAGTCCTAAAACTTGTCACGAAAATGCATTTAAGTCCTAAAACTTGCAAAAAGTGCAATCAAGTCCTAAAACTTATCAAATTGTTTCAATCGAGTCCTAAAGTTTTGACTTTTTTAACAGAAAATGCTGACGTGGAATTTAAAATTAATTTTTATTTTCCATGAGGCTTTTTTAATTTTTTTTTTAAATTAGATTTAAAAATTAGAAAAGAAAATTTAAATTTTATTTAAAAAGAAAAACAATTAAAAAAAAAGAAAAAATGGCAGCCGCCGCCCATCGCCAAAGGGCCGGCGGCGGCGGCGGCGAGGGAGGAGCTACCTTTTTTAACAATTTTTAAAAATAAATTTTAACTTTTCCTTTTTAGTTTTTAAATATAATTTTTTAAAATTTGAATAAAAATAATTTAAAAAACCACGTGGAAAATGAAAAATTATTTAAAATTCCACGTCCGTGCCATGTTAACATTTTCCATTAAAAAAGTCGACAGTGTTAACTTTTTAGGACTCGATTGAAATAATTTGACAAGTTTTAGAACTTAATTGCACTTTTTACAAATTTTAGGACACAATTGTATTTTCGTGGCAAGTTTTAAGACTTTTGTAACAATTATCTCAAAAGAAAAAGGAAAGAACTTTAAGGCACTGCCGCAATCGGTATGTTCCCAGGAACGTTCACGTGAAGTTTCGTTCTCAAAGCCTTATTTCCTCTCGATTGACCTTCCGTACAGAAGGGGCATCATTGGATTGACAAATCAACATCTATTGTACGTCTAACGGTAGGGAATCGGAGCCTTATTTCCTCTCGAATGACCTTCCGTACAGAAGGGGCATCATTGGATTGACAAATCAACATCTATTGTACGTCTAACGGTAGGGAACTTTTCGCATGTGAAGCTAAAGCTAAGGTTCCTGAAGTCAAGGATTTTGTGTTTCAATATTGTCGGCTTCAATAAATTTTTTCTTCAGGAAATTTTGGCTACACATTTCCCTCATGGAGCACATTTCCCCCATGAAACTGTAAGTGGAGCAGTGACAATCTCCGAGCAGTAGATTAACTACCACTAAACATGAGAAAGAATTATCATCGAAAATGTTATGGTGCCTGCATCACTGAGATATGGCATGTAGTGCTGGCTTCTATCCAAGATCGAGACACTACAAAGGCCTCGATGTTTTGCCGCATGAAGTGCGACACCCCCTTTTCTTCTTCCTTTTTCTTTAATTTTTTTCGTTAAATATTAGAGAGAGAGAGAGAGAGAGAGAGTAATCGTAAATTTTTCTCATGTTTGGGTGCGAAAGAACTACGGCAAGAAGAAAATTGAAAAAAAGAAAAAGAGAGGAAAATAAGAAAGAAGGGAAGCATATGGAGATGAGGTGTGAATGGGAAGGATGCGTTTAACTTTACGTGGGGAAGGGGATGCGTCATGGGGACAAACACAGGAAGGATGCGTTTAACTTTACGTGGGGAAGGGGATGCGTCGTGGGGACAAACACATATTACAAGTCAAAAGTGGTGCCCTAAAGTGGTGTCCTATCTCAACTAGATTTGAACGAAGAACGACTAGAACTCCGTCATTCACAATCACTAAGCAAGACATTGCGATACGTAATTACATCCTACACAGCATCGGTTGGGCGGCTTTTTCTATCATTTGTATTTCGCAAATGGAAAAATCGGTCTTTCTATCTCATGAATCGAGGACCTTTGTCACTTTCCTCATCCATACCCGGCGCTCTTCTTTCTGACTTTGCAAAACCACGGATCTCTTCTTTTTGGCGTCAATTTGAAACACGCTAGTTGCCTCCAGCTATTCAAAAGGGAAAAAAAAAAGAAAGAGGCTTAAATAGCCCCCATCAATCGGTACACTCCCCAGTTGGTACATTCCATTCTTTCACTCTTATTCAAGTTTTATGCAGCAAACACAGAAATTGACAAGGGATCCCGTGATTCTTGTCTTCGACGAAAACAATTATAAAAAATCGGCATTTACTTGTCGAGGCTACTATGTAGGAAATAGTAAGGGTTAATAGTACCGAACTATTTAGGAGATGTCCAATGGATAGATGCTTTCGCAATAACATAAAGACGAGGAGCTATTGCAGTCATCCATGAAAGCTAAGTTTCTTTAGAAGTTTGTGGGCTCCAAACTGAGGAGAAAATAAAGAGTTGGCTCATCTGTGCGGGAAAGAAATATAAGACTTTGCACTAAGTGTTTTTGCGTGTCATATGAGAAAAACAATTGTAATAGTAAGTGTAAGCTCTCACTAATCATAAACTATGTGTGATAATTGTGTGACAATTTTTTTTTTTTTGTATTATTCATACTATATCTTTAGTTAAGCATGTCTGAACCCAAGTTACTCATTACAATTTTTTTATGTTGCCACGATTGTGATTTTGTACCCAGCAATGAACGACAAATGATGTCTAGGTTCATAACGAATTCCCTTCCAAGGTTACCTCCAGATGATTTTTCAGCCAAGCAATTGATGACCTCTTTTTTTTCCAATTAAAAATTTGAGCCATGGCATAATTTTTGCAATGCTCATGGCTCAAAGATAGGTAGGTGGGAACAAGACACGTATGGGTAGGCACGATCACATGCATCATACCAAATGCCATGGATGTCATACTCGTGAATGTTTTTAATATTGTAAACCAATTACTAAAAATCATCCAATTAATCTTAAATTTATTATATAAATATCAATTTAATTTTAAATTTAACAATTTTGTCGATTTAACTCTAAATTTGTATACAATAATCCAATGTAGTCATTGCGAGTCTTATGACAAATTTTTGATGGAAACCACTAGCTTAACAATATGCCACATAAGACAACCCAAGACAACTAGACCGCCGCATTAATAATTCTCGACAAAAATTAATTGTAAAGGCTACATTGATGTTTCGCGCAAAAAATTTAAGATTAAATCGATAAAATTATTATATTATATTAAGATTGTTTTCAGAAGTGACCCATGAGGCAATAATGCGATACGGCACTAAATGCTGAAATTATTGAAACCTTCGTGAGATTTGTTCTTTGGAGTCATCGTGAAAATGTGGAATGCATTTGTGCGGATGAGCGGACACACACTGTCCATGAAAGCTTGGTCCGTGCCCGGCGGGGATGGAGGACAAACATGAGTTGAAAAGCAAAACAAGGACAAGGGGGGATGCACTTTGATTTGTCTACATCATGGCTTGACCATCTTTCCCCCAATTGGGATCAAGGCATGTGAACCTTCAGGAAACCTATCTGCACAGCAATTGTTTGGAGGGCTTGTGTACACTACCTTGGTCTAGTGCCTCATACTTGAACTTCACATTTATTTTGGACCTCGATTGCTTTTTTCTGACACTTGAATGAAAATAACATAAAATCATAACGTGATTTTTCCAGACACAATGAATTTGATCAATATTCCGCATTTGGTCAAGTTTCACATGTAAATCTGATTAAGGAATCAAAGATGGCCGGGGAATCTTGTGAAGAAAAAATAGCAGTTGATCGAAAACATATTAATGATTTACCATGAAAAGAATTGTTGAGGGATTGAGATAGCTGAACTTAAGGAATCTGTGAAAGAGAACATATGGGTTAGTTGAAGCAATTGTTCTTCCAGTTGAGCATCCTCATGGATAATATGAAATGGAAATAATTTGCATAAGGAAATAAACGAGACCAAATATATTTTGAACGGAGGAAGCAAATCATTCTTCAAACGAAGTGTTTCGAGAAAATTATAACTCACATTTGGCCATGATAGCGCTTATCTACAACTCTACTAACACTTTGCCAGCATCATCAAAATCTCAAATTTCATCAATCAAGTACTAATTGTAGGATGCAAACATTCAATCCCAATATCTCCATAACTAGAACAAGAGCATAGATGATTGAGCAAAAAGATTAATGCGCCTATTTTGGAGTCCATCGTTCTTGATGCGGAAGCCAAAAATCGGTGATCCACGCGCAAGTCATTCTCCTCTATTGCCCTCTGTATTACTGGCTCAGTGAGACAGCCCCCTTACCCTTTAGCACTAGGAAAACGCTCCATATGTGAGGATACTCATGAGAATTAGGGTTAGAGGAGAGACTTGAGCACTATTTATAGAATTTCCAACCATGCCCTCTTATCATGGACCAGGCTCAACTCGGCCCACACTAGCCAGCCCCATATTAGACTAATTAAGAAACCTTCTATCTCACCTTAGACCAACCCCATAAAACGGTAAATTACAATATCAATTAATATAGTCCACATTAGGAAAATTCTTACATTCTCCCACTTGGACTATATTAATTGAAATTATAATATATGTATGCACCTTAGTCTAGAGATAATTCTTAATAGTCAATCACATCCCATAAAGTCTTAAACACCGAATCATGGCGGTAAATGTATGTATACACACAGAGCCTTCCATAGTCACGAATGTTTTCAACTTTATTTATATTTATTCAATATGGTAATATAACAAATGGATAACATCTCTCATAGAGAGATCCTATTTGTCAGTCACCATTTTCTTACCTTAAGCATTACAAAATTTGTGCTACTAGAGAATGTCTTTATAGTTCCAATGAATCCACATATGTCTTGTCTTTATGATTAACATTTCTTTATGTATAACAAGATATATGCACAAGGCTAATAACCAGATGCCCCTAACCTTCACTCAAGGTTTATACAATATCTTGAGACTTTTATCAATATATATATTCAACATAATAACAATCCATTCAAAGAATGTAAAAGTTGATATATATATATATATATATATATATATATATATATATATATTAAAATGTTACTAAATGTAACAAATACATATGTAAACTTTATTAGAGGAAAAGTAAAAAAAAACAACTCCCACTAAATAACAGTATCCCAAGATGCTTTTAAGCTGTCATGACCTCCTTTTCTTCGTCCGGGAGAAAAGGAAGAAGGTTTAGGGGTATTTGCTTAAAGAGGCGGACCAATGGCCCTAAATTAGGCACGGGCTCTCCCAAGCCCATACTCGCACGACGTTGGATTTTATTTTTTTTGTTCTTAACAACCTATGTAATTCTAAGATTCGCCACTAGCCTATTGGGGTCGACTAGAAACCAATCGAGACGCAGGAGTGTTGTCTCGATTCCTACGCAACCAGAGATTTCTAGGAATAGGGACTTGTTTAAGCGAATGTTTCTATTAGCACCCTTGCAGTACCACTAACTTGGAAGGTTGTTTATCTAAATGGCCACACAATCTTGATTACCAATTATAATTCTTATAAAACCGCTAAGCATCCATGCAATTTTATTTAGGTTTGTTTTCCTTGATATCTAGACTAATCCTAACATAATTTATAAGAGAAATTTACACTCAAATTAATGAAAAGCGGTGCGTAAGTAAACAACCAAGAAATTGAAATGACTTGAAAATAAATGCGGAAAAGGAAAACCCGATATAAGTCGGGTAAATAATATTACATGGCCTTGTTATCACGCCCCGGGACAGGACCCCCATGAGCAAAAATGTGAATCTAAATGTGCATGATATTACTCTAAATGCATGAAACTACTCTAAATAATTTTAATCTACCGAAAATAGATTATTTACAAAAATGATTATAAAATCTGAAAATAACATTAAATTAGGAAAAATGACCTTATAAAATTAATAAAATTTCATAGATGTCATTTTTGCCTTAATTTGATACCATCTATCACTTTCATATTTTTTTTTTTTTAAAATGGATTTTTTTTGGATTTTTTTTTATTTTTTATTTAAAAATAATAATAATAATTCCCTAAACCGATATATGCTAACATTGAACAACACAGCACATGAATATCACAATAATCAAGCTTAAATCGACCCTTTCAAAATCGAAGCTTGGTTCCAACATTTTATCGACTACTTAGCTTGCATCAAATCACCTCAAAACGGCTTCCTTGAGCCATGTTCGTGGCCTTCAATCTCGACCCATAAGCAATCTCATGTGAAAGCAAAGTATCAAGGATATACTATTACATGCAAAGAATAGGTTTAGCAAGAAATCACAGCCTAAAACACACAAGAACCAAACTGAAAACGGCCTCCAATATGCGGGTTGGAGCCATTTTGCAAATCTAGTGTTGAACCCAAGTCGAACGGCCATGTGAAATGCCCAGATTGAAGCCCCAACAACCATCACATGCAGCATCTATATGAAATATTACTCCATCTGGATGAAAATAGGTAACATTTACTTTCAAATGCAACAAACCTCACTGAAAACGATCAACCGGACGCATCAAAATAAACTCTCCAAGAAGCATACATGCATGATCTATGCTGGCCAACCATGTCTCAATGGGGATTGGCTTGGTTTTTGGCTCATGTTATAGACGGTTTCATGGTTCACAAGGAGATTTAAGGACTAAACTGGGTTGCCCTATGCATTATTTGTACTCCCATATAACATTAATCAAAGTCACAACGACTAAAAAAACGCATGCAAAGGAGGGTAACAAGTCAAGCATGTATGGGTATTGAAGAGGCTTTAAACACTTAACAAGAATTTCAACCTCAAAAATCAGTTCTCTAGACTAGTTTTTCTCTTGATTTTCGTGATCAAAAAATGTTCGAACTAAAAAAAAAAAAAATACATTTAGGATGCTTACCTTGCTTCCTAGTTTAGTTTTCAAGTGACTCCTAGTCAAGTAGACGATAAATTATCCTCCGGGGGGCACGTGGAAAATGGCTCCTTCAAACTGAAAGTGAGACCTGCAGAAGAAAAAGTTAACAATGAAGGCTTTCATTGACCTCCAAAATTAGGCTTCCAAACCTCTTTTGTTGGCCAACTTAAAACCAAACCAAACTATATGTATTCTAGTTTGGCTTGTAACTCATTTATTTCCTCATTTATCTCTCCATTTTCTCAAAAACACTCACTTTTCCTTACTCATGACCAACCGGGCTCAACACTAAAATCTTAAGACTCCCTTGGCCCGCCAGGAAGGTATCTTTTCGGGGGGGCTTTAGGAGGTTTTCCCAATCTCCATTTTGGACGTGTGACCTATGGTTGGAAAGATATTTGAGTGAAGTTTCAATCTCCAGTTGAAGGTTTTGGCAAATTTGGCTACAAGTTAGTGAAAATTTCACTTTTCTCTTTAAAGGTTGATCTGGAATTTCTGGGTTCTTGCTTTTCTGGAGTTACTTCTAAGGGGTTTTTTTGGGCACGATCGCGAGCTCTCTCTTGTGTTTCTTGTCTTCTGCCTCTTCTCCCTCAAATGAGCATGCTTCATAGATCTTATCCACTGCATTAAGCAATCTCTTGACTGGCTTTTTGCCCTCCTGCCAAGCCTACCAACTAAGCAGTCCACCCACTTTCTGACTTAGCCAAAATTTTCAAATTTTGCAGATGTTGAGTGTGCCGATTTTGCTGCGACTTTCCCATGCTTTCAGCAGCTTATCCTTGGAAAATTTTTGTTCACTTGCACTACTAATTATGTTCTTCCATCAAGTGCAAAGATCAGGCTGGTTGGGCAGCTGAGGAGGATATGGTGGGGCCACCAAGTTGCTTACTCAGCAACTCCGAATTCAGACCAACTTGTGGACTGAGATTTGTCAGCTGGTTTGGGTGCTTTAATCCATCAATTTGGCTGCGATTTTTTATCAATTAGCAAGCTCATGTATAGTAGTTTAAGATCTCGACCAGATTTTGCAATTTTACCCACCCAATTTTGCAAGAAAGTCCCTCAAAGTTGGCAATTTTCTTATCCGAAAATACTCAATTCAATGCAAATTTGGTCCTTTTGGCCCAATTTGATTGATTTGACCTAGCCCAAGTTCAATTTCAACTTAATTGGGGACCAAGATGATGATTTAAGGGCTCGAGCGAGATTTTACAAAATTTTCGAATTGGTCCCTCGACTTTTGAAAATTGCATTTTGGCCCCAACTTGCCGTTTTAATTACAATTTGACCTCCTAGGCTTGGCTAGTCACATTTATATAATTGGCCCCATCTTGCTTCTTTTTTTTTCTTTTCTTTTCTTTTCTTCTTCTTCTTTTTTTTTAATTTAATTTTCTTTCTTTCTTTTTTTTTTTTTTTAGGAAAAACATCTTCCATTAAAAAAAAAAACTATACTAAACACCTAGGTAATCTATATGCGAGAACTTGACATGAAATATTTTTGTGGAAAAAAAATTTTTCCATTTTTCGGAAATGATTTTTTTTTTTTGCAAAAATTTAGATGTCAACAATCGCCCTTTTGAAAGGGAGCTCAAAGAGATTTCTTTCAAAGATAAGGTGACACCTAATTTTAATTTAATTAATTTTTTTTTAGTTTTTTTTTTTTTTTTACAATAGCAAAATGAAAATGGTTTAAGGCAGTCCCACGAACCTTGTGGTTTAAAGCAGTCCCACTAATCGTGTGGTTTAAGGCAATCCCACGAACCATGTGGTTTAAGGCAATCCCACGAACCATGTGGTTTAAGGTAGTCCCATGAACCTTGTGGTTTAAGGCAGTCCCACTAACCATGTAAATTGTATGGTTTGAGGATGACCAATAACCTTTTGAAAATGCATGGTTTAAGGCTGACCCATGAACCCTTTGGAATTGCGTGGTTTATGGATAACCAACAACCTCTTGAAAGTGCATGGTTTAATGTTATCCCATGAACCCTTTGAAATGGCATGTTTTTTTTTTTTTTTTTTTTTTTTTGAAATGGCATGGTTTAAGGATAACCAAAAACTCTCGAAAGTGCATGGTTTAAGGCTAACCCATGAATCCTTTGAAATTGCGTGGTTTTACTAGAGGAACTTGTCATTCAAGAATATTCTTAAATGGGTACTGCACATCAAATAGAATTTGTTATAACAAGTATTCTAGTAACGAACGTATACTAGATGAGATCAATTTCAACGCATGTCATCAGAAACAATATCAAAAGTGTATCAGTAATGAGAAGGCAATGATTGTATAAACAAATGAAACTAATTCTGACCACTTGACAAAATCACAAAACTGTCATCACACTCGGGTGATATCTTTAACCGTCAAATTCTCTTAGGAGAAAAGTCCTTGTCGAAATGACCTTGACTTATGAGAAAGGTTTGTTAAGTACGCCGAGCAAGGACCCCTAGTCAGAAAGGGCTTTTCGGATATTCTCAAGAAAATGGCTGTTTGATCCCATCTATTCATGTGGGAAATAAACCGATCACTCAATCTCACTCTTCCAATGTGCAAGGCTTTGAATCATTCGCAATAAGTACACATTGACCAATCTAAAAGGTCTTTTTGAAGGACCGTAGTGCAGGTTTGGTCATGGTTTTAGCAATGGATAAACATCATTGACTGTGAATTGAATTAATCACCGATCAACATCTTCGCTGGGTTTACAAGTCAAGAAACCTTAAGATGAGATAAGACAACCTTGCTCTCACTTCTTCGAGCGGCATCTTCTTTAGAAAATCCTAATTTCCACTCAAATTATCCCAATCTGAAGAGACTTCGGGAATAGGTTGTAATGTTGGTTCGGTGAAAGGCTCAAAAGGCTCAGCACTTTTTCGAAGAGGAATTTGAGAGTTGGTGATTGCAACAACATCATTGCCATATCATCTGATTTTTTTTTTTTTTTTTTAAAAACACTCAAATTTGTCTCGAAAGTCCCTTGACTAATCATCTCAAAATAAGAGCTTTGTTCTTTTCTCTCATGACTTTTGCATTTGCAGTGATTTCCTTTTAGTACAAGCATTTTGTTTTTTTTTTTTTTTTTTTTTTTTTTTTTTGTCATTTTTTGCTTTGACGGAGACATTCTTCTTGATGCAATTGTTTTTCCTTCTACTTTTTTACTCTTTTTTTTTGGGTGATGGGCATTAGCCTTGCTTTTATCAGGCATACTGCTTTTTCATGCCCCCTAATTTTCATTTGACTTTTGCTCTTTTAAACTTTTTAAACTCTTAGGACTTTCGAGATGCTTTCCACATTTTCACGTAAACATCACTTGCCTTGGCAAATCATATGTCTTGCCCCAATGTGGGGAGATAATCACCACTCGAGTTTTGGAAATGAACGATTAGGCTCAACTTGGTTTAAGCAAAGGGTATCGGTGTGTGGGTAGAGAAAAGAATGCTCTTCTTCACTTTAGGATGCTTTGAGCTTCCATAAGAATTCACCTGAAGTTACCACAAAAAGATTTATGCAAGTGAGCGTAAGGAAGCCTTTCTCATCTTTCCTCTCCAAATAATGTGGACCTAGACGTCCATCAATGCCCCTCTGTGGGGTGATTCTTGATAGGGGTATTTTATAGAAAATTCTCCACATTAAAAGGCTCAAATGGGCTAACTATTGTCACCCGTAGTGTGTATGATTGAGGAAAGAAATGCCTCTTATCATCTTGATCTATGTACCGCTTGCGAATGAATTCATTAACCTTAAATGACACGGGTTTTCTTTCTCGCTCGAATACCAGAGTCCTTAAAGGACATGTTTGGAAGTGGGTTGCCTTTCTTCATCCTAAGTGTTTCTCACTTGGCATAAGTACCATCACCTTTCATTTTTGTTGAGATCATCTGGGTGGATTAAGCTCCATAGATAATTTTGATTCGAAATGAGTGATCCATTGAGTGGATGGACAATTTAAAGATAAAGAAGATTTTTGCAAACTTGTTTTTTCAACTTCCATTTTTTGTGCTTGTTTCTAGAAAAAAACTCAAGGTTCTTTCTTTTGATGGAAATTCTCCATTTGTTTTCCATTTGATTTTGAGAAGAAGGGTACTTACCTGTGGCCCTAGTGGTTAGGTGACCCCTCCATCAACTTCATAATTTGGTGGCAAACGGTGGAATGAACCTGTTGCTTTAAGGCTTGAAGATAGTCTAAGATCTTTTGTCTCATTAGTTCAAGCACTCTCCTCTTTTTGCAAAAGTGAAATTTTTTTTTATTCTTCTTTTTTTTTTATTATGGCAACCTCATTGCCGTTTCCAAGGATCGAACATTGTACCTCTCAAACCTGTTCATTCATTCCCCATACCACTAGGCCAAAGCGCCAGTAGTGTCCATTGAGCGCTTCTTTTATATATATATATATATATATATAATTGAACCGGCTCTAGAACGACACATCTTTTACACCAAGTTAGGTGAATTCGACATGTGTTACGCCCCACATGCTTGCTTGGTAGATAGATATGTTGTTCAAATCAACTTCTCGGCTTTATTTTTCATATACTAATGTTCCTGCCAAATAGGGAAACTACGTCAATAAAAGAGGTTAGAGAGGGTACATCGGAAACGATACCAAATTACCCTTCTCTTGAGTTTGTATTCGACAACTCCTGGGAATATCTCAAATGTGGACCATCGCCATTTTGTTTTGTCATTTTAATTTTCTTCGTTTTACGATCTTTCCACCAAAGCAAATAGATATACATAACATGAATACATATGCATATATAGAATGTATGCATGAAATGCATGATGCAAGTGCTAAGTGACTCGGGTTGTACAAGAAATGGCTATACAGCCTTGATTTCATTCATGGAAAGTATTTCTTGACTGCATCAGCGTTTACAGGCTTTGGCAGCTCGTGGTCGTCCATTTCTACCAAAATTAAAGCCTCACCGGGTAGTATCTTCTTAATGACATAAGGGCCTTCATAATTTGGAGTGAATTTTCCGCGTGGGTCCGGTATGATAGGCAATACCTTCCTCAACACATGCTCATCCACTTGGAAATGTCTTGGTCGAACTTTGCGATTAAAGGACTTCGCAACTCGCTTCTGGTAGCATTGACCATGGCATAGTGCACTAAGTCTCTTCTCATCAATCATATTCAACTGTTCGTATCTCTACTACATCCACTCAGCTTCCGAGAGTTTAATCTACGAGAGAATCCTCAACGAGGGAATTTCCACCTCTACCGGTAAGACTGTCTCCATACCATATACAAGTGAGTAAGGCGTTGCCCCCGTTGAAGTACGTATTGAGGTTCGATTTTCCAACAACACATATGGCAATCGTTCATGCCAATCACGATAATTGTTCGTCGTCTTAGATAGGATCTTCTTTATGTTTTTGTTAGCCGCCTCCACTGCTCCATTCATTTGCGGGCAATAAGGTGACGAGTTCAAATAGCAAATTTAGAATTCATGAAGCAACTCGTCCACAATCTTGTTATTCAGATTCGAGCCATTATCGGTAACAATGACTTCTGGTACACCATAACGGGCAATGATGTCACGACGAATGAATTTGGCTACGTTTTTCGCGGTGACGTTGACATATGAACTCGCTTTAATCCATTTTGTGAAATAATCAATAGCTACCAAAATGAAGCGATGCCCATTAGAAGCTTTGGGGTTAATTGGCCCAATTATATCGATTCCCCACATGGAAAATGGCCACGGCTGAGACATCAAGTGCAGTTTGTTAGGTGGGGCATTGACATTGTCTCCATAAATCTAACACTGATGACAATAGCAAACATGTTTGATACAATCAGTTTCCATGCTTAACCAGAAATATCCGAGCTTCATGATCTTTTTTGCTAAAAGGTGGCCATTCATGTGTGGTCCACACTCTCCTCTGTGTATTTCTTTCATCAGCTAGTTGGCTTCTCTAGCATCGACACATTTCAACAAGATTGAATCAAATGATCATTTGTAGAGAATATCGCCAGAAACAAAGAATTTCAACGCTAACTTCTTGAGATATTTCTTGTCAGCTACCTCACATCCTTGAGGAAATTCTCCCAGTTGGAGGTAATTCAAGATGTCGTGGTACCATGGCTTTCCGTCTAGCTCACCTTCAACTGACATACAGTAAGCTGGGTGTATGAGGATCTCGATCTTTAATGGCTCAATATCCAATCCCTCCATCCATGCAACATTGATGACAATGTGGCCAATGCGTCAGCAAATTGATTTTGGGACCTTGGCAAATATTCAAAGGATATTTCCTCGAATTCCTTCGTTAATTCTTCAAGAAATTCATGATATAGGATCAGCTTAGGATCGCGTGTCCACCGGCAACCCTTTGTTTGCAGAATAATAAGTGCAGAATCATCACATACCTGTAAATTCTTGACATTCATGTCAATGGCTAATTGCAAGCCGATGATGCATGCTTCGTATTCTGAGATATTATTAGTGCAATGGAACATCAATTTTGCAGCTACGAAATAATGTTGGCCAGCTGAAGAGATCAAAACTACCCTAGTCCCAGAGCCAGATAAATTTACAGCCCCATCGAAGTACATGGTCCATTTATCATTTGCTACTGCCAAAATACGTTCGTCCAAGAAGTCCGCTGTGTCGAAAAATTCTGCTTCTCTAGGATTTTTAGCCTACTTATCGGCTATGGCTCTCCCTTTGACTAATTTCTAGGATATGCTTTGTATATCAAATTCGGAAATGAGGACTTGCCAATTGGCCATCTTTCCAACTAAAGCTGGCTTCTCTAGCAGATACTTGATTGGGTCATTCTCTGTCACGAGCAAAATCTGATGGTGGAGAGTGTATTGGCGTAGTCGGTGCAAAACCCAAATCAATGCTACACATGTTTTTTCCACTTCTAAGTAATTCATCTCAGAAACAGTGAATTTCTTGCTAAGACAATATATTGCGCATTCTTTTTTATCACTTGGCCTCTTCTAGGCAAGCATGGCCCCTAGTGACTCCTTGTGGATGGTTAAGTAGAGGACCAGTGGTATTCTTAAGACTGGTGGTACTAGCACTGGTGGCTGAAGAAGGTATTGCTTTATCTCTTCAAAGTCTTTCTGGCATTCAGCGTCCCATTCAATCTTAGTATTCTTCCTCAGGAGTTTGAAGAATGATTTGACTGTCTCTGACAGTTGAGAAATGAATCTTGCGATATAATTCAATCTACCCAAGACACTACGAACTTCCTTGATAGTAGCAGGAGCTTTGAGGTCGCAAATGGCTTTAACTTTCGACGGATCGATTTTAATGCCTCAACTACTGACCATAAAACCTAATAGCTTCCCAGACTTTGCCCTAAATATGCATTTGGCAGGATTAAGTCTCAGCTTAAATTTTCTGAGCCGGTCAAATAACTTCTTTAGAACCCTAATATGGTCTTCTCCATGCTTTGATTTGGCAATCATATCATCGACATATACCTCTATTTCCTCATGCATCATGTCATGGAATAGGGTGACCATTGCTCTTTGATACGTAGCTCCCGCATTCTTTAGGCCAAACGGCATCATCCTGTAACAAAAGGTGCCCCATGGTGTAATAACATATGTTTTACTCTTATCCTCCTCTTTCATCCTAATCTGGTTGTATCCAGAGAAACCATCCATTAAGGAGAATAGTTCAAATCCCGCGGTGCTACCAACCAAAACATTAATATGCGGTAGCGGGAAATCATCCTTTGGGCTTGCCTGGTTTAAATCCCGATAGTCTATGCAAACTCTAACCCATCCATCCTTCTTCATGACCGGAACGATATTAGCAATCCAATCAGCATAATGGGATACTTCGATGAATTCCACTTTTAATAGCTTCATAACTTCTTCCTCAATCTCCTTAGAAAGTTATGGTTTCGTCCTCCGAAGTTTTTGCTTTTTTGGTGGCATATTTGGGTCAGTTGGCAGAGTGTGCTCCACGATTTTTGGGTCTAGTCCTGGCATATCCGCGTAGGACCATGCGAATATATCTTGATATTCCTTTAAGAACTCAACCATTCTTTTTGCCTCGATCTCTGAAAGGCCTGCCCCAATCTTGGTTTCCTTAACATTTTCTATGTCGCCAAGATTTACGATAACCGTTTGCTCGGCTGTCAAGGTTTAGATTCTTCATGACGAATCCAATCTCTTTCGATGTCTTTCTGGATATCATTATCCTCGTTAGATTCGAAGAGACTTTCATCAGGCAATTCCGAGTCACATACATATGTATCATGATTATGCTGAATGACATGCCTAAGATGCAAATGAGGGGGTCAGTAAAATCACTTAACGAATGCCATGCATGATGCACATTCAAAAATTCTTTTTGAATAACTATTTAAAAAAAATGAATTGGGAAATTGTCCTCATATCCTCATACATCTTTTCCCAAAACTTTGAAAACTAGGAGTCATGAGGAAGTCCAAGCCTCAAAGCATCATCATAGGATTGGTAGAATACTTCCTCACGCCCTTAATAAAACATGGATGCATTTGTAATAACATGATAAGGTTGTTTTACAAGGTTCATGATCTTGGACCATGGCTCACAGTCCAATACCTCGATTACAAACGAAAATAACAAAAGTAGCTAAACGACTCTTCCCATGTAAGGGAATACACAAGGAAATTACATAAAACTAAAAAGGATAGGCAAGTAGCATCCCTACTCCGAAAGCTAGAAGAATCTCACAGAAGGCTCAGCTTGGTCATCATCAGAGGTGGCACACACATAGTTGGCACCAAATAGGTCTGCTATGTCCAGGATTGCTCCCTCCTCTTTTTGTAGTAGCTCGGGTGACTTGATAAAGATCTTCTCCAATGGTGGATAAAGATCCTTTAGTGATGGAAGGAGTAACCCTTGCTGATTTTGTATTGCATTAGTGCAACTTCCATATTCAATTCGTCCCATATAACCTCCACACACACCTCGGCCCCAATGGTTACTTTGGCCCATGCGTCCCCCATGCATACTTCGGCCTCCACGATTGCCTTGGCCTATACGGCCTCCATGATAACCTCGGCCTCTACCTCTACCATGTATGCTTTGACCAGTAAGCTCTTCATATTTCAACTGACTCTCCAAATCTTTTTGGTAGCCTAAGCCAATTCTTTTATGATTCCCGGGGGCTTTAATGGGCTTGGCAATACCTTGTGCATACACTCCCAATCCTAGTCCAGGAATATGACCGTACTCCAGTAGCACTCTACTTGACAGGATAGACGGGCCAGACATTTCAGGACTCTTAACAGTGGTCCCGACAGGTACATGGACCATTGAGACTTGCTCGAACGTATGGTAGCTAGATTCCTCCTTCTCCTCAGGCTCCACATATGGGATGGCTGTGTCTTGAAAGATCTTAAAATTAGTTTCCGCACGAACAGTTATAATTTTCCCCTCCGAAATGAACTTAACCATCTAATGTAGAGAGGAAGGTATAGCTTCAGCGGCATGGATCCAGGGTCGACCCAAGAGGAAATTAAAAGCGCTGGGGATATCCAACACTTGGTATTTTGTCAGGAATGAGGTAGGGCCGATCAAAAGGTTAAGCTCAACTTCCCCGATTGTCTCTTTCTTTATACCGTCAAAAGCTCGGACGATATACTTGGATGGTTTAATTTGTTCTTTACCAACCCCGAGATGACGAAGGGTGGCTAATGGACAAATATTCAGAGCAGACCCGTTGTCAATTAAGATCCGGGCTACCATCATATCACAACACTTGGCCGATATGAGTAAGGCCTTGTTATGATCGTGTCCCTCCTCCGGAAGATCTTCGTCCGAGAACGAGATTTGATCCTTCAAGAGAATGGACCCAATGAACTCCTCTAGCTGCTTGTCCCCAATGGTCTTCGGTACATGTATCTCATTTAGAACCTTCAATAGTGCATTTTTGTGTTTCTCGGAGGTCTTGAACAACTCCAAGAGTGAAATCTGGGCAGGCATCTTCCTTAGCTACTCTACCACGTCAAACTCACTGGATTTGATCATCGCCAAAAATTGCTTCGCTTCCTCATCAGTGACAGCTTTCTTTTCCATAGCTTCTGCCGGTGCATAACAGCGACCTGATCAGGTAACAGCATTGACTTCATTTGTCCCATAATCCCATGGGACTACCTTAGGATCAAAACTAGCGACAGGGCTTTTTGGGATCTCATCTTGATCGTACGGCGGCAACTCAAATACCATCCATTTGGGCTCAACCTCTCCCAGCTCTAAGTTCGCGAACTCCTCGGCCGCCAAATCAATAACCACGTGTTTAAGCTCGTACTCATTAGAGTCCCATTGCTCCTCTTCAACGGATAAATCGATAATTACTGGTGTCATCATGGCGACGGTTTCTTCCTTAAGCTCGGCTAAGTCGTCCATGCCTCCCCACCCATCAGGGACGGTTTCTTTAGGATCCATGAAAAAACTTAGAGGAGGTGAATATTTGATGAGATAGTCATACTTCCCACTTGGTTGGCCTAATGTATCTACCACTTCGCCCTTTTCTAGTGTCATCTTCAAAAATTCACGATCTCCGCAAACTCTTTTAGCTTTGAGCTCGGATTCGGCATCTAAGGCTTCTCCCTCATTTATGATTAACAGTTCGGTTTCCTTGGCTACATTGACATCATTCGGTATTTCGACAGCGCTTACTTCCTTGACTGACATCTCCATAAGCATCCCAAATTCACAACAAGAATTCTTGGGAGAGAAATCAATTACAGCTGTCATCGTCTCGTTTGCTTGGCCTCCTCCTCCATCTTGGATTATGCCCATGTTGATCATCTTGGTGACATGCTCTAATTTCTTCTCAGTTGGGACACCTTCATTGCTCCTTTTGTAATAACCAGTTAAAATCAAATCTTCATACAGTTTGTGGACATCAACCTTGACCATTTGCAATTCCTATCCTTTCCTTCAGCAATCATATTGACATCCCCGACATGAACGGGTAAAGGGTTTTGCTTGATGTTGGGCTGCATCTCCTTAAATGACAAGATATCTTTGTCCAAAAGGCTCTGGACTTGTTCTGGAGTGCTCGGCAATTATCCACATCATGGCCTTTCTCACCCATATGGTACTCACAAGACTTTGTAAGGTCGAACCCTAGGAATTTAGGAGGGTTGTCACGAGGAATCTCCTTAGCTACCAACCCTTTCTGTAGTAACATGGGTAACAGTTTGGACAATGGCCTAGGCAAAGGTGTGAATTGCCTTGGCGTCCACTTCCTAGGCTCATAATTTTGGTACCTCCCTCATGATGCAGAAGGATTTTGAGGATTCGAAACTGGTTTTGATTCGGTTGGGGCTTGCACGTAAGCTACTTCTACTTCTTTCTCCTTCTTATTAGTAAATTTCCTGCTCGTACCTTTGGTTATCCGACCTTCATGCATGGCTTCTTCAATTCTCTCCCCGATGGCAACCAAACGGGTAAAGTTTCCACAGTTAGAGCCAATCATTTTGTTGTAAAATTCTAGAGGAAGGGTACTAAGGAACAGCTCCACCATTTCAGCAAGGTCCAGTGGTGGTCGAACCTGAGCAACCAAGGCGCACCACCTTTGTGTGAATGACCTAAAGGACTCATTTCTTCTTTTCTCCGTGCGCGTTAACACTTTGCGTGTCGGGGCAATCTTGGTGTTGTATTTATATTGTAACACAAATGCCTCTGTCAATTCCTCCCATTTTTCCATCTTTTTAGGTTCCAGCAGGATGTACTATTGCAAGGCCGGGCCGGATAGACTCTCTTGAAAAGTTTGAATCAATAATGGGGTGTTCTACGCATAGCGCCCCATCCTGTTCAAATAGTACTTCAAATGGACTTTTGGATCGACGGTACCATCATATTTAGCGAAATCGGGAACTTTAAACTTCTTAGGAAAGTCCATTTTGGCGTATCGAGATAGATCCTCGATCATGTTAGTTTCGTATCCCTATATGGCTTTAAGCTTCTCCTCAAGCTTAGCAAATCTTTTGTTGTTCTCCTCCTCCATTCGAGCTGATATGGCTTCCGAGATGGGGTCCAGTTCCACCACTACAGGTGTTTGATGGGGAATCTCTTTAGCAACGTTCTCCCTAACGTTGGCATTGCTAGCCTCAGGAGTAGGCACAAGTGTGTCTCTATTGGGGGCTGCAGCCACTAGACTAGCTCGAATCTCATTTGCAAATTGGGCAAATTGGGTTGCCAAATCGGTAATTCTATTGTCCAAGGCGTTAAAACGGGCATTTTGTTCTTCTGTATTCATCCTTACAGCTACAAAACGGGTCCCGATGGGCGATCGTCTTAAAGCCGTGTTGCCAGTACCTTGTTTAGTACAAATAAAACAAAAGAACAAACAAATCAGCATACAAAAGATGAGAAAGAAAATAAAATAAAACAAAAAACTTAAAACCCTTCAATTTTATATTTTCTTATAACAAAATAGAAATAAGAAACCCCTTGCATAAGCCGAATCTCATATAAGTGGCTTCTTATCAATATTTTGTCATAGGATGTTATACAATTAAAGGGGTAACACATGATGATTGATCAAAATGCCCATCTCATATTCCATTAGAAGGGAGGGAAAAACGTCACTAATTACATCAAAAATTGTGAAGGAAAATCCCTATACATCCGCTAAAGTAAAGAAACTCCTAAACATTGCTACTAAAATTTCATATAAGGAAAACCTTATACAATTTTTCTAAAAACACAACTCTAATGGAATATGACTAATCTTTCAGTTTTCCCCTCAAAGCAGCTTGCGGATGCGTTTGTTTGTTTCGGTCAAATGCTCCACCTTAGCTAAAGCTTCATTACTTTCCCTTATAATTCGCGCCATTTGGATTTCCTTCAGAGTTGGTTTCGTAGGAAACTGTGGAATGACGACGGCAACTTCAGGTTCAATACGGCGATCAATATATCCTCTTGATGCATGGTGCTCCCTCATTTCTCCTTCCAACTCAGTGACCCACTCAATATCCCTTGGTGGGCAATGATGTAGGATGTTGATGATGTTTTCCACTTCTTTTTTCATGTCTTCGATTTGGTTCCCCTTGACAACCTTATCACGAAAGTCAAAACGAAACAACCCTAACTTTAAAGGAGGAGGGATTTCTTGAAGTACTCGATATTGACGAACTACTCTTAAAGGGTAATAAGATGTAGATCCTGTCAAACCTAAGAGTGAAATCGGGTCATCGTGACTACTCATAAGTCGTGCTTTAGGGAAGCAAATCCAAGGGGCTTGCCACAAAATTTGGTTTGGGGTGATATTTTCATAATGTTCTACCCAACCACGGAATGTCCAAGCATGGAGGAATTTTTCTATATCCTTAAGTTTGGTGAGAGGGTTTGTATCTTTATCGATGTTGGTAATAGCCAAAGTCCCTCCGAATACTTTTAAGTGAGAGAGAATCCAAACTTGAAGGATGCCTATAGGTGCTCTAAGGATCGAACACTTGTCCTCTTTGAAACGGTTAAGAGAGAGGAACATTTCGGCAAGAAGCATGTGTGTAAATCCCCTAAGGTGAAGGACTCTATAGACAACATGAGCAAGGCTAGGATCCATTGTCTTTTGGGTGAATGGGAAAAGAACGAATCTGAAGAATGCTAGAAGGAAAATTTTAGCATTTTGAGGATTGGGGCTTGGGAGAAGACTACAGAATCTTTGTTCGATGAAAGACAAAGGGAGGCCTTTTGAATTCCTATTAAGAAGTTCTTTGATTTCAAGAGGAGGAACTCCTAGGAATTGATTCAATAGTGGGATAGGATCTACTCCTAAAGGAGGGTCGACAAGACCGAATGCAGGGACATTGCCAACAATGATTTCTAACTCCTCTAAAGTTGGGGTCAATTCATGATGACTAAACAGGAACGTTGAAGTCTTGGGGTTCCAAAAATGAGCCATGGCCTTCACTAATGGCATGTGAGACTCTCGATATAAGAGAAAAATAAGATAGCCAAGTTTCTTCTCTACAAAAGTCTTCTTGCTCGCATCAAGTGCATCCCACATGTCTAACAACGCCTTCTTTGGGATTGGGATGATACGAAGCTTAGGGAAACCCATGGTATCTAAACTTAAATAGGCATTTTGATCAATCACCATATGTCACAAAATAAGCTAAACTTAATGATAAACAACAGGTTCCATCTTTTGGCACCTCCTATGGGCTTCCTAGTGCGATCGGGGTTTTAAATAGCGGGTTGTGTGTGTAAATGTGTAGTGCTAAGGTAAGTATAAAGGCACACACAACAATTGATATCCAAACAACACTTCAATTTCATCTATATAGACATACATTCCTACGCCTCCCTACAAAAGAAATGGGTTAACACACACTCCACCCCTTATTACTCTAAACCTACAAAAACAATTAACACGTTGTTAGTGGACTAACCTTATCTTCCACGTGGCTTTGACACGCACTATCAAATGAAGACCATGTTAGTGAATAACCAACCAAATTATTACGACCTAAGTCCTCTAAGGTTTGTAACCAAGTCCCCAGCGGAGTCGCCAAGCTGTCACGACTTCTCTTTTTCTGTTCGGGGAAAAAGGAAGAAAGTTTAGGGGTATTTGCCTAAAAAGGCAGACCAATGGCCCTAAATTAGGCACAGACTCTCCCAAGCCCACACTCCCGCATCTCAATTGGTTTCTAGCCGACCCCAATAGGCTAGTGGCGACTCCTAGAATTACATAGGCCGTTAAGAACTAAAAGACGAAATCCAATGTCGCGCGAGGTATGGGCTTGGGAGAGCCCGTGCCTAATTTAAGGCCATTGGTTTGTCTCTTTAGGCAAATACCCCTAAACCTTCTTTTTTTTTCCCCAACAGAAAAAGAGAGGTCGCGACATAAGCCCATGCTAATGACATGTTGCTCAAATACACACGAGTGTAGGCCTTTAGTTAGTGGATTTACAACCATATCATCTGTAAAAATATAATCTACTGCAATGTCACCATTCTACACTAATTCCTTTATGGTCAAAAACTTGACTTCTATGTGTTTAGACCCCTTGAGACTTCTGTTGTTATTAATAAATAACACTACAAAATTATTGTCACAGTATAACTGTATGGGTCTATCCACTAAATCAAAAATTATTAACTCCCTAATGAGGTTCCGAAGCCAAATAGCTTGAATAGCAGCTGAAAAACATGTTACAAACTCCGCTTGCATGGTAGAAGAAAATATAGATTTTTGTTTCTCGCTCTTCCATGATATTGCACCTCCTGCCAACATAAATATGTATCATGTCGTTGACTTCTTATCATCTTGACAACCAGCAAAATCTGCATCTGAATACTCTGCTAGTTGTAAGTTTAGAACATGTCTATAAATCAACATGTATATAATCCTCTTTAAGTACCTTAAAACATTCTTGGCAACAACCTAGTGATCACATCCTAGATTTGACTGATATCTGCCTAGAAGCCCTGTCGCAAAGGCAATATCTAGTCTAGTGCGAACTTGAGCATGCATGATACTTTCAAGCACACTAGCATAAGGTACATTCTTCATTTGAGCTTTCTCAAAATTTGAATTAAAGCATTGTGAAAGACTCAATTCATCACCCTTAATAACAGGAGTATTTCCTGGTTTGCAATGCTGCATATTGAATCTTTCTAAAATGCGATCAATATATGCCCTCTCAGACAAACCCAATGAACAACGGGAACGATCCCTAAAGACCTCAATGCCAAGAACAAAAGACGCCTCACCAAGATCTTTCATGTCAAAAATTTTCGAAAACATCCGCTTTATCTCATGTAGTAAACCAATGTCACTACTAGCAAGCAAGATATTATCCACAAAAAGTATGAGAAAAATATATTTCCTCTCACTGACCCTGCAGTATATACACTGACCTACTTTGTTTTCAATAAATCTGAATGAAGTGACAATACTATGAAACTTCAAATACCACTGTCTAGAAGCTTGCCTTAGACCATAAATAGACTTTTTCCAATCTAAATACAAGCTTACCTGAGTTTTTTGCCACAAAACCTTCAGGCTGCACCATATAAACCTCCTCATTAAGATCTCCATTTAGAAAAGCAGTCTTAACATCCATCTGGTGTAACTCCATATCAAAATGAGCCACCAATGCCAAAATCACTCTAAAGGAATGCCAAAATCACTCTAAAGGAATCTTTGTAAGAAACTTGAGAAAATGTTGCTTCATAATTTATTCATTCTCTTTAAGTGAAACCATTAGCTACTAATCTGGCTTTAAACTTTTCAATCTTCCCTTTTGCATCCATTTTAGTCTTGTATACCCATTTGCAGCCAATAGGCTTACAACATTTAGGCAATTCAACAAGCTCCCAAACACCATCGTGTTTCATAGATTGCATCTCATCTTTCATCGCATCTAGCCATAAATCTAATTAAAGACATGAAATAGCATTCGTATAAGTCACAAAATCAACAATGCAGCCAATATCATAATCATGCTCTCCTAGGTAGACTACATAGTCTGGTGGTATAACTAAACGTCTTTCCCTAGTTGATCTTCTGAGTTGAGCTATTTCAACCTCATTCTGAATCTGAGGGGCTTGAGGAATTTCATCAGGAACTGCCTCAACAATAGGATCCTAAGCTGCAACAGGCTCAGTTTGTGGCGTAGGAGGCTCCATAATTGTCTGCATAGGATGAGACAAGGATCCAGTAATCCCCACCATACTATCATCTTCAATAGTTTGTGAGTAGCTACCATTTTCGGGTACATCAAATTTCAAAAATTTTGCCGTTTGAGATTCCACAATTCTTGTACCTCCATTAGGGTTATAAAAGCGATATCCCTTTGAATGATCTAGGTAAGATACGAAGTAACACCGAGTAGTTTTAGAATCCAACTTACTCAATGTTGGATTATATAACTTCACTTCTACCGGATATCCCCAAACTTTAAGATGATTCAAGCTAGGTTTATGTCCAGTCTACAACTCAAAAGGAGTCAATGAAACCACTTTAGTAGGAACACGATTTAGAATATAAAGAGTTGTTTTCAAAGCTTCACCCCATAGAAAATAAGGTAAATTGGTCATACTAATCATTCTTCTCATCATGTCCATAAGAGTGTCACACCATTTTGTTTGGGACTTCTGGGTATAGTAAATTCACCTATTATCCTAGAATCCTCTAAGTATTTAGCAAACGGCCATTTAAGTTGTCCAGCATTACCGTGCCTACCAAAATACTTACCACCATGATCAGATCTGACAATCTTTATAACTTTTTTCAATTGTTTCTCCATCTCAGTCCGAAAAATCTTGAATTTGTCAAGAGCCTCAAACTTTTCTTTAATCAAGTATAAGTATCCATATCGGGAATAGCTGTCAATAAATGTGATGAAATAAAAATTTCTGCACAAAGTAGCCGTGTATGATCCACTAATATTAGTGTGAATGACCTCCAACAAGTTAGAACTTCGTACAGTGAATTTCTTCTTTATCTTAGTCATCTTAACTCTACAACAGTCTACGCAATATTTAGAGATGTGACCAAGATGTTTATGCTACAATGCATAAGATTGTTCCTTAGGTAAAGGCCTTTTAAAATAAACTCAATCAATATAATCCGCTGGATAAATTGCAACACCAAATCTTATTTGAATTATAAAACATAGAAATACTATTGCTCTTTATTTTAAAGAAGTGTCCACACATGTCCAAACAAAGACACAGAAACTAAATTCCGCCTAAAAGAATGTACGTAAAAAGTGTTTCTCAACATCATCCTAAAACCAGAATCTAAAATTAAATAACATCTCCCATGAACTCGACATTAACTTCAATGTTGTTTCCCATAGTGAGCTTTGATTCATCCGAATTTGGCGTCCGTCGGTTTATGAACCCCTGTATGGTAAATGCAACATCATTAACCACACCGCTATCTAGCCACCAAGAATTGGTCGGGGTTTCAGATAGATTTGATTCACAAACAAATGCTAAAGAATCATTACCTTTAGGTTCACTCTTGGTTCTCTTGGACAACCAAACTTTATACTTATTGCAGCATTTCTTTATGTGTTCTTTCTCCCTACAAAAGTAGCAAATAACACCATCCTTCTTGAACAATATTTTCTTAGGATCCAAATTGTTAGAAGGACCAACAACTTCAGAATTTCCTTTATTGTTGGAAGGACCAATAGCTTCAAAATTTCCCTTGTGAGTATAATTTTTCAACTTCTTATCCTTGTCACTACCATAACCAAAGCATAAAGGGCAACGTACCATTTATCTTTCTTCAATTTTTCTTCCTCTACCACTACCCATGCAATCAAGTCATTAATTGACCAAGTCTCATCTTGAGAATTATAATTGGTCTTGATAATCCCAAAATCAGGAGGAAGAATATTTAGAGCTTGATGCACAATGCAAGCAGTGGGAATAACAACATTGAGAGCCTAAAGCTTTATCTGCAAATCTACCATCCTCAACATAATCTCTAACTCCACCAAAACAATCATACTTCATATTAAATAGTGCTCGCAGGTGTGTCCCTATCTTAGCATTAAACAAGACACGGTTTCTAGCCACCAAGGCTTCTATCATTTGCCTAGCAGTGCAGTCCGCAGGCAAACCACTTTTCAAGTGTTCCTGAATGGAACATTTCATGGACAATAAGCAAATTCTATTGCTCTTTTCTCAAGCAACAAAATGTGCTTTCTAAGCTTCTGTACTCTCGGCAGTAAGATTTGCCGGCCGATCGGCAGTAAGAGCAATATAAACATCTACCATCTCCATAGCAAACAAAAAATCTTATCTCCGTCTCTTAAAATTTGAACCAGCAAAAACCTCAATGGTGACAGAGTTACCATTTATAGAAAAAGTGATTAAAAAAATAAGCAATGTATATTATTAGCATCATGCGAACACTGTGTAACTTGACGTACAAGAACACATCCAAAGAGTTACATACAAAATTGCATAATCACTTTTGGGCAGAATACATGGCATGCAGTTGTACATTCCCCACATGATAGCGGTTATGAGAATATATTCTAACATTCGTAAATTTATCACCTTTGATCATATGAACTACTAGGATCAGTCACTCATCTACCACACCATCATGTATCCCTCCATGAACTAATATAGAATCACCTCCTTTTGGAGTATGACTATGCATTCGACCAAAAGACGTCTCAATCATCATACGAGACCAAAATTTCTCAAACCCAATCAAATGTGCCACTTTAGCGGTTATAACTCAATTGAATCTTTGAAACTCTCTCATACCAGAGATATAAACTTTACTTCTCACATACTCCATATACACGTGATTTTAACTTTAGTTATAGGGGCAATATATCACTAAAATCGCATATCATGCTAATTATACTGTTTTATTCATTAATAAAAGTTAAACTTTATATATTATCATCAATGAATCACACTTTTATAATGTTTATGTGATAACAAACCTGTAACCCAACACCTATATTTCCAAAATCACAGAAAAATACAAGAAATATACCCAAAAATGCACTAAAAATACATGTATTTAGGGTTTTGTATGTATTTTCACATGCATAAAATCATCAAACATGCAAAATAAATACACCATAACATAGAGAATGCTCATACGAACCTGTAGTCGCCAATCACGCACCCATCGGAGCCTCTATGCGCCCGAACGCACCGCCTGAGTGCGTGGCGCATAGAGCTCCACGCGGGCGTAGAGACCAGTCAAAACCGGTCTGACCGGTAACGGTCCGACCGGTTCCCGACTCGACCGTCCAGTCCAACCATCCAGTCCAGTCAACAGTTGACCAATTCGAGCGGATCAACGGGTCGGGTCCTCAAGTCGGGTTGGCGCGTATCGAGTCGAGTCGGGCCCGGGTCGCGACGTCATCGTAACACACGCATGAGCGATGCCCAGTGCATAGGAGCACGTGAGGGCGCGTGACCGCGCGTGGGGCTCATGCTCGACGCCTTGACAGCGCGTGGCAGCGCGTGGGGCCTGCCCTAGTGACTCACCGCCCACAGATTTGCTCGTCTCATCAAGCCCAGTCCGAATTTATAATTTTAATTTGATTTTTATTGAACAAAAAATCACGAAAATCTCAAAATTATGGCGAAAATTCTATGCATTCAAGTTCTAGGTTACGGTCGCTCTGATACCACATGTATGATGCAAAACATGCAATCCCGATATCTCCATAACCAGAACAAGAGCACAGATGATTGAGTAAAAAGATTAACACACTTGTTTTGGAATCCATCGTTATTGATGCGAAAGCCGAAAATCGATGATCCACGCACAAGTCATTTTCCTCTATTGCCCTCTGTAGCACTGGCTCAATGAGACGGCCCCCTCACCCTTTAGCGCTAGACAAACGCTCTTTATATGATAATACTTATGAGAATTAGGGTTAGAGGAGAAATTTGAGCACTATTTATAAAGTTTCCAACCAGGCCCTCTCATCACGGGCCAGGCTCAACTCGGCCCACACTAGCTAGCCCCATATTAGACTAATTAAGAAACCTTCTATCTCACCTTGGACCAACCTCGTAAAACGATAAATTACAATATTAATTAATGTAGTCCACATTAAGAAAATTCTTACACTAATCTCTATGCTATGTGCAATTTAGAATGATAAATAAAAAAGAAACCACACACCCACACACAATTTCAGTAGTAAAATTTTCCTTTCAGAAATACATAAAATTTATTCAATTTCTCTCATTTAGCAATATGTAAAAATTTTCTATATTTCATGGCCCCCCATCACGTGGGTTAGGTACCATTCCGAATCAGGTTACCATCATGACTATCCAACTTTGAGTTATGAGCATTTCAAAAATTATGCCATGTCTTCAAATTTTTAATAATAAAAAAAAGGAGGACATTTATGGTAACCTGATTCGGAATGGTACCCAACCCACCTGATTAAGAAGTTTCACATATTTTACTATTTGGCATAGAAATAATGGAATGTCTTCCTTAGATTTGTACACAATCACTTGGATGGATGGGTAGTTTTTTTTTTTTTTTGAATTTTTAATGGGCAGTCGAGCTCTTTCTTTTTCTCGGGGGGGTTGGGGTAGGGACGATTTAGTTTCATGAGTGGGTTTCGACTCCTACACCCTACAAGGAGGCAGGGTAAAAGTCTGAGAATGAAAGTTAGAGTAGGAATAAAGTAGGACCGACAAAAAAAAAAGTCATTCCTAGAAAATCTCAATTCCTCCAACAGCAATGTTTAGATCCTAAAGAGGTTAGCTTGATATGGCGTGCTCTGCTAATCTCTGCACTCCCTTTGCATTTCTCAATAGAAATGCAACTTTGCGCGTATTTATTCCTTTGTGATACCAAGTAGTCTCTTTGATTAGAGTTAATATCTTGAAAAACCTCAAACTTGTACACCTGTGACAAATTTACCCTAAACTATTTTATTTTTTTTATGACCCTGGAACCACCGTATAGCCGGCAGCCGATGGCACAAACCAGGGGGAGCATTAGCGCGAGGGCCCACCTCCCACGGCACTCCACTTAAGTTGCGCAAATGGGGGCGCGGAGGTTTGAACCCCTCCCCTCCCGGATGAGGGGGTAGAGCGCAAACCAGCATGTCCACCACGGGGTGAGTTTACCCCAAACTATTTTTTTTACCATGAAAAACTCCAAATTAGTATACATGTGACAAATTTACCCTGACTGACCATAAAAAATCATAAACTGCTACATTTATGACAAATTTACCCCAAACTAATTTACTTGACTGCAAAAAACCCCCAAACTGGTAAATTTGTGACAAATATATCCTCCGCTAAATTGGACTAATACCACAAAAAAATCATAAAAATTGTAAATTGTGACACACGGAGTGTAAAATTCCAAATTAGTATATCAATCAACTGTCACGTGTCATTTAACTTAATAATTTGACGGTAAAATTTAACGAAAACTAACAGAGGGTAAATTTGTTACGAGTATACTAGTTTGGGGTAAATTTGCCAAAGGCATACTAGTTTGGGATTTTTGGTGGTCAAAAAAATAATTTGAGGTAAATTTGTCACAAGTGTATCAGTTTGGGGTTTTTAGGGTATTAACCCTTGATTATAATAGTTACCAATGGCTGCATTGTTTCTTACACGAAAGAATAGTTTCGCAGAGCAAAGGACATAGCAGAAAATGCGAACCCCAATTCTGCTCATGCATGCAATGATGTTGCTCTTCTCTAGAAAGAACTCCGTTTTCTTTCTTCTTTTTATGTATATGTGATGTAGGATTGTCCATTAATGTGGGGCTTTTTTGGTGGTTGATCAACTACTACTAAACATGAGAAAAATTCTTATCGAAGATGACCTGGGGCCTGTATCATATGGCAAGTAGTGTGGGCTTTTGCACGACAGATAGATGTTCAAGATCGAGACCATGCAGTGGCCTTGCCAATTGCTGCATGAAGCGCGACCACGTTCAAGTTTTCAGCCCAAAATGAAAACTATAAATTACAGAAAAGAACCAGAAAACCCAAATTGAAGTTCTAAGGGGCCTTATGGTTAATGATAAAGTTTTTAATTTTTGTTTTCAATGGAAGGGAAAAATTTTCATTTCCGGTTTTTTGTTCCCTTGAACTTATGTTTGGCTTGTAGAAATAAGAACTTCAAATGGGAATGTAAATTTAAACCTATTCGCCGTGCCTTTACAATCTATCATTATGCACCTTATCCACCAAAATTTTTACTGAATTGACTTGGAATCCGTGAATATCCTCTCTTGATGGAAATCCTACCCGAATGGTGGTAGTTTTCACCCAAAAAACCCCTAATGCTCTTGGCTGAATACAGTAGTCATCTTGTCTCTACCAAGATGCAAATCTTCCATTTCCTTTTCAACTTTGACCCTTTACCTAAAATCCCCAACCTTCCCATAAACCATATTCATTGTTCCACAAGTTAACCCAAACCCAGCTTCTGATACAACCCACTCTCCCTTCGATAGCATCACACCCTACAAGGCATGCAATCAATGACCATCATACCAGCCGAAAGGAACAACCCTGGTCAATCCTCACCCAATTATCAACCCATTAACCCAAAATCCCTCAACTACCACATCAGCCTCCCTGAGCACCTCATTATCTTTGGACATCATTTTGCCATTACGCTATATTTGGATACAATCCTGAGGATGAATATACAGGAATAGCTGTTTCTACTATACTTTTCTCATAGGGAGTAAGCTGTCTAACTCTCGTGCAATTTCAATGGAAAATTAGAAACCTCAGATTCTTGAGTTATTATCCCCTATGGAAATTTAGGCAATTTGTGGTCAGAAAAAAGGCCTAGCTAAGATAGATGGTATGATCCCAACCGAGAGAATATAAGAATGTCATCTAACTTTGTTTGGGCAATCGTTCTACAACCCCAATATCAATCTCCATGCCTTCCAAAACACTATGAAGAGGGCATGGAAAGTGGATTTTGTTACCTTTGATTAGGTAGAATCAAGAACTTTAGCTTTACCTTTAAGTCTAAAAATGAAATGAACAGAATTCTTGAAACAAGGCCTTGGTCTTTCTCTAGCAATCTTTTGGTGCTTAAACAATGGACACTGACCACTTCGCAGTACAGTTACAATTACACAAATTACGAGTCCTGGATTCAAGTGCATAGATTACCTATGGAATGGGTCATGAGTTCCAGGTTCCCATGAAAATTTTATGTTGGAATTATTAGGGGTTGGGCACACCCTAGACTTGGCATTGAGGCTCTATAAAGGCCCGTCATTATTTTCGATCAAGAACCTGTGGCATGAGCTTGAAAGGAATCCAATTCTAGAATAGTGCAAAGGTGAATTAAAACAAGGGGTCGGTAGTTTTACAGAATGACAGGGTAGTGCTAATAATGGAATTATTCACAAATGAAATGTTTGACTTCAATTGTATAGATAGTGGAAAATAAATGAGAATTACCTTTGTACATGCTCCAATAATCAATCTCCAAAACCAGCTTCCTTTGATATTTTTTTTTTGGGGAGGGGGCGGGACTTCAATGAATTTTTGTATCACTAGGAAAAAGTCGACTAGCATATGGTGGAGCACCATAGGTTGGTGGCTTTTCGAGACATTAAACATTATAAATACATGCTCTATAATGGATCTCGAATGCAAAGGATGCGCATTTACATGGACAAATAATAGGATTAGGGATGCCTTTGTGAAAGAAAGACTAGATAGAGCTCCATGCTATGTAGAATGGAGAGTGATATCCCAGAAGCGGAAGCATATGCATTACCTGCTATAGGCTCCAATCACAGTCCTATCTTGCTAAAACTCTCGATTGGAACTTGCAAAAAGAAAGAGAGAAATGAAGTTTGAAGCATGCTGGCTCGAAGATAATGAATGTGGTCAGCTAGTAAGTTCAGTGTGGAATACTCCTGGCATGGAAATGAACACTTTAGGAGTAAACTAATAGAGGCCCTAAAAAAGTGGACCAACAGAAGTTCTCTACTGCTAATAGTCAAATCAACTGCTTGAAGAGGGAGCTTTAGGAGTTAGCAAATGAACAGAGCTTGCATCATGACAGGGACAAAATGTAGCAACAGAAAATGCAAATTGAAGATCTGTGGAAACAAGGAGAAATGTACTAGCGTATGCACTCAAGAATAAACTGGTTGAAATGAGGTGATAGAATGTTGAAAAAGCGCAATGGAATGAGCACATGCTACTCTCTCTTTTTGATGAGCATATAGGAAATAATATTCTAGCTATCCTACTCCCAACAAGACCGACATAAGACAAGCTAGTCTGGACATGCAACCAAGCAAGAGGCTACGTTGTTAATAGTGGCTACAACCAACTCCATGACATTGAGACTAAGCATGAAGCAAATCAAGCCTCATCGTCCTATCAAACTCCAAAAGCCCTCTAGACTAAGGCATGGAATCTAAAGAACTCAACCCAAAGTAAGGGTATTCACATGAAGTGTGTGCCAAAACGCCCTATCCACAAGAGAAAACCTATTCAGAAGGAAGATTCTACCTGAGTCGATATGCCCTCTCTGCGAATAGGAACCTGAAAATGTTAAACATCTGTTCCTTCTTAGTCAAAGGTCAAAATAGATAAGGTTGACCTTTGAGATTGGCATTCAGATTTCAAAGCAAGAAGCTATTTCAATTGAAGGGATGGCTATTAAAGATTGCTAATCACCTCAAAGCCCGTCTTTCGAACTGATCGCAGTCACTTTTTGGCACATTTGCACATAGAGATATTCCTCTATTTTCAAGCATCACTTACCAGATCCCGCAACAACAATGCCGTCTATCATGGCTATGTATATGAATTTCTCGAAATGGAATGGCCAAGAATCAGAAAATAGAAACAACCTGGGACACTTAAGATGGAAACCACCAAGTCCTCAAGCTAAACATCAACAAAACTTCCCATGAAGGATCTTTTGAAGGTTCCATAACGTGCGTTTGTCGTGATTTTGAGGGGACACTAATTGATAGGTCCGCGATAAACTAATTGATGCTCCTTTTTAATGTAATTAGGCTCGTACTTAGTGAATGAAAAGCTCACTTATGACCAAAAAAAATTGTTAACACTAACTACAGAAAAAATTTAGTTGATAAAAATAAATTTCATAATGAAAGAAGTTACAAACTTGCTAATTTATTGACATATTTGTAAATTTATTAGAGTGCTTTTGTAAAATTTGAGAAAAAGTCGGTAGTTAATTTATTCATTGTAACGTTGGTAAAATCATTTTAAGGTTTGTAAAATTTGATGAGGCACTATGACCCATCTTAATGCCTCCAATGATTTAGAGTATGACTACCCCTGAAGTATTGTGTCAACTTCCACGAACTATTCAAAGACAAAAGTACGATGCATATGAAATGCTGATGAAATTAGCAATACATATTAACAATGAATAGTGCACCCACTTTATTTACCTTTGATGGGAGTTGTGAATTGTTCCGACTCTGTGGCCAAAGTGATCGACTAATCGAAGCATTCTTTTTCATGAACCAATTTTTCTCTGCCGTAGGAGTGCCATGAACAAATAAAATTCCAACAAGTTGCATCCCTAAACGTCTTAATGCTGGAGCTCTGTGATCTTCACAAGTTCAAGCGAAATTGACCCCCCATCATTCCATTCAATCTTTGAAATTCGACCGATGTGGAGGCCTTGTAGTTGACTCCCTCATTTTATGATCTATCCACAAATTTGACTTAACATCACGAAGCTTCCAACACTTTCCAATGCCCAAAAATTCTAGCTTATCGAAGCACGAGAGGTTTGGTAATGTTTCAATGGATTTGCTCCCCTCGATATCCCATCTTTCCAAGTTTTTCAATCTCTTGTTGACACTTAAATTTTGGCGACCTAATTATTTATTTATTGTATTAAAAAATTAGGAAATAATTTTTAACTCCTAAAAAAATTAATTAATTACATAACATATAATTTTAGGTGTATTTATTTTTAATTTGCATTTGCATTGTGCTGGTGACAAATGGATTTGAATTGGTAGTTCTAAACTTTAATTTAGCAAGTCGGACTAAGCTCATGAAAAGAGCAAAATGGCCAAAGCTCGTATTATCGAGGAGATGTTACGAACCCATCTTTGTGAGATTGAAAAGTCCTATTGTAATTTTGAAAATCAATAGAAAATATTCTTTTTTGCAAAGGAAATAAAACTCTAGTCCGTGACCTATAAATAGGTGGCTACACTACATAAGAGGGGAGGCCGCACATTGAATATACGGCTGCACAAAAGGGGAGGGGTTTTTTTATTTTGATCACGTCAAAGGACTTTTCTCTCGGCTTCTCGGTAAAAAAATAAAAAAAATTCAAGCCAAAAACAGAAAATTTTCGTTCGTTTTTCTTAGGGTTTTTGGGGAGTAAAAGTCAAGAGGAGATCTTGCTTTTGTTGAAGAAAGGGAAAAGTGCAGCAGCAACAGTGAGACAGAGGGAGAGAAGACGTGAAGAGACGTGTGCAGCAGAAAAAAGAAAAGCAAAAAGCAAAAAACGCGCACTGTTCGCGCACTGTTCATCTTCTTGGGCAGCATCTGTTCGCCGGCCATCGCCACTCGTCCGCGAGCCCCCGCGCCGGACACCGCCTCCTGCCCGGGCCACCAGCCACCTCCGAGCCGCTGACTGCCGCTGCTCTGCCGGCGACGCTGCTTCCCGAGCTGCTGACCACCGCTGCTCCGCTCGCGCTACTGCTCGCCCGTCTGACGACCACCGCCGACTTGCAGCGCCTCTACCAGCAACGCCCTTGCAGTGCTCCGACGTCTCCTGCCACTCACTCGCCGCCCCGACGCCGCCCGGAGCCGAACCCCTTGCACAGCACGGGCTGTTTGCGACCTGCAGCGACCCGCGAGTTCCCACGCCGGCCTCCGCCGTTCCGCTTGCTGCCGGAGCTTCCCCTTCACCTGCTGCCGACGCCTCCGCTCGCCCGTCCGCGACCGTCCGGCGCTACCGCTCGTCCAGCCCCGCTCGCCGACCTCCCTGTCTTCACCGCGCGACCCGCCGCCAGCAGCTGCGACCCGACGCTGCCACAGCCGCTGCTGACCCGCTGCTGCCCTACTCGGCCTCCGCCGTTGCTGCTCCGGCTCTCCGTCCGCGTCCCCTGTCCTCGCGACGCTGCTCCGCCCGCCGCCGGTCCTCACCGGAGCTCCGGCGACCCACCATCACGGCGACCCGTCCTTGAGCCATACCAACCCCCATCGCGAGTCACGCCGATCCATCGTGGGTAGCCGCCGTTTGCTAACCCTTGCTTAGAAGCTCAAAATCCCGATTAGGTAGATTTTTTTTATTATTTTATTTTTTTATTATTTTCTTTATCCGAATTATTCCTTGATGTATTCAATTGAAAAACCCTGATATGTCATGATATTCACAATTCGAGTAATCTTAGAGATTGACAGTTCGATTTTCACGCTCAAAATCCGACTTGCAATCACATGGAAAATCATCAATCCGATTTTACGCTCGAAATTCGATTCACGATTTTATTTAAAATTGACAAATCCGATCTCATACACAGGATATGATTTGTCAATTTATGGATATCGATTTTATCTTACTTGATTTGATGTCGTGTCATTTGATCGATTTGTTTTCATAAAAGAAAATCCAAAATTTTTCTATTAGATTAGGTTTATTGTTTTAGGGTTATTTTGCATAAGGAATTTATTTATTTCGAATTTTTGAAAAAATAAAAATCCAAAAAAAAAATGCAATCATTTAGGATGTTAGTTTTTTTTTTTTTTTTTGCACATTTAATTATGTGTTAATTTTAATTTCGAATTTCATGAAAAATAACAGAAAAAAACTAGAATTAGGGTATTCTTTGCACGTCATTGCATATTAGGATAATATTGCATATTTTTTTAATTAATTATAGGTTTAGATAATTTCTCCTGGATAGGTTGCATTTTAGGATTACTTGATTAAGATAATGTTCTAGTTTAAATTAGGGTTTAGACGCCTAATTTCTAATACAAATTGGATGATATCTTAACCTGCATATATAATTTTCACACTTTTCTAATTTCGAATTTCATAGAAAATACAAAAAAAAAAAAGTCTTAGAATAAATCAATTTCATTCTTTAGGATAGACTGCATGCTTATATTTTATTTACGTCATATAACTTAGGTCATATTATCATGTCATATCATTTCATGTTAGATTAGTAGAATGCATTGCATAAAACATGATTCTCATTAAGTGAGTAAAAACAAAAAAGAAATTATGTGTTAATTAAAAATCATATGTAGGACCGTTGATATAAATTTTGATCTAACATTGCAGATGCTTTCGTTGTTATAAGGTAAGTCCTACAATTTATTCATTGTTTTTCTTGGATGTTAAATTGGTGGTTTGCACACCCATATGATCACTTCACATGTTAGGGAGGTAAATTAAAATCAATTCAAGCTGCTTGCCAAACATTTTTTTCAAAATAAAAGAGACATGTATCGAAAGGGCATTAGAGAAATCTAGCGTAACCAAATCCTTAAACTCACAATCTTTAATTCATAGGAGTAAAGTAAATATTCCGTTACTTTACTTAGGTTTTTAATCGACCCACCGAAAAATAGATTAGTGGCGACTCTTAATTGAAAATCATTTACATGTTAAGAATTTGAACCTAAGTCGTGAATTGGTATAGGTTTGGGAGAGCCCTAGCTAAGTTTAGGCTTAGTAATCCATTAGACAAACCTTAGGTAATTCACCCGAAATTTTGATCGCAACACCTCTCAAGACCTTTAATTTCGATTAGATTGAGGCAATTGCTAGCCATCAATAGACCGTGAAACGTCTGGTCTTATGAGGGACTAGCCGCTTTAGATTGTCAACTCTTCTGAGTTTTTGAATCTGTCATGGCCTTGAAATAGATCATCATTCACTATTGGACCATTTAACTGTGGATATTTCAACAACTCCCTACATGTGGATAGGACTTATCACCACCATTCCCAAGCATCTCAAAGACTCTAGATGCTCAAGGCTGTCTAGGTTGGACAACTTGTTGCATCCAATTACATAAAGCTCTTTTAAGGATTTTAATCCTTCTAGATCTTTGATTTCTGTCCACTCTTGGCATACTTCAATGTCTAATATTGACAAGAGTTCCAAACTCAACAAACTTGGCAACTCTTTCAACTTATCACACCTGGAGACATAGAGCTTCAATATTCCTAAGGGAAGCTCTAGCATAGATTCTAGCAATTTGCAATCACAAAAACTAAGCCGTCTTAGATGGATTAAACAAGAAAGTTGAGGCAATGTGCGAAGATGACAGGTGATTACTAGATCTATTAAATGGGTAGGAAGCTTTGGTAGCTACTGAATCATGCTGCAGTCCTTCTTTGAGACAAGAAAGCTTTGTAGTTTGCATCAAGGAAGCTAGAAATGCATGTATAACTTAATCAAATGATATTCAGTGAAGACAACCCATCTATAGGAACTTCCCCTCCCCGACTCCAACAGAATGAGGTAATTAATACTTCAACTTTACCCAACTTGCTAACAGTACTGAGTAAACTACTCAATTTCTTACAGTAAGCAATATTCAAAATTTTCAAGTTTTTCAAATCCTCAATGGATTTAGGTAATTCTGAAATTTCTACACGTGACATTATTAGTTCAGGCAATGATTCATTATACCTTATTTTGCTGGTTGGTGCTAGCAACCTTTGAGCCTATACCATAAGCGAAACTTTGCTTGCATTGCTTACAGCATGCCCTTCTACATCCAGGACTCACAATTTCTATTGTGAAGTGTTCCCAGGTGATCGACTTCTTGTTTCTCCACTTGTTGGGCTATGTTTCCAGAGTTTTCACATCGTTGTTTTCTTCTGGGGTTGCCATCTTCTATCTAAAAACAAATTACTACCTAATAAACTCAGAGACAAAACAACATAAGAAAAAAGACAGGTATGAAAGAGAAGCAGATTTAGAATATTTTGATAGCATGAGGCAAGATATATTAGAAAAATCACTGATGAATGGACTTGAACCAAATATTAGAGTAAGATGGACAGAAGATCTGTACGAGGATTAAAAATCTTTTTAAAAAATTGAACAATGGTGGCCAATCATAGGGAATTGATGAATTAGCTTTCAATATGATGATGAGAATTTAGAGATGTTTAGCTAGCAACAATGTATCCAAACGATGGTGAATGTTCCTGCATAAAGTCCACAACAAAAGCACTTTAAAAACCAAAAGGCATACTACACAAGTACTTGCGTTTTATACTCAGGAAACACAATCTAATAGTAGCTTTAACATTCAATAACCCATCTCATAGATCCAACATAAGTTATTTTGGTTGGTGTTTGGTGATCTATGTCAAGAAAGAACCAACTTGTGTTGGCCTATCTTAGTCCTAGAATTCTAACTCTCAATCTAGCTGAAAAGTGCAAACAACCGTAGGCTAATGATTTTCACAAGCTAATTCAACTTCTCATAGTCAACTCACACACAATCATCAAGTGTAGCCAAAGAACTTACATCTGAATGAAAAGGAAGGTAACTACACAAATCACGTTAATCTCCTAGACAAATCACACAAGAAAAAGCATCCAAGCAAAAAGAAAAGTATTGAACAAAGAGAAAACTCCAAGCATATCCCAATTACAAAGAACTAACCGAGACAAAAAGCGAAAAGACCGTGATTGCTAACACCATTTTTTTCGGTCGTTGAAATACAAGTAAAAGCTTTAAGGCATCTACTGGTCTCAGGCTTGAACATACCGCTTTTCACTTTTCAGTCAATTGAAAAATCTCATAACCTACCACACAAAATTCATTTAAAAGTCCGCTAGCATGCATGACGAATTGAACGAGAGGCGGTTGTTCTTTAGAAATCCTTGATAACTCATGGAACAAGCAGACACACATGTTGTGATTTCCTCTCCACCAATAAGTCGATGAGTATGAGAAAAATTTAACTAATTGATGGAGGACCAACCAATTTCCGATGGCCACTTTAAAAGAGTTGATTTATTTATTTATTTATTTATTTATAAGAATAGGGTTGAAAGCTATAAATCCTCCATGGAGCAAGTCATACAGCGTCTCCGCCTTCGACTCGGCCATGGTTGGGGTGGTGGTCGGAGCTTTCTTCCCGGTTGTAGAGCCGTCGTCTGGTCACACGCCGCAGGCGCAACTGGACCTTGGCCCAATCACGGAGGTCAAAAAGAAAGACACAACCGAAACGATTTTTCAATTGGGGGTGAAGGCATTGCACGAGGTGTTTTTTTTTTGCTTTTAGTTTCTTTCAAAATCCTTCGCTTTTCAACCCTCATTGCTGCCGCCGCTCCTTTTGTTGGATGAATGATGGACCAAATTGGAGCTCCTTCTGGCGGATGAGAAGCACCATTCGCTCGTTCTCGAGCTTGGCTCTCTCCATCTGGGTTTCATCAACGAATCTTCAATTCACAAATGCCTCCAAAGATCACGCCACCTAAACCGTTGGGTTCCATCGACATAATATAAAACAAAGAGGACATATTTTCATCTTCAGTTCACTGCTACGAATCTTCCTTCCCCCTCTGAAATGAAATGCTATTCTCGATTTGCCAATAAAGACAATTTTTTTTTTTTCCACCTGGTCAAATACCCAGAACCAGACTTTTTTCCTATTAATGAAAAAGTAGAGGCATTCCCACGTAGCCCAACAGATAAAAAAGAACATACCTAAGTCAGCCAAATCTCTAGAAATCCCGAAAATGCAACAACAAGAGCCCGGAAAGCCTCATCCATGGAGCGCAAGATTCTCTTTTTTTTTTTTTATAAAACTTAGTTCGGAATATATAGCGAGAATGACAACTGGTTTTGAGGAGGAAGTTTTCTTATGGGAGCTGACCAAAAAAATAAAAAAAAAAACTGCCCATGGTTTTGAGGAGAAGTCACGCCCATCTTTGAAAGCCAAAAAAAGGGAAGAGAGTGTATTCATACGCAGGAGAGAGGGGGAGAGAGGGAGTGAAAATTTGAAATGAAGGATGAGAGGGAGAGGGAGGGCACGGATGTCTTTGATGAACAGGACCGAGAAAATATTGGGCGGTCCCGTAGCAGCCGTCAGCATGGTTCCGCGGATCAATCATGAAGCGCCACGGGTCCACGGCGGAATTTCTGCACGTGAAATAGTCACGTTTCTCTTTGATCTAGCCCGCACCTAGCCCCGCGCTCTCTCTCTTCTGCAGAGTCTGTCTATCGTTTTCCCTCTCCTCTTCTTCGTTCTTTCCTCAAAGAAAAAAGCCATTCCTCTCTCTCTCTCAAGCGAGCGGAGACTTTCAATTTTTGAATCTCTGCTGTCGCTCTCATTTGCTAGTCGGCGCTTGTTGTTGCTGCTCTGGCGTTCGTCAAGCGGCCTCTCCCCGCCGTCGCCCAACGCTCGCTCCATCTCTGCTCCGATGCTTGGTCGCTCTCTGCTCCGTCGCTTCCTCCGTCTCTGCTCCGGCGCGGCTTTCCTTCGAGCATTAATCTGCCGTGGCGGCCGAGATCTGGAGCATCCCGTTTCTGCAACCACCTGCAGAGCAGCGTGGACGCCCTCCAGTAATCCATCGATCGCCGTCCCATCCCTCTCGGTCCCCTCTCTCTCTGCCCCCTCCCTCCTTCCGATTTCTCGTTCCATCCAGCTATTAAAGCCGTGAATCGCATCACTGAGTTGAATCTCTTCTCGTTTCACTTGCTACAGCTGGTTACTTTGCGTTTCTTTCGGATATTGAGCCGAGAAAAGTCGCAAGGGATGATTTTTATTTCGGGTGGTGCGTTTTCCTTCTTCTCAGCCGATTGATTTTTTTGGCGTTTTGATCGCAGATTCAGCTTCTTCGACCTTCATTCAGTGCTTGAACCGACGCGTGTCGGCTGCGAGCAGCGATCTCAATTTGCTCGACTCCATGTCGTTTGGGACCGCGTCGTTTGAGGAGCTGTTAGGTCACTGCAACGAGGTTTTCCAGAAGAACCGAAGCGACCTCGCTCAGCTCGAGCAACGCCTTAAGAGCTTCGGCTACGTCCCGGGTACTTTGGGTTCGACCATTTCTCTGCCTGCGTATTTGATTGCGAATAATTGCGTGGAACTAGTTTACTTGGTGTTGAAGTGTACACCAATATGCTGGATCGATGGGACAAGAATGCTGGGGATTTCGGTAGGAGTTGAAAGGGATGAAAACGAGCAAGTCAATTATGTGCAGACCTTGTCCTGGTCTTGTTTCACGCATCAAGTAACATTTACTAAGATGGGAGAGCGTGGATGACAACAGTGATGAGGAATCAGAGAGGTCCAAATCCGAAGTCAGTGATGAAGATGAAGCTAGTGTGGAGGTATCTTTTAAGTTGTGGTTATGATTTCCAGCATTATTTTTGTTCCTACATATTATCATGACATGGTTTGCGAGATGATTAAGTGATCATCTTCCCGTCTTTCGTCTTGGGAGTGAAACTTTGCTCGTGACTGTCCTCACGCTGTTGGTACGCTTTTCTTATGTTAGTTTAGATTTTTCCATATAGATTTCTATGTGAAAATTTGCTGTCTTAATTTGGTGAAGTGTCCATGCTTTGCCTTGATGGAGGGTATTTTCATTCATGGAAGGTTGTCTGTGATAGGGATAATTAGGCGTTGTAGAAATCCTGTGAAAATAAGCATAAAGTTGCCGAGAATTACAGCTATATCACCTGTCTACGGAGATTCGTAGCAGCCTTTTTACTGCCTTTACCGTAGGAGATATTGTGGTTGACAAGTTTCTGAGTGGCATGTCAATATTTAAATTAGATTTCAGTTTCTTAGGGCCGAATGTTGCCACTTCTCTAACTGAAAAATACTCTACTTCTCTGGCATAAGATCTCTTTCTCCACTTTTTAACCAACTTATGTTGATTGTATTTTCAGCAATTGCTCAGACGGTGGGGCACTTGTCTAAGAGTTCTGAGGTTATGATGACCTTATGAAAGCTCCTGAAATGGCTGTTACCAAGGTACCTTTCCTGTATCAGTTGATGTGATTTTATAATTTGCATGATGCACTCTCTCCTGTGGGGGTTTTGTCAGTTGTGTATTTGCATATTAATATTCCGTTTGTTGTCAACATTCATATTCAGAATAACGAGGGCGATGCCTATATTCAAGCTTGTTCTGTATATGGCCGTTGAGAGACAATGGAAACTTTATCTTCTTTTCGGCTTTATCATTTTCAAATTATGCTGATAGTTTGAACCTTCATGAGTGGATGAGAAATAAGATAATGAAATGAACGACTATATCAACATTGCCTTATAGTGCATAATTCAGGAGCATTATCTTGAGCAATTTGGGAATCTTAGTTCTCCATTTCTTGCTCACTTGCTGGAATATGGCTTGCGAAGTGGAAAAGAGTTGGAAATGCAAATTGTGAAATATTTTTGTTACTTCTCATCGTAAAGTTGTGAAAACAATGGGTTGTGGAGTAGCCTGCATCCTGCGGCATATGAATAGCAGAGGTATTTATTTGATTGCTGAATGCAGTTTGTTTGTATGATATATAGGCTGGTGTGACAGAAGAATTTGTGAATGGCACGGTTGACACGGCTCTCGACACGGAGGACATAGAAGAGGAGATAGACGAAGAGGTTGATAAGGTCTTGACAGCCATAGCCGGTGAGACAGCTACTCAACTTCCAGAGGCACTGAGGAAGCAAAAGGCGAAGCAATCTGCTCAACCTATCAACCTACTGCAGTAGAGGTATATCTGCTAGTTCCCTTACTGATGGAACTTATTTTTGGTCATTCTTTTATTTCGCGGGTAGGAAGCTAATTGAGAAACGATCACTGCTGCATTCTTACTTTTTCATGTATCAATGAATTCGGAATTTGCAGGACCAAGCGGTAGCCGAGGGTGTTGATGATGAGGAAGAACTAGAAGAGATAAGAGCTCGCCTCGCAGAAGTTAGGTCTTAGATCCAATTTTTCTACTGTTTCACACTTTGACAGCCCAAGAGGCAGGGAAAGGAGGGGCAAACTCTATTTAGCTTAATGTGGCGGGTTCCCTTTACTGGATTCTGATTGTGTAGAGATCTTATATAACACTCAATGGTTGATGAAACGTGGTATGATGGTATATAAATATGAGATTTATGTATAAACTTGAGCTTGTGGTGAATATTGGGCATGTGTGTCGACAAATTTACCAATATTGTGCAACACTCAAGCCAGAGCTTCCATTCTTTCAAAACAGGAAATGACAGGAGCAGAGATAGAGCGAGCATCGAGAGACGGCAGGGAGCGACTGCTTGATGAATGCCAAAGCAGCAAAAACAAGTGCAGAGTAGCAAATGAGAGCGAAAGTAGAGATTCAAAATTTGAAAGCGTTGCTCGCTTGAGAGAGGAATGGCTTTTCCTCTTCTTAGAAGGAAAGAACAAAGAAGAGAGGAGAGAGAATATAATAAATGTGTGCAAAACGTGCAGAGGAGAGAGAGAGAGAGAGAGAGAGGAGGCTAGCATGCAGGGTAAATGAGAGAGATGATTATTTTATGTGCAAAAATTTCATCTTGGCGAGCCGGGCCCACAATGCCACATGAATCCACATGGTGCTTCATGATTGGTCTAGGACCACGCTGACGGGTGCTTCGAGACCACTTAATATTTTCTTCTCATGAGAAAATACACCTAGCAACATCTGAAGTTAGTGGCTATCGTTACTCAATGTGGGTCATTTGGTGGGACTTCTACTCAATCTAATTAATGTAGCAAAAATTGTCTAAAAGACCTTAAATCTATGTACTCTTATCAATTTAATTCTAAATATTTTGAATCACACAATAGAAGGTAAACAATACCCTCTTGTCATGGAAAATGATTGAATTCAACTTAATTATTTTATACAGAGAGAAAGTAGACAAAAAGACAATTTTTATAGCAAGTTCCCTATTTCATCAATAAACGTAAAAAGTTTGATATTAAGGATTTTTCAGCCCTACATGAAAAACACAAATAAAGAAAAGAACTAGCATACCCAAATTGAAGTTGGCCCATGAAAGGGTTTTTAGTTTTTGTTTTCAATGTAAAGGAAAAATAAAAGATTTTTCGGCTTCGTTCGTTTCACAGAAAATAATTTCTAGCAAAACGTTTTTTTCGGATTTTCTGGCGTTCATTTCACGGAAAATGCATTCCTTAGGGAAAACATTTTCCATGAAAGGAAAAAAGTCTTCTAAATTAGGGAAAAATGTTTTCCACTTTTGAAAAGTGGAAAATATTTTCCTCACTTGATCTCTCCTATCTCACACCTCTACAAATCCTCACTTCCTCCTCCCCCTTCTTCTTCTTCTTTTCTTTTTTTATTCAAATTATTTTTAATTTTCTTTTTCCTTTTTAATTCAAATTATTTTTTAAATTTTCTTTTTCTTTTCTATTTCTTTTTTTTTTTTTTTTCTTTTTTTTTTTTGTTTCCCAGCTTCTTCTTTCTTGGCTAGTTGCCGGCCACGGTGACGGCTAGCGATTGGCCATAGGCGAGCCTCGAGCTTGTGAACGAGCACGAGGCTCGCCGCTCGTTGGCCACAAGCTTGCGCTCGCTAATTTGGTGAGCCTCGACCTCGCTGGACTCGGGTGTCGCCAGATTGGTGAGCCTTGTGCTCGTCGGTGAGCTCGAGGCTCGCCTATGGCCGATGCAAGCCATCGCCGTGGACGGCGACCGGCCAAGAAAGAAGAAAATGAAAAACAAAGAAAAGAAAGGAAAAAAGAAAATAAACATAAAAATAATAATAATAATTGAATAATCAAATTTAAAAATAAAATAATTAAAAATCGATTTTAAAATATGAAAAATCAAATTTTAAAAATAAAATAAATAAATGAAAAGAGTATATGGAGGAAAATATTTTCCTTCTTGAGTAGTGAAAAATATTTTCTACTTCATTTTTAGGTTTCATTCGAATATCGGAAAATAACTACATTATCCTAGAAAATGACTTCTTGGAAAATATTTTCCAGAAACGCCATATTTTCCGCGAAATGAACGGAGCCTTCATTTATCCTTCTTTTTTTTTTTTTTTTTTTTTGGGTTCTCTTGAAAATATGTTTGATTGGTAAAAACAAGAACTTCGGATGGGAATCAAAATTTAGACATGTTTGTTGTGTCTTTGCAATCCATCATTTTGTACTTCCTTTGAACTAATGATCCATCTTTTCATTTGGTGATTACAAAGTACCGTAGCCAGCTATCAAGAAAAATCGTCTTATCAAGTAGGAGATGCTGATGAAATTGGCAATACATCTCTACCATGAGTAATGTGACTTGCTTTATTTACCTTTGAAAGAAAACTATTAAAATATCCATTTTCAAGAATGTGGCATCCCAAAAATAACTCATGGCCATGTGTTTTATAAGTAGGAGTTTATTGATTTATGATTTCAAGATTTATGGCCAAGTGAATAAGAATGATATGGTATTTATATAAATGGATAATTATTTTGTTGGAAACGCGTCCTATGTCCATGTGAGACCAAGGATTTTATTTGATGAGGAAATTATGTTTTTGGCCATGAATTTTATAAGTTGGATTTTATTAAACTATGTTGCAAAGTCTTTTGGCCATTTTATTATGCAATTTGGTATTTATTTAAATGAGGATTAAGATGTATTATTAAAAATAAACTCGGGCCATTTAAGTCTGGACTTTAGGCCCAAGTGAGATGGGCCTAAAGTGGGCCAAAAGGCCGGCCCATGAAGGCCATTGGGCTGTCGACGCATGGAGGGGGGGAGGAGGAGCCGCATGGCCTCCTCCAAGTGTCTTCAACAAGGGAGACACTTGTCTCCTTCTTGGGGACAAGTGTCCCCCATGCAAAATGAGGATGCATGCAAGTATATAAACAACCAAAAAGAAAGAAAGAGAAGGGAAGTAACTGGTTTTGAGGGGGTGAGAGAGAGAGCTGTCGAGAGAGTGAGAGAGGGAAACCGAGAGAGGAAGAGGGAGGCCGTGCAAAGAAGAAGGAGGAGGATTCGTCCGCCCGTTCGTCCGCCGTTCGTTGCTGCTTTGTCATTGTTTGTTGCTGTTTTTGTGCTTGAATCTAAGGCAAGTAGAGTCCTAAAACCTACCCTTTGCTTGCTGTAAAGTGTGTGTAGAAGATGATAAATCGTGGTTGTGGTAAGTGGTGCAATTTCGGAGCTTTGGGGAGAGGTTTGTTGGTCTTGCATGCTGTTTCTGGAAAATCAGCTTGGCTGTTCACGAGTTTGGGGGTTGCATGCGACTTTTTATTTGGAATTTCACTTCGACCTCTTCATGAAAGTTGTAGAGAACATCTTGAAGTATAACATACTAAAATTTGAGACAAAATAGATGAGTATTGAGGGGTGAAATCCTTTTTCTACGAAAACATTAGATCTGGAAACTGTTTTGTTGACCTCTTGGTGATTTCGTGTATTGCATGTGACTTTTTATTTGGAATTTCACTTCGACATCTTCATGAGAGTTGTAGAGAACATCTTGAAGATTAACATACTCAAATTTGAGGTAAAACGAACAAGTTTTTCTTGGTGAAACGATTTTTCCTTTGAAGACGTTAGATCTGGAAATGTTGTACTGAGCTTCACTGATTTCGTGGACTATAAAGTGATTTTATTTTGAAAATATCACTTTGATCTCTTAATTAAAGTTGTAGTAGACTTCTTGAGGTACAAAATATCAAAAATTCAGAGGAAAATAAGAAAGATAAGTCGGTGAAATCGTTTTTCTTTGAGAAAACCGGATCTGGTAAATATTACTTCGACCCAGTAAGACTCCGTGATTTTTATAAAATCATGTGGTCAAAATTTGATCATATGTTCTTAATGAAAGTTGTATTTAATATTCTGAGGGATAACATACTGAAAAATTTGAAGAAATGAACATATATAAGTCGAAGAATCGAGTTTCTTTGAATGATGATAGTCTGGAAAAGATAAACCTGAAAAGAGGAAAGTAAGCTGGTTTTAACTTTTAATTCGGAACGAATTTGACTTCGGTTCCTTGATGAAAATTGTAGCTATAGATCTTCACTACAATGTGTCCAAATTTCAGAATTTTATGATTTTATTTAAGGGTTTAATCGAAATTTTTTTCAAAACTGTGCATGGATGATGTTAAAATCCTTTTTCGGTGATGTATGGACCTGTACGTATTCTGCGAAGTCTTGTTTGATATGGTGTTCTTCACGAAATATGTTTTCTTAGATCTTATCTACATTGTGGTAAATTTTCAAAATTTATTTCCATCGTTTGCTAATTTTCTATAATTTTCCATGAATAGCACGCATTCTGTTTAAGCTGGAAATTGTTTTATTTACTGTTTATTGGATTTATTATGTAAATCATGATATCCTGGATTATTATTCGTGCAATGACATGATGACATTCATACATTTCATATGACATCAAAGGATTGATGGATTTTCATGAACTCAATGAAGTTTTCAAAACCATTGCATCAAATGATACTTTTCCCAAGGCATATTATATGATCTTATAAAGGGCTGCTGTCAAATCATTGGCATTGTTGCATCAAATGAGAAATTGAAAATGAGATGTATGGGAATATGCATTGTGGTGATGAGAAGGCCGTCGGAGGTGTGAGCCGACGATGCCCCGGGAGTGTCGGGATGCCCGGAATGTGGGGGTGCCGGATGCCCGGTTGTATTACGATACATGCCCGGAGGGTCCTCGGGAGTTTCGAGATGCCCGGTCGTATACGGTACGTAATTCCAGGGGGAGTGCCTGGTGGTATGTCGATACGTAATTCTGGAAGCCCTGGAGGTTTGTGCCCAAGGGGATTCCTCGTGATGCTAGTTGGGATGCGAGATGCCCGGAGGTGTGTGCCAAATGCCCGGTTGTATTTTGAATACATGCCCGGAGGTTCCTTGCGATGCCAGGATTGGGTGCGAGCGATAAATTGTGGGATGCAAACATTGATCCCTGGAAAGAAAAACTGATGAGATCCTTGTGAAAGATAAGAATTGAAAATGAATCATGTGCATGGGTGTATGCATATGGCATGATGCATGATCTGCTTATGAAAATAAATAAATGCTATTGATATTGAAAATGCGATCATGAAGGCATGAATGGATCTCATGGTGATGCATGCGTGATAGCATGGAGGATATGAATCATGGTGATATATGCACGATGGCATGGCAAGATATGCATGACTGCATGGCAATATATGCACGACTGCATGGTGATGTGTGCTTGATAGCATGAATGCTTGATGATGAGTGCATGGTGGTATATGCACATATGGCATGAGTATGCATGAATGCTTGATGATGAGTGCATGGTGATATATGCACATATGGTATGGGTATGCATGAATGTTTGATGATGATGGCATGATGATATATGTATGGTTGCGAGGTGAGGTATGCTTGATATGCATGAATGATATGTGCTTTGTAATGATGCCTTGATTGTTCTGTTTGACGCAATGAGTAGTTTGGTGGATCTTTACTGCTGAGTGGTTGTACTCACCCCTTTTGGGGAATAACATTTCAGACTAGATAAGATACCTCTGCTGCCACTGCTACCAGTAGATGGATCAAGTGGTTGGATATGACCGCGAGGAGGAGGATAGCAAAGGAAGGAACTTTTGGACGCCGACACTGATCGATGGACTTTAAGTATACGATTGTTGGAGGAGATGTCGGTCATCTTTTGAAGTATAGCCGAGTATAGAAGACTACGGCATTTTGATGTACCGATGAATGATGTCTATATGGTTTAAGTAAATAAAAGTGTTCGGCTTTTACTTATAAATGTTTAATAGGTGTGCATCGTTTTCTGAATATAAGAAGGGAGTTGATGGATGTGCTTCCGCCATATGAACTGCGTAAGGGACCGATAATAAAAGATGTAAACCCCCATGGTTGTATGGACCCGCTGCAATTGAAATGGTATTAGAGTGACATGTTATTAGGGAAAGTAAAAGGTAAGCGAACTGTGGTGACCCAAACGGATCGGGGGCCGTCGGGGGGTGCCACAAAGAAGCATCTAAACCTCTCCTCTCTATACATGCAACAAAAATCTTGGATACAGTCAAAGAGCCTATGAATTACTTGAGCACTCAACAAGGACCCAAGCACGGACCTAGACTCCCAAAAAGCATACCCGAACACACAAGAGCATAAATAAAAGACCGGTGGGACCCGAAGCTCGCGCGAACTGGTTAGCCATGAGCTTTGACCTGATGCCCACCCATAAACTGAGCACAAAGGCTCGAGGGAAAGTCCTACGTAGCTCAAATGTGGCCCTACAGTGGATGGTGAACAATGGACAGACTCTAGTGACAGTGGATCACTCTTTCAAACTCACTATCTCTCTAGCTCACCTTCTCACTCTCTCCATCTCTCTCTCTCGGTTGCTCAACCTCTATTAGAGATATTTATCTTTCCTAATTGATTCTATTTGATTTTATTTGATATTGTAATATTTTATTACTTTAGATAGTTGTTTAGAAGAGCCTATAAATAGGCTCTTGTATCATCAATATTAGACACAAAGAAAAATATAGAAATTATGTTTTTCACTTTATTCTATTATAATTTTATCATGGTATGAGAGCTAGGTTTTATCTGAGGAAGGGGTTACCATGTTATAGTAATATTGTCATAGGTGCGCTGGTACCGATTACCAAATCGTCGTCCTTGATTGCTACTGAGAAAGTTTCGTCACTTGTTTAAAAAATCTAACACCATCATCATGTTCGTCTGTCCCAAATGAGTCAGACCCTGAAAATTCATCACGAACTAACTCCGAGAGAAGCCACACTCGCCATCACGCTTCGCCACATTACTGGTCCACCGATGCCATTGGTTGTAAGTGAGACTTTTAAAGTCAATATGAAACCTTTTCAGCAAAAAACCACCGCAAACAAGTTTTACATTCTCCAGTAAGTCCAAAACAGAAACAAACGTTGCTGGAAAGTTGCTCACGCGCCCTCATGAGCCGCCCATACCTTCTGCACGTGAGATCCACACGCCCCAGCTTCGCACGTGATTCGCTACATCTGTCGAGCAGTGACGTCATCCTCCACGTCATTTATACGTAAGCATCACGTCATTCTTCATTGCTAACCAACATCGACTTGACTGGTTCGGCTCGATTCCGACCAGTTCTCAGGGTTTTCTAACCAGTTCGGCCCAATTCCGACTGGTTCTCAATGTTTTCCAATCAATTCGGCCAAATTCCTATCGATTCTAATGGTTTTCTAACCGGTGCGGCCTGACTCCGATCATTTCACAATGTTTTATGATCGGTTTAGCTAGATTCCGACCGGTTCTTGGGGTTTTTTGATCGGTTCGGCCCAATTCTGATCGGTTCTTGGCATTTCCAAATCGGTTCTTGAGGTTTTTCGATGTTCTTAATCTATTTTCCGCATATTTTCTCCATATCAGCTCTGCAAGTATTGGTTTTCTTCAAATTCATTATAGAATCTACTGAATTTACTAGTATATTGCATATCATAGAGAAATTAGAAGTCTTAATTCCCATTCAAACCATCTTGAATGGATCAAACTATGTCTTATGGGTTCAAGAAATTTCAAGTTTTCTAAGACGACGTAAGCTTTGGCGTTATGTTACCGGAAGTATTCGTGTGCGTATTTAGGCCATTGAAGAGGATGATGATACATTTGCCGAATATTTGGAGGAGTGGGAGAGCAAGAATCACCAGATGCTCACGTGGTTTCGAAACACTTCGATTCCATCTATCAAATTTCAATTCGATTGCCAAAATAATGCAAAAGAAGCCTGGGATCTTCTTGCTAGGCATTATTCCACATCAAACATTGCTCATCAATATCAACTATTGGGGATCTTACATCGCTTGCATCAGGAGACAGGTCAGTCTATTAATGAATTTCTTTCTTCCATGCATGCTCTATAGGATCAGCTAGCTTTATCTGATCCAACATGGGATTCTACTATTGATGCTTGTAAGTTTGTTGAATATCATGATCATATGCGAGTTTTGCAATTTATGATGGTTCTTAATGATGAGTATGAACCTGTGCGAGCTTCACTTTTGCATTGGGATCCTTTTCCTCCTCTTGAGCCAATTGTCTCGAAATTGTTAACTAAGGAAACTCGACTTACAACTTTAAAGGCACAACATGCTACTCCACTGGTCTCCATTCCTACTAATGCAATGCTTCCCACTTCTAGCTCGTCCTCATGGCGCGAGCCTTACTGTAAGCACTATTTTCGACTCGGTTATTGTGCATCTAACTATTATCAGCTACAATCTAAGCGACCCACAAAAACAAACAACTAATCCTGTTTTAGAGGTCCGCCTGCATACCGCCCATCCACTGTTGCTGCTGCCATAGAAGATTATTCTAACAGTTTGTTTGTCACACTGTCATTAGATTGTCTTCGTTCCATAGTTCATTCCATTCTCCAAGAAACTGGTACTTCTAGCCTTTCTGCTCTATCAGTCACTCCAAGTACTCCTGATTCATGGTTCTTTGATTCTACGTGTTGTAATCACATGACCTCCAATTCCAATTTATTCAAGTCAAAATCATACACTTCACAAACACCTATTATTCACATAGCTAACAGCTCTCATATGATAGTAAGTCATACAGGGAATGTTTCAACTCCCAAATTGTCCTTACCGGGTACATTTATGTTTCACATGTTGGAGAAAACTTCCTTATTTGTTTTGAAGTGGACAAAACATTTCCATCAGTCTAGTCTGAAGACTTGCAGACTCTATCGTCAAAGTCTGAAGACCTCCAGACTCAAGATTTAAAGTCTACCCTCACTGATAGCTTCCAGACCGACGAAGAAAAGATTTATCCAATGAAGAAAACTTATCCAGATGCAAGTATATCTTTAAAGATTTGGTTTGTATGGTTGAAGAAGATCTCACGGCTGGAGATAGCATCTCGTGATCAATTATTCTTATTGAAATCAATTTGAATAATTAGATCTGTTGATTAACGAAGTATACTTGGAAGGTTCTACTTATGGAAACCTAGATCCTGATTGTATGGGCGAGCAGGATTGGTGGGCTATCATCACATTCCTTAAATAACTCGAGATCTCTCTAATTGATTCTGTCCAACGAGTAGATTGGAAGAACTCCTTTGGAAGGTGCCAACGGTTATAATGGCATGGAGGAGTATATAAGGAAGACGCTCAAGTTATTCGAGTGTGTGCGTGAAAGAAAAATTCCAAAGTCTGAAGCTCCTAGTTCTTTACTGATTCAATCGCTGAGTTTAAGTTGTACTCAAAAGAGAGATTAAATAATCGTGAGACATTGAGGAAGTGTAGTAGAGGTTCTACACTATGGAATCAAGGACGTGAGACTGTAAAAATCTCTTTTGGTTCATAGTGAAATCCAGCCAGTGGGCTGTCAGTGCGGGAGAGTGGATGTAGGCTTGGTCTAAGTCAAACCACTATAAACTTTGCATTTCAATTCTCTTTCCCTAAACTCTTTACTTTAATTAATTGTCTTATATAACTGTTTACAATCTTTTACATCTTTAGTCTACTATTCTCATAAAAATCGAATTAAGTTGTTGAGTTTTGCAAAAACTTCTTTAACACATATTCACCTCCCTCTAGGTGTTCTTACTAGCCCTATCAATTGGTATTAGAGCCTGTGTACTCATTTAATTGAAGTGTTTTTACTTCTGAGTTAAATTTCTATGGCTAGTATGTTGGCTCCAGGTTTGGTTGAAGGCCAGAGCAACACCAGACCTCCTTACTTCGATGGAAAGGAATACAGCATATGGAAAAACAAGATGAAAGCATTCCTAAGATCGAAAGATCCTCTGGAATGGGATGTGGTAGAAAAAGGAATCATTCCTAAAGCTGCATCAGTTTCAAAAAGAGGAAAAGAAGTTGCAGATGCTAGCGAGATGACTCAAGAAGAAATAACCAAGAGACAAGCTCTTGATGCTAAAGCAATTTACTCTTTATATTGTGCGTTATCTCCTGCTGAGTATAACAGAATATCTTCTTGCGAAACAGCCAAAGAAGTCTGGGATAGGCTGCACATTACCTATGAAGGAATTGATCGAGTGAAAAAAACAAGGATTAATATTTTACTCGGACAATATGAAGCCTTCAAAATGAAGCCAGGAGAATCTATCACTGATATGTTTAGTCGTTTTACTGAAATTGTAAACGGTGTAGAATATCAGGGACAGCCAATCTCAGGACCAATGAAGGTCAACAAATTGCTGCGTGGACTCTCCAAGGACTGGAATCACGTAAAGACTTCAATAAGGGAAACACAAAGGATCATGCCACTTTCTGTAGACGAATTGGTTGGCACACTTCAGTCCTATGAAGTGGAGCAAATCAACGAGGAAGAAGATCCTAAAGGTAAGAAGTCAATTGCTTTGAGATCTAACGATGATTCTGATGTTATAGATTCTGAAGATGATATGGACGATGAAGAGTTAGCTCTTATGATAAAGAGGTTCAGGAAACCGAACAAAAAGGGAAGAAGATTCAATTGGAAGAAACAAAGCACTCAAAAGTTTCAAAACAAATCAACTGAGGATGATGAAGCCAATAAAGATGTGATCTGTTTTGAATGCAAGAAAAGGGGACACATCAAACCCAACTGTCCTATGTTGAAGAAAAAGAAAGGAAAAGCTGAGAAATACAAGAAGGCTCTCAAGGCAGAGACATGGAGTGATACTGAATGCGAAGAAAGTGATGAAGATTATGCCAACATTTGTCTAATGGCAAAATCAGAATCAGACTCAGACTTTGAGATAAATACAGACTCAGACTCAGACAGCGAAATCGAGGTTAGCAATCTAAAAATTCCTTCTAAGGTCTCGAAATACATTGATGAGCTTTGTCTTAGTCTCAAAACCTCTCTTAAGAGGATTTACGAGCTAAAAAGGGAGAATTCTACACTGAAGCAACAGGAAAATTTTTGGAAAGAAAAGTTTGAAAATTTAGATAAAAGTTTTGTTAGTTTAAAAGAAAATGCAAATTCTCTTTCAAAAGAAAATATATTTTTGAAAAATGACATTTCAAATATTTCAAAAAGATTTTCAATCGGATCTGAAAAGCTGGAAAAGATTCTTTCAGTACAAAGACCTTATTTCAACAATTCGGGCTTGGGAATGACTTGAAACTATTCCTCTAATTGACTTTCCAAAAGTGAAGGAACGAATCAAACAAAGACCTACAAAAACTTTTTACAGAAATCATTTTCAAAAAATCTTTGTAAAACCTGTTGGCCGAAGTGCTCTCAAATGTTTAAAGTGCAACAGCCCAGAACACTTTGAGAAAGAATTTCCAATGGTTTGGAGACCTGTTAAGAAGGAATGGGCAAAGACTGCATATTGTACTAACTCCTCTAGACCCAAGAAAATGTGGGTACCAAAGAAAGCTTGAGTTTCTTTTTTAATTGCAGGTCACTATCAAGAAAAAGGTTAAATGGTATCTGGACAGTGGCTGTTTAAGGCATATGACTGGAGATTCAAGTTGTTTTATAAAACTTGTGCAAATAAATGGTGGAAGAGTCTCTTTTGGTGGAAACAACAAAGGAAGAATTGTTGGGTGTGGAACTGTAAAAATTAGAAGTCTCACAATCAACAATGTTTCCTTGGTGGAAGGACTTAATTACAATTTGCTCAGCATTAGCCAATTGTGCGACACTAGATTCAAAATCAATTTCCAAGAAGGAGTATGTTCGGGAACTAGTAAAGATCTTTCTCAATCTTTTACTGGACGAAGACATGGGAACATCTATCTTCTGGATATAAAACCAGAAAAATCTCAATGTCTAATTTCAATTCAAGATGAAGCAAATCTTTGGCATCGAAAGCTTGGCCATGTCAACATGAAGCAAATTGCCAAGATCTCTTCTAAGAACCTTGTTCGTGGGCTGCCCAACCTGAAGTTTCAAAAATCTGATTTATGCACACCATGTGTGTTGGGAAAACAGGTTAGAAGTTCTTTTAAACCATTAAATCAGGTTTCTACTAATCGTGTTTTGCAGCTTCTGCATATGGATCTCTTTGGATCAACCAGAACTAAAAGCATTGGTGGAAAGAGATATTACCTAGTAATTGTGGATGATTACTCGCAATTTACTTGGGTTTACTTTTTGGCAAGTAAGTCTGAAACATTTTCTTACTTTTCAAAATTTGCAAAGAATGTTCAGAATGAGAAATGATATGCTATTTCAAACATACGGACAGACCATGGAGGTGAGTTTGAAAATCAAGACTTTGAAAAATTCTATGATGAATCAGGTTTTCAGCATGTTTTCTCCTCTCCATACACTCCAGAACATAATGGAGTTGTGGAAAGAAAGAATAGATCTCTGCAAGAAATGACAAGAACTCTTTTAATAGAAAATAATATTTCTTCTCGTTTTTTGGCTGAAGCAGTTTCTATAGCATGTTATATTATTAACAGAGTATTTTTAAGGCCTATTCTCGAGAAAACTCCTTATGAGTTATTCAAAGGAAAGAAGCCAATTGTTTCTTACTTTCATGTGTTCGGTTGCAAATGTTTTGTTTTGAAAAATGCAAATCAGACGAAGGAATTTTCTTTGGCTACTCAACCTCAAGCAAGGCTTACAGAGTATTCAACAATAAGACTCAGTCTGTGGAAGAATCTATAAATGTCAAATTTCAAGACTCTTTGCAAAATCAACTGATTCAGATTCAACCTGAAGAATCTGAATCTGCTCCAGACTTTACAAAGTCTACCTCCCCTGAAGCAGCTCAGACCTCTGAAAATCAACAACGGACGGAAATTGAAAAATCAATTGAAGCAGAAGATCAGCAAACTGTCAGACCGACAAGTAACTGGAAGCACAAGTCTAGTCATCCCAAAGAACTCATCATTGGTGACATTGATGAAGGGATTCGCACCAGATCCAAAAAGCAAGATGAGTCTAGCGCCGTCGCACTTATTTCTGAAATAGAACTGTCGCGACCAAATTTTCGGGTGCACCATCTAGGGTTTGGCTAATGGATTACTAAGCCTAAACTTAGCTCGGGCTTTCCCAAGCCCATACCAATTTGCGACTTAGGTTCAAGTTTTTAACATGCAATTGATTTTCAATTAGGAGTCGCCACTAATCTATTTTTGGTGGGTCGATTAAAAACCCAAGTAAAGTAACGGGAGTTTTACTTTACTCCTACGAACCAGAGATTTAGGGATTCGGGGACTTGATTACGCTAGATTTCTCTAACGCCCTTTCGGTACCTTTCTCTTTTATTTTGAAAATTTTTTTTTTGCAGGCAGTTTGGATTGATTTTAAGTTTATTTTCCTAACATGTGAGGTGATTATGCAGGTGCACAATCCACCAATTTAACACCCAAGAAAACAATGAATAGATTGCAAAACTTACCTCAAAGTAACGAAAGCATCTGCGTTTTAGATTAGAACTCATATCAACAATCCTAGATATGATTTCTAATTAACAAGCAATTACTCAATTTTTGTTTTCACTTTTTAACGAGACTATAATCCATATGCAATGCAATGCTTTTAATCTAATATGAAATGATACGGCATGGCAACATGTCCTAAACTATATGAATGAATAAAATTTTTGTGATTTCTTAATGAACATGCAATAATTAATTATGCAATCTAAATTAACCAAAATGACTTAATTCTAATGACGTGTAATGCAATGCAATGACGTACAAAATTATTTCAACTAAAATGACATGCAACATGCAATTTAATATGCGAGCTATGACATTTATTATATGACCTAATCTAATGACGGGCAATTTCTAATTAAATGAACCTAGCAACAATTACTAAATGACATGCATTTCATGAATCTAATTCTATATGACATGGGCATTTTTATTTTCCTCGTAAATATTTCATCTCATACGAAGATTGCTTATAACCCCTACGATCACGAAAATCCTTTTCCTTATCTCCCGAATATCTTCTACTGATTTTTAAAGATAAGATTACAACCCGATTTTCTTAAATTCCAAAAATCCTCATTTCAAATCTCAATTTCAGAAAACGGGCTCGGGCCAATTTGTACTCTTCATGGGCTTAGTCCAGCCTGTTAATTTAAAACCCAAAACCACTAATTCGACCCATCCGCCACCGGTCCAGTAAATAAATGTAAAAAAAAAAGCAAATTAAAAACAAATGCACCTAAATCTATATGCTATGCAATTAATATTTTTTCAGGGATAAAATTAACCCCTAATTTTTTTAATGCGATAAATGACTAAATGGGTCGCCAAAATTTAGGTGTCAACAGCTGCCCCTCTTTGAAGGTGAGCTCGTAGAGGTTGCCTTCAAAGATAAATTGAGACCTAAATTTTGACCATGCGCATTCACTGAGTGATTTTTTTTTTTTGAAATGCAATTCATATGATGCATGGAAATGCTAATGCAAATGATAAAGGAACCTACCTGGAATAACTTACCTCCAAGGAAGATAGAGTAGTTCGAGGTGGTTGGTGTTACATGTCTAGGACCCGTACCATTCTACGGTCGCCTAAAATAGTAACATGACTTTATGAAGAGACTACTTTCCTAGGACCTGTACCATTCTACGGTCGCCCAGTACAGCAGTACTTGGTTATGTCTAGGACCCGTACCATTCTACGGTCGCCTGAATGGGGAAATTGCTTTTCCAGGACCCGTACCATTCTACGGTTGCCTGTTAGAGCAATAAATATTGTCTAGGACCCGTACCATTCTACGGTCGCCTAAACGGAGATTTTGCTTAGCTAGGACCCGAACCATTCTTCGGTCGCCCAGCGTTGCAACATAGATCATCGGACCAGGACCCGAACCGTTCTTCGGTCGCCTTAATCAGATTGAATCTAGAGGAAAATCTTTGGGGGACAACTTAATCGAGTGTCGATTAAAAGGGACTCTGGGCTACGAAAGCACGCCAGGTCGATAAAAGAAATCCGGGCTATGGAAGCACGCCGGTTCGATAAAATGGACTCTAGGCTACGAAAGCACGCCAGGTCGATATAAAGGACACCGGGCTACAAAAGCATGCCGGGTCTATTAAAAGGGACTCTGGGCTACAAAAGCATGCCAGGTCAATATGAAGGACACCGGGCTACAAAAACACGACGGGTCTATTAAAAGGGACTCTGGGTTATGAAAGCATGCCAGGTCAATATGAAGGACACTATTCAAAAAAAAATATGAAGGACATCGGGCTACAAAAGCACGCCGGGTCAATGAAAGGGACTCTGGGCTACAAAAGCACACCAGGTCAAGAACTCCGGGCTACAGAAGCACGCCGGGTCTATTAAAGGCGACATCGGGCTATGGAAGCACGCCGAATCTATTAAAAGGGACACTAGGCTATGAAAGCACGCCGGGTCAAGAAAGGGACATCGGGCTACGGAAGCACGCCGAGTCGATGAAAATGACTCTGGGCTACGAAAGCACGCCAGGTCGATATAACTAGACAGCTTGACCAAGTCAAGTGTCGATGCACTTGAGAGAGAATACCTGCACAATGACAAGTATTTTAGAATATGGTAGAGATATACTTACCTGTGATATCTCTGATTCTTGGGGATATGTCTTCTGGAATTTAGATATCCTGTGGAGGTGTTTCACCTCATGGTGGAGGTTTCTCATCTCCTAATATCATGAAACATTCTGAAAGGAACTTGAATTACCCGTTAGACATGATTTAGAGCAAAAACTGATATGCATTCATCAAAGAGATAGACAATCTAAGCTACTCTAGAATGCACATTTCAAAATTCATTGAGGTTTTCTTCAACTCAATCGGGGTTCATGCATAATGACTTTACCATATTTGCATCACCCAAATTTCCACATGAGAGAATTGTCGTTCAAGACAATGGCATGGATTTCTTAAGAATATTAAATGAGACACTTTCAGTTAGAAAGGACTTTCACTCACTCTCATTCAGAAGGGCTATTTTAGGAGAATCACTTAATCTCACCATCATCATATCGACAAAGGTCCAAATATTCTCGCAAGCGATACAACCTTACCAATCTGAGAGGTCCTTGACAGGGACCCTAATGTGGGCTTGGTCAACGGCTTAACAAATGGGACTCTTTGAGTCAAGGCTATTGAAAAAAACAATTCTGTATTCATCTTCGGGTTTACAAGTCAAGAACCTTGCAAAATGAGAAAGAAATAATCTTGCTCGCACTTCTTCGAGCGATACTTATAAACATATGAACTCCTATGTTAATTTGGGTGCCATAATCTAAAGAGACTTTGTAAAGGACGTAACGTAGGCTGGGTTCATGGGTTGAGAAATGAAAGGATCATTAGGCTCAAAATGTGTGTGAATGGTGAGAGTTGGTGATCATCTTGGCATTGCCACCAGTTTTCTTTTTCATCATCGGGGATTGTCTTCATGAAATGCCCCATTGATTGTAAAAACTCAACTTTTGAGTTCTTTGAGTATTTGCTCCATTGGGATTCAATTCTTGCAATTGACAGTCACCTATCTTGACTCTTTTTTTTTTTTTTTTTTTTTTTCATCTATGGGCATCGACCTTGCTTTTACCAGGCACACTACTTTTTCATGCCCCTAGTTTTCATGCATTTTTTTCACTTTTTTTTTCATGGGCCTTGGCCTTGCTTTTACCAGGCACACTGTTTTTTCATGCCCCTTAGTTCTATTTTGCTTTCTATGCATGCGTCAAGCAATTACACTTTGAATGACACCCGAACTTTCAAGGGTCTTCATCTGTCTTTTGCCTTGCCCCAGTGTGGGGGATGATCACCAACTGGGTTTAATGTGAAACGAATTCATAGGCTCAATGGGGCTATGCAATGGATAAAGTGTATAGGATAGAGAAAGAACTGCTCTTCGTCGTCCTAAGGCACTTTAAATTATCGTACAAGTTACACTGCGAAAGCAATACTCGAAGATTGATGCAAGTGTGAGTAAGAAAATTCCTATCATTCATTTCAAATCTTGTCCCAGTATGGGACGATCCTTGACAGGGATAATTTAAAAAGCTCTTCATGTGTGTGGGCTCAAAAGGTTAAACAATGGATATACCTGTAGTGTTTCGGGTAGCAGAAGAAATTGCCTCTTATCACCTCGGTTGACGTACCCTTTGCGAGATCACCATTTTCCTCGTAAGCATGGAATTTTTCCACACAACTCACTGGGGGTTAGTGTATGAAACAGTGTATGGAATAGGGTTTGCCTTTCATCATTCCAAAGTATCCTATTTGACACATTCACTTTATCTCACACAATTCATCAAGGAAAGCATGCAAGATTTGTGATAAATTTGAACGATTGAATTTGCAACTCATTGACGCCATTTATTCATCATAAAAATGCTTGCAATTCAAAACATGACATGGCAAATTCAATCATGGATAGTACTTCTTGACAGCATCTGAATTAACTGGAGTGGAAAACTCACGACCATCTATTTATGTTAAGACGGCACCTCCTGGAAGTACATTCCTTACCACATATAGGCTGTAATTTGGAGCAAACTTGCCCCCAGGATCTTCCACCGGAGAATGATGGTTCTCTTTTACTTGCCCCAAATCTTTTTTCATTGCAAGTGCGCTCTAAACCTGTTAATCACAAGTCAAGTTTATGATCATTGAAACTTGATATGCTATTCTCAGATGTCCCTTGTCATAACAAGTTATAGAATTATGCTATGAGACAAGAAGCAAATGAGTTAGACAAACAAACAAGTTTAATCTGCTACAAGCTTTGGGAAAATGTTTTTTTTTTTTTTAGCAGTGAAATGCTTTTGTTTTCGAAAAAGCTTTTGGGAGGAAGCATGAGAAAGTCCAGTCCTCAGGATTTCTCCGTGAATGATATTTTTTCATGGTTGGATATCGTCATTGAACTGGTTTGGAGTACCCTGTCATGCCCTCAAAAATTGGAAATAAAATTGTAATTTCATTGAATAGAATCAAAGGAATTACATTATTAGAATGGAAAATGCAAACAAGCCAAACCCTAAAAGCGAAAGCGATAATTGAAATTTCAAAAAGCAGAAAATCCTAAACAAAACTTGAAATCCTAGAAGATAAGAACTTCTTCACTTGGTGATAGCGTTCGTGCCTCCATCATGGTTGGGCAGAGGATTTTTCTGATTACTACTGAAGGAGAATGCCTTTGCATCCAAGAGATCTTGGACCTTATGCTTCAAAAGATAGCAATCATCAGTGGAGTGACCAACCTCTCCCATGTGATAGTCACACTTTTTGGAGGAATTATATGCAGGATAATGCTCGGGATTTGGTCGCTTCGGCTCAGTAGAGATTAATCCCTTCTTTTGGAGAATAAGCAAAACTTTGGATAGGGGTCCAGGAAGAGGTGTAAACTGTCTCCTAACATTACGTCGTCGACCCGAGAACTGATGTCCTCCACCTTGTTGCACAGTAGAAATCTTAATTACAGGAGCGCGATTGGATGTATCACGATTCAGTTGAGAGTAGGCCATATTAATCTCAACTTCAGGATCCTTCTCCTTCTTGGTAGAAAATCTCTTGTTAGATGGCTCAACAAACCACCCTTCTCTTATCCCCATCTCGATCTGTTCACCCATCGGAATAAGTTGGTTGAAGTTTTCAACATATGTGCTAGCCATACGGTTGCGGAACTCAAATGGGAGAGTCTTGACAAATAACTTCATCAGCTCCTTATTAGTAGGTTCAGGAGTGATTTGAGCCGCCAGATTTCTCCATCTCACGGCATACTCCTTGAACGACTCACTTTTCTTCTTTTCCATCCGCTCCAGGTCTTCTCAAGAAGGTGCAATGTCCATGTTAAACTTGTACTGTTTGAGGAACACATCAGCCACTTCGTTCTAGGTGTCAAGGAGGTTCACATTTTTCATCACGTACCAATTTAGTGCGGGTCCAATCAAACTTGCATGGAACGATTGGATCATGAGGGGCTCATTTTTTACGTGCTGGGCCATGCGCACGTGGTACATCTTCTCATAGACCGAGAGGTCGAACGGGAATGAGCTTTGTGACTCCTGCAACTGTCTCACTTTCTCTTCCAGCTTTGCAACACGCTCATCCTGATCTGTCTTGGGAACGCTGTCAAGCTTGGCCTTTCCAACAAGAACCGAGTCATCTTCTAGCTCGGGCATGTTGTCGTCAATCGTTTGAACCTTGTTTGCTTGCTTCGGGATAACTACTTCAGGAAGAGCGGGTGCAGCTATTGGATTCGCTTGGAGGAATTGGAGTTGATCCGTCACAAGCTGTATAGAGGCGAGTACTTGTTGGAGTTGAGTCTCCATAGCGGACATACGATCACGCATTTCATTTTGGTCAGCCATTTTAGCCCTTAACCGTGTAATAATAGGCGATCGCGGTGGATCCGTTATCACCTAATCTAAATGAACGGAAATATGTAAGCAGAAGGTGTAAATAGAGAGCCAATCCATGACAACTATCTATTTTTTAGTCAAGAAAAGTCCATACATGAAGCGGATTTCCTGAAAATGGACTAGGAAAACAAAGATATGGGATGCCCCAGTAGGGACGAAATTTCCTAAACATGAACTAGGAAGAGCCAAGACACGAATTGAAAACAAATTTCCAATTTTTTTTATTGCAAATGATTCATTGCATGGCAATTCCTCATTTCATTACTAATTGACGGATAAATTAGATCAAATGACTAACCTAGATTGTCATGGACGGACCAAAAGTACAACAAAGTAAGTAAATTGCATAGTATAGGGATAGAAGACTTACTTCATCAAGGGAAATTAATGGCAACCACATAGACATGCACATGGTAAGTGGCACGATTTCTAATCTATAAGGCTTATCAAAGTGGAGCCACAAGGATGATCAGACTAGCCACGGGCTTGTGGACTATGTCGGGTCCTCATGACTCCGGCTTGGTCAAAGAGCCGACCCGAGTCACGAGCATGCGGACTGAGGTGGGTACTCTTGACACCATGAAAGAAACTTCGGGATTGAGATGGGCGACTCGTACCGCGAGCATGCGGTCGGAGTGGTATCCATCTCAATACCATCCTAAATGATCCTATGCGGCCCAGGTCCGGCGGCAGGTTGTGTGTGCAAAGTGTAGTGATAAATGCAAAGCATGCACATCAGTTTAAATCAAATAACACTTCGATAAAAAAAATAAACCACACATCCCTAACTCCAACCTACAAGGCAAGGGTTAGCAATCACTTCCCCTTATACCTCCCAATCTGCAAAAACATTTAACACATTAAATGTTAGGGACGTACTTGGGATCCTCGCTGCCAAACAAAAACATTTTTGCAAATAAAAGAGAAAATTGGCCTAAGTCCACTAAGAGTTTTAACTCAAGTCCCCAGCGGAGTCGTCAAGCTGTCGCGACCAAATTTTCAGGTGCACCACCTAGGGTTTGGCTAATGGATTACTAAACCTAAACTTAGCTCGGGCTTTCCCAAGCCCATACCAATTCGCGACTTAGGTTCAAGTTTTTAACATGCAATTGATTTTCAATTAGGAGTCGCCACTAATCTATTTTTGGTGGGTCGATTAAAAACCCAAGTAAAGTAACGGGAGTTTTACTTTACTCCTACGAACCAGAGATTTATGGATTCGGGGACTTGATTACGCTAGATTTCTCTAACGCCCTTTCGATACCTTTCTCTTTTATTTTGAAAAATGTTTTTTTGCAGGCAGTTTGGATTGATTTTAAGTTTATTTTCCTAACATGTAAGGTGATTATGCATGTGCGCAATCCACCAATTTAACACTCAAGAAAACAATGAATAGATTGCAAAACTTACCTCAAAGCAACGAAAGCATCTGCGTTGTTAGATTAGAACTCATAGCAACAATCCTAGATATGATTTCTAATTAACAAGCAATTATTCAATTTTTGTTTTCACTTTTTAACGAGACTATAATCCATATGCAATGCAATGCTTTTAATCTAATATGAAATGATACGGCATGGCAACATGTCCTAAATATATGAATGAATAAAATTTTTTGTGATTTCTTAATGAACATGCGATAATTAAATATGCAATCTAAATTAACCAAAATGACTTAATTCTAATGACGTGTAATGCAATGCAATGACGTACAAAATTATTTCAACTAAAATGACATGCAACATGCAATTTAATATGCGAGCTATGTCATTTATTATATGACCTAATCTAATGACGGGCAATTTCTAATTAAATGAACCTAGCAATAATCACTAAATGACATGCATTTCATGAATCTAATTCTATATGACATGGGCATTTTTATTTTCCTCGTAAATATTTCATCTCATACGAAGATTGCTTATAACCCCTACGATCACGAAAATCCTTTTCCTTATCTCCCGAATATCTTCTACCAATTTTTAAAGATAAGATTACAACCCGATTTTCTTAAATTCCAAAAATCCTCATTTCAAATCTCAATTTCAGAAAACGGGCTCGGGCCAATTTGTACTCTTCATGGGCTTAGTCCAGCCTGTTAATTTAAAACGCAAAACCACTAATTCGACCCATCCGCCACCGGTCCAGTAAATAAATGTAAAAAAATGCAAATTAAAAACAAATGCACCTAAATCTATATGCTATGCAATTAATATTTTTTCAGGGATAAAATTAACCCCTAATTTTTTTAATGCGATAAATGACTAAATGGGTCGCCAAAATTTAGGTGTCAACAAGAACCTAAAAGCATAGAAGAAGCTTTAGCTGACGAAAGCTAGATTGAAGCAATGCAAGAAGAACTCAAACAGTTCAGCATTAACAATGTATGGGATTTAACTCCTAAACCAAAAGGTAAATCCATTATTGGAGCTAAATGGGTTTTCAGGAACAAATTGGACGAAAAAGGAAAAGTGGTCAGGAACAAAGCAAGACTCGTGGCCTAAGGATATACGTAAGAAGAAGGGATAGACTATGATGAAACCTACGCGTCAGTAGCCAGGTTAGAAGCAATTAGATTATTACTTGCTTTTGCTTGTTATAAAAATTTCAGGTTATTCCAAATGGATGTCAAGAGTGCATTCCTAAATTGATTTATCCAAGAAGAAGTCTATGTGAAACAACCTCTCGGATTTGAAGATCCAAAGAGACCAAGCTCAGTATTCAGACTGAAAAAGGCTCTATATAAATTAAAGCAAGCACCTTGAGCATGGTATGACAGGTTAAGTAATTTTTTTAATGCAAAACGGTTTTGTCAAAGGAAAAGTGGATACTATCTTATTTATTAAAAAGGAAGGTAAAAACTTTCTACTTGTTCAAATCTATGTTGATGATATTATATTTGGATCACCTAACAGAAACCTGTGCAATAAGTTTTCTAAGTCTATGCAGGATGAATTTGAGAAGAGCATGATGGGTGAACTATCTTTCTTTCTCGGACTACAAGTGAAATAATTGAAGGAAGGAATTTTCATTCACCAAGAAAAATATGTAAAAGAACTCGTTAAAAAGTTCGGATTGGAGAATTGCAAAAAAACTGAGATACCAATGTTAAGTTCTTCGAAGCTGGACAAAGATGAAAGAGGAAAGAAAGTTGACCAGAAGCTCTACAGGAGTATTATTGGTTCACTTCTTTATCTTACTGCTTCTAGACCTGACATTTTGTTTAGTGTTTGCATTTGTACTAGATTTCAATATGATCCCAAAGAATCTCATCTAAGTGCCGCAAAACGCATCATCAAATATATTGCAACTATTTCAAATTTAGGTATGTGGTATCCCAAAGAAGGAGACTTTACCCTCCTTGGATATTCAGACGCAGATTTAGTAGGTTGCAGAGTTGATAAAAAGAGTACCTTTGGTACGTGCCAATTGCTGGTAAACAGGACAGTAACTTGGTTCTCAAGGAAACAAAGTACTGTAGCTCTTTCAACAGCAGAAGCAAAGTATGTGGCCCTTGGAAGTTGCTGTTCTCAAATCTTATGGATAAAACAACAACTGAGAGAATTTGGAATCGAAGACTCATGCACCGAGATCAATTGTGACAACACCAACGCAATCAATCTAACAGAGAATCCAATTCTTCATTCAAGAGCAAAACACATAGAGATTCGACATCATTTCATGAGAGTTCATGTTCAGAATGGAGAAGTGATGATACAATTCATCGATTCAAAGAATCAACTGGCGGACATATTTACAAAGCCACTGGAGAAAAACCTATTTGAGTCTATTCGCACCAGACTGAACATCACATCTATTATCCATTAAAGTCTGAAGGAGCTCAGACTTAGAAGAAAAGTCTGAAGGTGCTCAGACTCAGAAGACCAAGAGTTACGACTGTAAGTTATTTCGGTACTAGTAATTTAAATTTTGGTTAAAGACTTGAAAAGGTACAGTTACTTATTAATCGCTAATTGATTGAAATTATCTTTCCAAGTTTTTGAAGTTGTAGCATTCATTCTTTTTCAAAAAGGTAGTTATCAATTTTGAAAAAGGTAGTTATTTATTTTCAAAAAGGAAGTTATTCTTTTTCGAAAAGGTATTTTTATTTTTCCTTTTATGACGATTCGTTTACTTCGCTTCACTTGCTTTATATACTGTTGAAATCCTTCTTCTTCGTTTTCACCCTCAAACCCTAAAATACTAAACTCCCACTTGCTCTCACTTTCACTGTTGTTTAATCCAAAAAGTTTTCATCTTTTCGAGCAAGTCTGTGAATTTCTCCCTTGAAGCGACATTGTCTTCAAGAAAGTCGTTGAGAATCGCAACCAGGGGACCACGACACATGCCTGAGGGTCCTACACATTTCGACTTGACCGAAGAAGAAGATTCTTCTCCATTACAGCGACCAAGTCAACAACAACCTTCTCAGCAGCGTCAGTTTTCTCCACCGACTCAACCAGAAGAAGAAATTTTGGAAGAAGTTGAACCTGTAAGAACGTTAACTCCTAAGGTTGCTTTCAAGCTTTATTCTAGTTTGAAAAGAGGAGGAACTGCTATGTCCTTGATTGATGAATACCTGAAAGAGAGAGGCTATAAGAATGAAACTCTTTTTCTGCACGATATGGAGAAGATGGGTATTGCAGAAAAGGGATCGGCTGAAAAAGCCTTTGCTAATTTCCCTAGTGACTCGCGCTTTGGCACTGCTAATCAACCACAAGGACTGGATGACGACGATCGTATGTTTACCCACTTTCAGCCTAGAACAGGAGTTGCTACAAATGTTGTTAGTGATGGTTCAAGTCTTTTCAGATCGAAGAATCACAAGAGAGTTTATTCGAATCTAATGAAGAGAGGAGTTATGACCCCTAGGAGTGTCGATTTCGGTTTCCTTGATTCGGTGAAAGTAAATCTGCGAGAGAAGTTTGCTCTACTGCAATTGGAGTGCTTTTGTTCTGAATCTACTGCTGCTTATCCAGAACTCACCGCATACTTTTACTCAAACTTATCTTTCTTGGATGCAAACAGTTTCTCTTTCACAGTGAGGGATAATGAATTTTTGGTGGATATGGACACTTTGGCTGACATAATTAGGGGTGGAAAGAGCGAGTTTCCAACCAATTAGTGTGTCCGTTGCTCATGCTACTTTATCATTGGTGAAAGATCGAGATGCTGAAGGCAAAATTTCCTACACTAGGATGAATGCCTCCAACATCTTGCTGCACAAAATCGTGATCAACTGCATCCGTCTAAAGTCTACATCCAAGACTGATGTGTCTCGGTCTGAAGCAAAATTGATGCATGCCATCAATATTGGGTACAAATTCTCTCTGCCTCACACCATCATGTTTCACATGTACAGGACAGTGGTGAAAGATAAGGGACAACTCCCTTATTATGCTCTTATCACACGCATTTTTAGACATTTTAAAATTCACATCCCTGCACCATTATGTTTGACAAACATTTCTCCAATGGTGATTGGATTTAAAATGGTCACAAAGATGTGTTTGAAAGAGCTTAACAAGGTGTTAGAGCGCATAAAGGAGAAGTCTCCCGTCAAAGTAAAACAAGACTCTGCTACAGCCAAAAGGAAAGGCAAGGAGCCCATGGATGCTCCAGTAAAGAAGAAGAGAACTCTCATCTTGCAGGATGAAGAGGATGAGGATGAAATGACTCTTCAGCCTTAAGAAACTTGAAGAGTTTTGTCAGCTTTCAAGAGATAAGAGAAGAGCCAGAAGAAGGAGAAAAAGAGAGAGAAGAGATAGAGAGGGAAGATGAAGAACAGAGGAAGAAAGAAGAGAAGAGGAAGAAGAAGAGAGAGACCATGGTCAAGAAGACTCTCTTAGCCAACTTTGGTTGTATCCTTATCAAGTAACTCTGAGATGGCTGACACTGGAACTGCTGGAGCACATGATGCAGACAAACATCACTCTGAAGTTGAAGCTGCACTAGAAGAAGATTTGTCTACTCCTCTTAAAAGCAAACAAACAGGGGGAGTTGTTAAACAAAAAGGTACTTCTTCACCAATCTTTACTAGTAATGTGAGTCGCTCCACTGCAGATCTAGAGGATGTGTATGCCTCTCATTATCCAGAAGCATCCACTCATAGTCATGGTGGACAATCTACTGAAGATCTCTCCATTCTCAAAACTCCTGGAATCGACTCGGTTGGACCTAGTGCTGCAACAGCTCAAACAGTAGACTTTTCGAGACTGCTAGAGATTCTATTGGAAGTAAGGAAACAGCAATATGCTATGGGGTATGAGATGCAGGATCTCAAGAACGCTTTCATGGCTACTTCAGTGTCTTTGCACAATCAGTCAAACGCCCTGAAGAATCAAGTGTAGTCTACTGTGCAGGGTGAAGATTTCCAGTCACTGAAGCAAAGTTTTGCAAGGCTTGAGAAGACAGTGGATTCTATGGGAGAGTTCGAGCTTGTTCACCTTCCAAAACAGTCATGATTCTGATTCTGTTTTCAACAACTCTTTTTATTTGTTATCCACTTTTTGCTGTTGACAAAAAGGGAGAGAAGTTTGATGCAGATTTGACTTGACTTTTCGTTTGGATTTTTTGGATTTTTGGACTTATCATTTGTTTGGTTGTGATTTAGACTATTTGATTACTGTTTGATTTGATCTTTTGATGCTTGCAGTAACTTAGGCCATGATGATTATGGAAATGATAGTTGTTTTGCAGGACTAACATGTTTTATGTGGTTGCAGAATTGTTGCTATCTACATCCTAATCTACTTATCTTTTATGAGATACTTTGTTTCACTTAAGTATTGTTTTGTAGGACAAAAGTGTTCAAATCTGCAGGAAAGTTTTGTCACCATAAAGAAGTGGGAGATTGTTGAAGAAAACTTTTTTATTTGTTTTGAAGTTGACAAAACATTTCTATCAGTCTAGTCTGAAGACTTGTAGACTCTATCGTCAAAGTCTGAAAACCTCCAGACTCAAGATTTAAAGTCTACCATCATCGATAGCTTCCAGACCGACGAAAAAAAGATTTATCCGATGAAGAAAACTTATCCAGATGCAAGTATATCTTTAAGGATTTGGTTCGTACGGTTGAAGAAGATCTCACGGCTGGAGATAGCATCTCGTGATCAATTATTAGTATTGAAATCAATTTGAATAATTAGATCTATTGATTGGTGAAGTATACTTGGAAGGTTCTACTTATGGAAACCTAGATCCTGATTATATGGGCGAGCAGGATTGGTGGGCTATCATTACATTCCTTAAATAACTCGAGATCTCCTTAATTGATTTTGTCCAACGGGTAGATTGGAAGAACTCCTTTGGAAGGTATCAACGGTTATAATGGCATGGAGGAGTACATAAGGAAGACGCTCAAGTTATTCGAGTGTGTGCATGAAAGAAAAATTCCAAAGTCTGAAGCTCCTAGTTCTTTGCTGATTCAATCGCTGAGTTTAAGTTGTACTCAAAAGAGATATTAAATACTTGTGAGACCTTGAGGAAGTGTAGTAGAGGTTCTACACTGTGGAATCAAGGACGTGAGACTGTAAAAATCTCTTTTGGTTCATAGTGAAATCCAGCCAGTGGGCTGTCAGTGTGAGAGAGTGGACGTAGGCTTGGTCTAAGCCGAACCACTATAAACTTTGCATTTCAATTCTCTTTCCCTAAACTCTTTACTTTAATTCATTATCTTATATAACTGTTTACAGTCTTTTACATCTTCAGTCTACTATTCTCATAAAAGTCGAATTAAGTTGTTGAGTCTTGCAAAAACTTCTTTAACACCTATTCACCCCTTCTAGGTGTTCTTACTAGCCCTATCGTCACAAACTCTCATTAAACTTGATATTTGTGGGTCTACTATGTGAGCTTGGTTTTGACATTCATTTCTCATCAAATGGTTGCCATGTGCAAGATCCATGGACGAGATAGACAATTGGGATAGGGTGTAAAGTGGGACGGTTGTTTGAGCTTGTTTTATTAAAGTTTCCCAACTCTTTCACTAGTTGTGCTGCCATAATATCATCTACAACTTGGCATTCTCGTTTGGGCCATCTTTCTTTTTCTTGATTAAGTCCTTTGCTTTTAAGTGGTCATTTATGTTCCGTTGACAATAAAACTTTTGATTGTCTACCTTGTAACTTAAGAAAACATCATGCTTTACTGTTAAATCTCAGTGAACCTGTCTCTTATGTTCCCTTTGATCTAATTCATTTGGATATTTGGGGACCATCTCCTACTCCCACTATGGGAGGATCTCGTTATTTTGTGATTTTTGTTGATGATTATTCACGTTATACATGGCTTTATCTAATGAAAAAATCGATCTAAACTTACTCATATCTATATAGTAATTTTGTTGCCATGATGAAAAAACAATTTTCTTGAGATGTCAAGGTTTTTCATACCGATAATGCCATGGAATATAGAAACATAGAGTTTCTTAAAATTCTTTCTCAAAACGGTACTATTATTCATCGTTCTTATCCAGGAACTTCCCAACATAATGGTTGAGTAGAGCGTAAACACAAGCATATCTTAGATATTGTACGCACTCTTTTAATCTTAGCATCTTGTCCAGAACAGTTTTGGAAGGGAGGCCTGTCATACAATTGTATACACTATCAATTGTGTTCTGTCACCTATTATAGGTAACATTTCTCCATACGAGCACTTGTATGACAGTATTCCTAATTACAGTCTACTTCGAGTATTTGGTAGTGCATGTTTTGTGCATCTTCTTCCAAATGAACACACGAAGTTAGAATCTCGTGCTTGTCTTTGTTGCTTCCTTGGATATGGCATTGAGCATAAAGGGTATAGATGTTGGGACCCTATCCCAAATCGGCTTCTTGTGTCCCGTCATGTTACCTTCTAGGAACATAAGATGTTCTCATCCTTACATTCTTTTGCATCTTCTCCCATTGTTCCAACTATTTGCTTCTTTACCAATCCTTCTATTGATCTATTTCCTAAAGATGACACTCTCGCATCTTCCTCTTTAGAATTGTCCTCGCCTAATCTTGATGTAGGTATCTCTGAAAATCCCACTTCCGCAGCTCCTAATATGTTTCTGCCATTTGTGGATTCATAACCCTTAGATGTTCCTTCCATTCGTCATTTCACCCGTATAAGTCAACTTTCTATTTGGTTTTGTGATTCACTGTTATTCTACAATTGCCTCTTCTCACGAGCCTCGCACATATAGAGAAGCTCATACTAATCCTCTTTGGCAACAAGCAATGACGTGAGTTGAAAGTATTAGAAAAATCTCATACTTGGGATTTGGTTGATTTGCCTTCTGAAAAGTCGGCTATAGGTTGTAAATGGGTGCACAAAATCAAAACTAAGGCAGATGGTACAGTGGAACGCTACAAAGCTAGACTAATAGTGAAAGGCTTTACTTAGGAGTATGACATTGATTATGATGAGACGTTTGCTCCACTTGCACGTCTTACTTCTGTTTGTATCCTCCTTGTTATCGCCGCTATTAATAAATGGCCTTTATTCCAAATGGATGTCAAAAATGCATTTCTTAATAGAGATCTCATTGAAGAAGCGTATGTGGAGCCACCTCCTAGATACAGTCATACTCCTGGTAAAGTGTGTCGTTTACATTAAGTATTATATGGACTAAAATAGGCTCCTCATGCATGGTATTCCAAGTTCAGTTCTACCATGGAATACCTTGGATTTGGGTCCAGTCCCTATGATGATGCTCTATTTGTTCAACGAACATCTCGTGGGAGTATTCTATTACTATTATATGTAGATGACATGGTTATTACTGGCGATGATCACGATGGCATTACAAAAATACAGCAGTATTTGAGTCAATAATTTGAAATGAAAGATCTTGAAAGCCTCAGTAATTTTCTAGGATTAGAGGTTGCTTCAGATTTCTCTGGCTATTATCTTTCTCAAGCAAAATATTCCACTGATCTTCTTTCTTGAGCCGGACTCACTAATAGCAAGACTGCTAACACTCCCATTGAGAATAATGCCAAATTTGAGGAAAAAGATGGGACTCCTCTTTCAAACCCTACACTTTATCGATAGTTAGTTGGCAATCTGGTATAACTCACTACTACCCACCCTGACATCGCTTATGCTATTCATATGGTGAGTCAATTCATGACTGCATCGCAGACGACTCACTTTGCTATTGTTCTTTGAATTGTTCGCTACGTCAAGGATACCTTATTTTATGGTCTTCACTTTTCCGCTAACTCAACCTTAGAGTTAATGGCTTATTTTAATGTTGATTGGGCTGGTAAACCTTTTTATCGTCATTCTACTACAAGCTATTGCTTCTTCTTAGGGAAGTCCCTTATTTCCTGGTGAAGTAAGAAACAATCTATTGTCGCTCGATCGAGTACGGAAGCGGAATATCGTGCTCTTGTCGATACAACTTCAGACTAATTATGGTTACGGTCGTTATTAGAAGACATAGGAGTTCGTCATAACGGTGGAACGGTCATTCATTGCGATAACCGAAGTGCCATCCAAATAGCTCATAATGACGTTTTCCATGAGCATACCAAATATATTGAAATAGATTGCCATTTGATACGCTCTCATGTGCTTCATGGTACTATTTGTCTTGTTCCCACCTCATCAACTAATCAGACAACTGATGTTTTTACTAAGGCACATCCATCTGGGTGCTTTAAAGATCTTTTCTCTAAATTCCAGTTGACCTCTTCTACGTCACCTTGAGTTTGAGGGGGGATATTAGAGATATTTATCTTTCCTAATTGATTCTAATTGATTTTACATGATATTGTAATATTTTATTAGTTTAGATAGTTGTCTAGAACATCCATAAATAGGCTCTTGTATCATTAGTATTAGACACACATAAATATACAAAAATTCTCTTTTCCACTTTATTCTATTATAATTCTATCAATCCCAAGCCAAGCAGAAGCTCCCAAATTAATTCCTCCTCTATCCTTTTAAGTGTGGGTGGTAGGCGCACATGGCCTCTGCCACCGCCAACTGTCTTGCCGGCGTGGCCCCGATCGTCGTTGATGTACTGCCTCTGTACCACCTCTCCCCCTTTTTGTATACTGCGAGCAATGCATTACGGAGGAGGAGGGAAGAGGTCCGCTGATCAGGCCAAGGACAAAGGGGAAAATGGGCTAGGCCCAAACGGGAAAAAGGAAGAAGGCAAAAGAAAGACGGTCCGGTCGGCCTGCCCCTAGCTTAGTCTCGCTTTTTTTGAAAAATATTTTTTTAAAAATAATTCTATTTTAATTTTAATACTAGAAATGCACATGCTGCTTATGCCTATATGCCATGCAATTTAATGAAAACATGATGCATTTTGATAAAAAAAATATTTACTTTACTTTATACTTTATTTTCTTTTAGAGACTAATTCCTAATTTTCTATGCGATTGAGTCATAAATAAAAAGGGCAAAATTTAAATGTTAACTATTAACTCTTTATCCAAAATTTCTCATTAACAAATGAGAGATGGAAAACTCCCTAGCACAAGCTATTCGAGTGCGAGCTTTTTTACTATGAGAGATGGAACATCCCTAAGCATAGGAAATTGGCAAGCGTAAAATCATTAAGGGTGATTTTGATGAAGAGTTTATGGAGAGCAGATTTAGGACTTAAGTAAAAGTTCGAGATTTTTTAAAAGACAAAAAAAATTAAAGTAAAATTGAAATTGGACTAAAAGTTGGATTTTTTAGGCAAAAAATATTTTATGGTAGAATTGGTATTGGAATTAAAGTTGAAGGTTGTTTACGATATAAACAAAGTTTGTGGTAAAATGGGAATCGAATTTAGCATCTCTGAAGTTCATAATATGTTCCACACAATCATCAATTCCCACCAACTGTTTGGGAACATTTATCAAAAATAGTCCTCTTAACTCACTCTTAACTTTCCGACGATTGTTTTAACTAATGTTCCTTCATGCCTGTCAAATAACAATAAAAATTTCAATATGTGATGGAAATATTTATGTTCTTTTTCAAGTAAGACTAGTTATTGTAGAATTGGTATTGGAACTAAAATTGAAGATTTTTTAACAATGCAAAAAAAGTTTAGGGTAAAATGGGGACTAAACCTAAAGTCGGAGATTTTTTATGAGACCAAAAAAAAGAAGGTTTAAGTTAGAATAGGGGCAAGCTCTAAAGTTCGAGGCACCCAGTGAAAGACAAAGTTGCTTTCCAAACAATGACTTTTTGTGCCATGAGCTTTACATCCACTTAAATTGTTTATTGTAGGTTTGAGCTTAATCTATATGTGGAAATCACTCAAGCATCAATGATTATAACTCCGATAGATTATTTACTGCTGACTCTCCTTAGGGAAAATGTATCAACACTTGAAACTGGATCACGTAAATCTCTAGTGTTTTCATATTAATTTAAATTATAAAACCCTATCAGTTTCTCATTAATTTTACAACAAAGGTCCCCAAGGAACCTTCATTTTCTCTACCATTTCTCATGCAAAAATCAAACAAGAGTTGGTCAATAAACAACTCGCTTTCTTTCTCACATCACACTTCATGGCGTCAACGACATTTCCAAAACTCTATGGCAACACTTTCAAGGACAACCCCGTGGGTTTTCTCGGATGCTCCATTGCCCCGTGGTGGCCATCCGGCAAGACGTTGACGACGTCATAGACTTGGATGTCTGGGGTTGACTAGCTCTCAACAACGGAGGGAAAATGACACCATTGGACATGGCTGTGTTTTAGAAAGAGAAGCGGAAGTTGGGGGTGGACCTAGCCAACTTAAGGAGGAGGTTGGCGAGAAGCCAAGGGGGGCTACCAAATGGGAGCGCAAGGACAACAACAAGACCATTAGTAGATGTGTCAACGGGTTAGGTTTCCATGATACCTAATCCAAAACACTGTCGGAGTGTGCTTGACCTGACCTAACCCTAGACCCAGAAGACATACAACCCAAGCAATTAGGTTGGTCCAAGTCTTTTCTTTTTTTTGTTTTTTGTGCAAAGGTTAAGACGAACATTGTCATGACCTCTCTTTTGCCGTTCGAGGGAAAAGGAAGAGGCTTAGGGGTATTTGCCTAAAGAGGCGGACCAACTGTAACATCCCGGGTCTCCACTATACACATATTGTCCGCTTTGGACACTAAGTCCTCACGGTTTTGTTCCTCTCGGGGCAGCCCATACTACCCCAAGAAAACGCGTATGTACAGTTTAGAGGGACCCAAGCCTTATAAGCTAGTCCAAGACTCCCTCCCTAGGCGATGTGGGACAAGAGAGGGACTCCTTCCTTGCGCACGTCCGAGGATCGTCGCTCGGGCCGTCACACTTTCCACCTTTTAATAGAACAGCGTCCTCGCTGTGGCCCAACACGAGGTCGAGAGTCAAAACAGCATTCTTGCTGTGGCCCCACACGCGGTCGGGAGTCGGCTCTGATACCACTTGTAACATCCCGGGTCTCCACTGTACACATATTGTCCGCTTTGGACACTAAGTCCTCACGGTTTTGTTCCTCTCGAGGCAGCCCATACTACCCCAAGAAAACGCGTATGTACAGTTTAGAGAGACCCAAGCCTTATAAGCTAGTCCAGGACTCCCTCCCTAGGCGATGTGGGACAAGAGAGGGACTCCTTCCTTGCGCACGTCCGAGGACCGTCGCTCGGGCTGTCACACTCTTGTAACATCCCGGGTCTCCACTGTACACATATTTTCCTCTTTGGACACTAAGTCCTCACGGTTTTGTTCCTCTCGGGGCAGCCCATACTACCCCAAGAAAATGCGTATGTACAGTTAGAGTGACCCAAGCCTTATAAGCTAGCCCAGTACTCCCTCCCTAGGCGATGTGGGACAAGAGAAGAGAGGGACTCCTTCCTTGCGCACGTCCGAGGACCGTCGCTCGGGCTGTCACACTCTCCACCTCTTAACAGAACAGCGTCTTCGCTGTGGCCCAACACGAGGTCGGGAGTCAGAATAGCATTCCTGCATTGGCCCCACACGTGGTCAGGAGTCGGCTTTGGGTCACCCGTCCTGTGTAATATTGTCCGCTTTGGGTCACCCGCCCTGGCGCGGACGAATCGCCATCCCAGTCGGGCCACCCCTCAAGGCTTTGTTTTCAACGCAGTGGACAATATTATACAGTGGGGCCACAGCAAGAATGCTGTTCTGACTCTCGACCTCGTGTTGGGCCACAATGAGGACGATGTTCTGTTAAGAGGTGGAGAGTGTGACAGCCCGAGCGACGGTCCTCGGACGTGCGCAAGGAAGGAGTCTCTCTCTTGTCCCACATCGCCTAGGGACGACTAGCTTATAAGACTTGGGTCCCTCTAAACTGTACATACGCATTTTCTTGGGGTAGTATGGGCTGCCCCGAGAGGAACAAAACCGTGAGGACTTAGTGTCTAAAGCGGACAATATGTGTACAGTGGAGACCCGGGATGTTACACCAACGGCCTTGGATTAGGCGCGGGCTCTCCCAAACCCATACCTCGCGCAACCTTAGATTTTGTATTTTAATTCTTAACAACCTATATATTTCTAGGAGTCACCACTAGCCTATTGAGATTGGCTAGAAACCAATCAAGACGCGGGAGTATTGTCTCGATTCCTACACAACCAGAGATTTCTAGGAACGAGGATTTATTTACACCAATGTTTCTATTAGCGCCCTTGCGGTACCACTAACTTGGAAGGTTGTTTATCTAAATGGCCACATAATCTTGATTACCAATTACAATACTCATGAAACCACTAAGCATCCATGCAAATGTTTTTGTAGGCCTTAATGTCTAGACTAATCCTAACCTAATTTATAAGATAAATTTACACTCAAATTTATGAAAAGCGGTGCGGTAAGTAAACATCCAAGAAATTGAAATGACTTGAAAATAAATGCGGAAAAGGAAAACACGATACAAGTCGGGCAAATAATATTACATGGCCTTGTTATCACGCCTCGGGATAAGACCCCCATGAGCAAAATGGGAATTTGAATGTGCTGGAAATTACTCTAAATGCATGAAACTACTCTAAATAATTTTAATCTACACAACATGGATTATTTACAGAAATGATTATAAAATACCAAAATAGCATTAAATTAGGAAAAATGACCTTATAAAATTAGGAAAATCTCCTAGATGTCATTTTTGCCTTAATTTGATACCATCCATCATTTTTATATTTTTTTTGAAATTTTCGGATTTTTTCGATTTTTTCATTTTTTATTTGAAAATAATTCCCCTAAACCAATCTATGCTTGATTTACGCTAATATGGAAGAGCCGAGTACATGAATATCACAAGAACCGAGCTCGAATCGACCGTTTCAAGATCGAGCTTAGTTTGGGCATTTCGTCAAACACTTGGTGTGCATTAAACTAGCCCAAGCAACTTCCTCGAGCCATGTTCGTGGCCTTCAATCTCGACCCATAAGCAATCTCATGTGGAACTAAAATATCAAGGTTATATTACCACATGCAAAGAGCAAGATTAGATAGAAATCATAGTCTAAAACACATAAGAACTAAGTTGAAATCGATCTCAAATATGTGGGTTCTGAGCTGATTTTGCAAATCTGGTTTGAACCCAAGTCAAGCAAACAGGTTGCATGCCCATATTCAAGCCCCGAGACTCCTCACATACGAGATCTAAAGGAAACATTACTTGATCCAAGTGAAAGTAGGTAACATGGACTTTCAAATGTAACAAACATCACAGAGAATGATAAACCGAATACATCAAAATGACCTCTTCAAGAAGCGCACAAGCAAAGTCCACACTGACCAACCATGAATCAATGTGGATAGGCTTGGTTTTTGGCTCAAGTTTTAGACAGTCTCATGGTTCACATGGCGATTTAAAGACCAATCCAAGCTAACCTCAGCGTCATTTGTCCTCCCATAGGACATTCATCAAGCTCGTGGAGACAGAAAACGCGTGCAAAGGGGAGTAGCAAGTCAAACATATATGGCTCTTGAAGAGGCTTCAAACACTTGGAAAAATTTCAGCCTTAGAAATCAGTCTTTCGGGTTGGTTTTCCTCTTGCTTTTTCACGTTTAAAACATATTCAAACTTGACCTAAAATACATCTAGGATTTTTATCTTGCTTCCTAGTTTCTTTTGCAGTGGCTTTTGACCGAGGAAACCAAGAAATTATCCTCTGGCAGGCACGTGGAAGTTGGCTCCTTCAAACTGGAAAATGAGATTTGTAGAGAAAAAACTGACAACAAAGGTTTTTGTTGGTCTCCAAAATTAGACTTTAAGACCTATTTTGTTAGCCAAGTTAACACTGAGCTAAACTATATGTATTCTAGTTTGGGATGCAAATCACGGTTTTCCTCATTTATCTTTCACTTTTCTAAAAAATACTCGCTTTTCCTCACCCGTGACCAATCGGGCTCAACATTGAAGAGAAATTTTGGACTTTCTTGGCCCACTAGGAGGGAACTGTTTTGGGAGGCTTTAGGAAGCCTTCCCGGTCTCCATTTGGGACATACGACCTATAGTTGGAAAGATCTTTGAGTGAAGTTTTACTCTCTAGTTGAAGGTTTTGGCTAATTGTGGCTGCAAGTTTGTGAAAATTTCACTTTTCTTTACAAAGGTCGATTTGGAATTTCTGGGTTTTGCTTTTCTGGAGTTGCTTCTGGGGGTGTCCTTGGGGAACGATTGTGAGTTCTTCCTTCTCCCCCTTGTCTCCTACCTTTCATGCCCTAAAAGAGCTTGCTTAAGTGATCTTCTCCCCTGAATTAAGGGATTTTTGGTCGGTCTTTTATCCACCTACCAAACCTATTAACAAAGCTACTTCAACAACTTTCTGACTTGGCCAAATTTCCAACTTTTGCAGCTATTGAGTGTGCGGATTTTGCTACAATTTTCATGTGCTTCCAGCTACTTATCCCTAGCCAATTTTTCAAGAAAGTCCCTCAAAGTTTGCCATTTTCTTGCCCGAGAATGCCCAATTCAATGCAAATTTGGTGCTTTTGGCCCGATTTGATTGATTCGACCTAGGCAAGTTCAATTTCAACTTAATTGGAGGCTAAGATGATGATCTAAGTGCTTGGGTGAAATTTTGCAAAATTTGCGAATTAGTCCATCAACTTTTGGAAATTGCATTTTAGCCCTAACTTGCCGTTTTAATTACAATTTGATCTCCTGGGCTTGGCTAGTGACATTCAGATCATCAGCTCCAACCTTTTTTTCTTTTTTTCTTTTTAAATTTTTTTATCTTTCTTCATCTTTTTTATTTTATTTTTTTATTTTGATTTTTGATTTTTTTTATATGAAGAAAATAAATGCATTTAAAAACTATACTAAATGCCTAGGTAATATTTATGGAATAATTTGACAAGAAATATTTTTGAGGAAAACTAAGCTCCCATTTTTTCGAAAAAATAATTTTTGGGCAAAAATTTAGGTGTCACCAAACATGTTTTTCACAAATCTTTTATAAGTCTTAGCATTAAACATTTTCAAATATCTTGAAGAAATAAATTCTCAATTAAGGCACAACTTAGTGTTATTGGTTATGGTTATTTCACTCTTTTTTCTCATTTCTCAAACTTCTATTTGTTGTTGAGCCTACAGATTTATTAAAACGCCCAATCAAAAGTTCTGAACATAATCGCTACTTGATTATGTATTCCCTCACCATAAATATTTCATCATAGTTATTGTGACGAGAGTTTAGTCATGCGTTTAGATTGGCCTTGGTAGTGAACTTCGTCAATCCCAATTTTGATCCTTGGCTGGGGGTGCATCCTATATGCCTTGGTTCTAATCGTTATCTATCATGCATTCATATTAATCCATTGACATCTCTTCCCATACATTCACACATTAGTCATAGCCACTCCAAACAACTCTTGCCTATCACACAACCACATCAAAATCCTATCATATTATGGCTCTCTCCTATCATTTTCATCTATAAATTATGATCTTCAAAAGTTTGGCATTTTGGCAAGCTATATCCTAGCTACGAGCAAAGTTTGATATTTTTGGAATAAATCCCTTTATATGCTATATTCAATGACAAAAACCAAAGAGATAAAAGATCATGTTTTCCTCCAACTAGTGATGGAGAAATAAATGAAGCAAAAAGATATTAAAAGAGAAATGATTGGACTACAGTCTTTTAATCTACTGTAAGAATAACAGTTGTCGCGACCTCCCCGAAGCGGGTTGGACCACCTAAGGGTTCGGCTAATGGATTGCTAAGCCTAGACTTAGCTCGAGCTCTCCCAAGCCCATACCAATTCACAACTTAGGGTTTAAGTTCTTAATATGCAAATGATTTTTATCATGGAGTCGCCACTAATCTATTTTTGGTGGGTCGATTAGAAACTCAAGTAAAGTAATGGGAGAATTACTTCACTCCTATGAACCAGAGATTAAATGAGTTCGGGGACTTGATTACACTAGATTTTTCTAACGCCCTTTCAGTACCTTTTTCTTTTTTATTTCAAAAAAAATGTTTTGCAGGCAGCTTGAATTGATTTTAGCTTAAACCACTAAAGTGATCATACGGGTGCACAAACATTAAAGATAACATTCAAAGGGAAAAAGCATTGCAGAATTAAACACAATAAGGCAAGCAATTATTATTATTAATTTTTTTTTTTGGGTTTTCCCTTGTTTTAAAATGAAAACTTACCTAGATAATATGCATTTGATATTTTTTTTGGTATTTTTGTATTAAAATTCGAAATAATTACTGAAAATTGACTACAAAACCCGACAAGTTATCCTACTCAAGTTAGGAAATAATTTAGATTAAATCCCATTTTAATTTGGAAACTCATCTTAATTAAGTAGCCGTAACATGCAATCTAATATTAAAACATCTAACTAGATAAATTCTAAGCATGCGGTCCTAACCTATTTAAGAAATTATCCTAATATGTCACACAATCTGAATTTTTTTTTTTTTTTTTTTTTTTTTTTTTTTTTTATGTTTTCCAAAACAAGCATTTATCAAATATAAACATTATATCCAATTGTCGCGACCTCCTCGAAGAGGGTTGGACCACCTAAGGGTTCGGCTAATGGATTGCTAAGCCTAGACTTAACTCGAACTCTCCCAAGCCCATACCAATTCGCAACTTAGGGTTTAAGTTCTTAATATGTAAATGATTTTTATCATGGAGTCGCCACAAATTTATTTTTGGTGGGTCGATTAGAAACCCAAGTAAAGTAATGGGAGAATTACTTCACTCCTACGAACCAAAGATTAAATGAGTTCGGGGACTTGATTACACTAGATTTCTCAAATGCCCTTTCGGTACCTTTTCTCTTTTATTTCAAAAAAATGTTTTGTAGGCAGCTTGAATTGATTTTAGCCTAAAACACTAAAGTGATCATATAGGTGCACAAACATTAAAGATAACATTCAAAAGAAAAAAAAAACATTGCAGAATTAAACACAATAGGGCAATCAATTATTTTTGGGATTTTCTCTTGTTTTAAAATGAAAACTTACCTATATAACATGCTTATGATATATTTTTTTTGGTATTTTTTTTATTGAAATTCGAAATAATTACTGAAAATTGACTACAAAACCCGACAAGTTATCCTACTCAAGTGAGGAAATAATTTAGATTAAATCCCATTTTAATTCGGAAACTCATCTTAATTAAGTAGCCGTAACATACAATCTAATAAAAAATCTAACTAGATAAATTCTAAACATGTGACCCTATCCTATTTAAGAAAATTATTTTTTTAAATGAGATTATTAAAATATGCAAACATAATCTAAAACCCTATTTATAAAAAAAAAGTTATTTGGATCCTAGCCTAATCTATTCCAAAATTATCTAACATGTAATCCTAACTTATAAAACCATTATATTCCGATATAAGATTTGATTTTTTTTAGTGTTTTCCAAAACAAGCAATTGCCAGATAAGCATTGTACCCAACTCACTCAGGATATTCATTAAATGAAGGACTAAAATAATTGAAAAAATAATCCGTCGTCTCACGGATTAAATTAACGATTATTTTAACCTAAACATCATAACCGTCAAGAAAAATCAAAATAATTAAAAAATTGATCCGAAGTCTCTCGGATCAACTTAATAATTATAATGATTTCAAAGCCAAAATATCATCAAAATCAACATAATTAAAAAAATGGTCCGAAATCTTACGGACCAAATTAGTAATTATAGTGATTTTTACCAATAATATCCTATTAGGTAATGCCTAAAGCCTCAATTAACATCAAACATTTCAGTTTATATAATAATATTGAGAAGAAATTTGGTTAAAGAAAACTACCTTATTTGGATCGGCGCCAAAGATTCACGAACGGTGGTTCGCGTCGGGGTCGGGCTGTGGCGGTTGCAACGCAACAGCAGCTTCTGGTCAAGCTCGTCGCGGGCTTTGTGGGGGCAGCTCAGGCGCTTCGCACGGCTCGTCGTCTCTGGTGCACCTGCAAGGAAGAAGCAACAGCGCACGGACAGAAGCGGGATAGCAACAGCTTTGGGCTTCTCGATCACGGAGGTACAGCAAGCAACGGGCGAGCGGAGGTGCGGCGACGGGTAGGGCGCAGCGACGGGTACTGCAGCTTGCGGCCGTCTGGGCGGTGGCGCGGCGTCAAGCGGAGGTGCAGGCGCGGTGACGAGCGAGCAGGGGTGATGAGCGGCGACGGCAGGGACGGTGGCGCGGCGTCGGAGGCGTGGGCTGCAGGCGTAGAGGCGGGTGCTCGTGGTGTCAAGTTGCTGGTGTCAACGGGCGGGAAGAGGAGTAGCAGCGGTTGGTTGCGGAGACGGGCGGAGATGCGCTGCGACTGGCGGGCGAAGGTGGTGCGGGTTGCTGGCGTCGGGCGTGGGTTGCTGTAGGAGACGGATGAAGGTGCTGCGATGGTGCGGCGACAAGCAGGTTGAGGGCTGCAACAGCGACGGTGTTCGGAGCTCCGGCGACCGCGAAACAGTAGCTGCGGTGGCGGAGTTGCAGGTGTCGCTCGAAGCTTCGAGCTGCAAGGTGCGGGCGAGCGGAGGTGGCGCTTGGAGGAGGGTGCTCGCGGCGTCGGATGGAGGTGCAGGCACGGGCTGCGAGTGTAGGCGTCGGGGACGGTGGTGCAGGCGCGACGCGGGTTGCTGGGCGTCGGGTCGTCGCGGGTCGGCGCGAGTTGCAGGCGGAGGCTGGCGGGCGCGATGGAGGCGAGCGACGGCAGCAGCGGAGGCAGAGGGGGCATCGGGCGCTGCGGGTGGAGGCGAGCAGGTCATGGGTCGTCGGGTTGAGGCCGGCGACGGGTGAGTGGGGCTCCGGCGTGGTGACGAGCTGCAGAGGAATGGAGGACGCTGAAGCGAATCGGAAGCTGCTGGTCGTCAAGGCCACAGTAGGGGCGACGAACGGCGGTGCGAGCACGTGGGTGGTGCTCGCACAGGGGATGGCCGGCGGAGTGGCGGTGACTGGTGGTGCGGCTGGGCAGACAGCAGCAGTTTTGCTGCTGAGGTTGAACGGCGTAGGAGCAGAAGCTTCGTCGCGGCTAGGGGCGAAGTGGACGGCGGTGGTCGTTGCAGCAGGGGACCGGAGCAAAAGCAGAGCTGGCCGTCGCAGGGGGGCGGAGTGGAAGCAGGTTGGTCGGCGTAGTGGGGCAGCCGAGCGGCCAAGGAACCTCCGAAGAAGATGAACAGTAGGGGTCTTTTCCTCTTTTTTCTTTTTTTTTTTTTTTTTTTCTACTGTTCGGTCACTTCTTTTCTCTGTCTCTCTCTCACGTCTCACTCTCTGCAGTCTCTCTCTCTGCTTTTTCCCTTCTTTTTTTAATCTCCTCCCCCTGACTTCATATTTTCTTCTTTCTCTCTGACAAGAGTCTCTCCTTTTTTAATCCCCTCCTTTACACGGGCTCTCTTTTTTTAATAGCTCTCACAATCCTCTCAAGAGAATTTTTTCGTTCTCCCCCTTTGCTCCCTTTTCCTCGCCCCCTCCTAAGCCGAGGATCCTTGCTTATTTATAGGCAACAACCGACTTTAGCGTGAGCAGGTGAACAAGAGGCAGCCGCAACTTTTCCTTGCTTGTTCAAGTTTGGTTCTTTTTTTCAAATATGGTGGCCACCGATCTGCTCTCTAGGAAGGAAAGTATTATAAAAACGTTAGCCCATCTTTTTGCAGGCGTCTGTAGAATTTTCACGTCCCCCATTCCATGCGTGCATGTGCATGCATTAATGAGGGGGGAGAAAATGGACGTTGGATTCTTCTTTCTTCTTCATGCTTGGGGCTTCTTGTGCGGCTACTTGTCCCTCCCTTCTATAGGATTGCCGCAACTTTTGACTTTTCTTTATCGTTATTTGCTTCCTCCTTCAGCAAATTTCTCGTTGCTTCTCCTGACAACCCACACTTGAGAGAGAGCATATTATATAATATATCATGGGCTCATTTTGCTTCTATGAGGATTCCTCTAGAATCCGCATGTCCGCCGAATTTGTGCATGCATGCGCATGCATTAATGAGGGAGAGACAACGGATGTGCAAGAATGCTTCTTGTTGCCTTTTGGTATCGATGCAAATGCAACTACATGAAATGCAATTTTACTATTTTTTTAATTTTAAATTTTTTCATGTAACTAATTACTAAATGATTAGGTAAAATTTAGGTATCAACACCAATCACTCCAGATATTTATCAAATGAAGGATTAAAATAATTGAAAAATAATCCGTTGTCTCACGAATTAAATTAACGATTATTTTATCCCTAAACATCACAAGAATCAAGAAAAATCAAAATAATTAAAAAAATTGATCCGAAGTCTCTTGGATCAAGTTAATAATTATAATGATTTCAAAGCCAAAATATTATCAAAATCAACATAATTAAAAAAAATGATCCGAAGTCTTACGAATCAAATTAGTAATTATAGTGATTTTTACCCATAATATCCTATTAGATAATGCCTAAAGCCTCGATGGAATTATTATTAACATCAAACATTCCATTCTATGCAATAATATTGAGGAAAATTTTGGTTCAAGAAAACTACATTATTTGGACCGGCGCCAAAGTTTCGCGAACGTAGGTTCGTGCAGTGGACTCACCGGCACGGTAGGAGCAACAAGTGTGCCGCGATGAAGGGATGCGACTTGGCTCGGTCTGGAAAATGAAATCAGCAGCTCATCGTCCTCAACCCAAGGAGCAGCAACTGGATGGGTAGAAATCAGCAAAGGCACAGAGACTAAGGGCAGCAACAACGTCGTCACCGGGACAGGGAAATCAGCCGAGTTGGTCGCAGCTCGCTTGCTGCCCAGGGAGTGGAGCGACGACTTTATGGTGCAGCGACGGGCGAGCGGAGACGTTGTGACGGGCGAGTCGGAGACGTGGGTCGCTGTAGGAGGACCAGCAACAGGTTGAATGGAGGCGTGGCTCTTCGTGGTCCCGGGAGTGGTGGTGGGTTGTCGGCGTCGGGCTGAGACGCGGGTTGCTGTGACGAGCGCTACAGGTTGCTGGCGTCAACGAGCATGAAGAGGAGCAGCAGTGGTTGGTTGCGGAGACGAGCGGAGATGCGCTGCGACCGGCGGGCGAAGGTGGTGCGGGTTGCTGGCGTCGGGCGCGGGTTGCTGGCGTCGGGCTCGGGCGAAGGGCAGCACACGGCGACGGCGCTCGGAGCTTCGAGTTGCAGGGGGCGGATGAAGGTGCTGCGGTGGTGTGGCGACGAGCAGGCTGAGGGCTGCAACAGCGACGGCATTCTGAGCTTCGGCGACCGCGAAACAGCAGCTGCAGTGGCGGAGTTGCAGGCGTCGCTTGAAGCTTCGAGCTACAGGGGGCGGGCCAGCGGAGGTGGCGCTTGGAGGAGGGTGCTCGCAGCATCGGACGGAGGTGCAGGCGTGGGCTGCAGGTGCAGGCATCGGGGACGGTGGTGCAGGCGCGGCGGCGGGCTCAGAGCTTGTCGGAAGGAGGAAGGTGGCGGGCTGGCAGCTGCAGCACCGGGCGACCAGCAGCAGCGAGGAACTCCTGAAGTGTTGGAGTCAACACCTAATATAATAATAAGAAGCCAAAAGCATGAAGAAAACAAAGAAAGAATTCTCCACTCCATACGTGAGAATTCTAGAGAAAGTTGGAAGTCCATTATGCATGAAGTCTGGACGTGAGGTGGTGAAGAAGAGAAAATTGAAGAAAGTCAACAATAGTGGCTGAAGAAGAAACTTGTACGTGGGCAGCAAGTGTACGCATGAAGGAATGAATGGGCACATATTAAAATAATATTATAATTGCTGCTGGAGTCTTCAAGAGCACAAAGGAAGGTGAAAATTACGGCTAGCAATTTTGTTCACACTGAAGACAGCAACGAGAAGAAAAGTTCAACTTCGCCTCTTGCATGTTGAAGTCAATGGCGGCAGAGTCCAGGCGGTGGAGTCCAGGCGGTGAAGATTGAGCCTATAAATAAGGCTTGAGAGTAAGAAAGGCAGGTAGGTCACACGAGTTAAGAGAGGAAGAGATTGAGAGAGAGTGAGATAGCTTCAGAAGCATATAGAAAGCTAGAGAGAGTTTTAAGCTTAGCAAAGCTTATGTGTGTACTCCATTAAGCTTTTGAAGGCATATTGCATAATATATTCTCTCTTTGTGTGTTTGTACTCTCTCCCTACCAAATCCTTTTGGTTCCAACAATTGGTATCAGAGCTAGCAATGGCATCCACCGGTTTTGTTCAATTGCAACTTCCGAAGTTGAACGGAAAGAATTTCAACAACTGGTCCATCCAGATGAAGGTTCTATTCAAGTCCCAAGATTTGTGGAACCTGGTGGAGAACGGCTACACCGAAGTGGTCGATGCTGAAGAATTCAATGCTTTGAGGAAGGAGGAAAAAGAATCGTTGGTGGAATCTCGAAAGAAAGATCAGAAAGCATTATATGCTATCTTTCAAGCCGTAGAGGAATCAATATTTGAAAAAATATCGAGTGCTGAGACAGCGAAAGAAGCGTGGGATATATTGCAAAAATCCTACAAAGGCGATGATTTTAGGCGGGTGCGGCTCCAAACACTTCGAGGAGATTTTGAGTCTTTACGCATGAATGACTCTGAATCTATCTCGGCTTACTTTGATCGTCTACAAACCATCGTTAACCAACTAAGGGTTAATGGTGAAGAACTCCAAGATGTATGAGTCGTAGAAAAAATCTTGAGGTCTTTGACTAAAAGGTTTGACTATGTTGTTGCGGCGATCGAAGAAAGCCAAGATATATCAACCATGACGTTGGAGCGGTTGATGGGTTCATTATGCTCGCATGAACAAAGAATGAATCAGAAGTCCATGGGTTCATATCCCGAGCAAGCATTGCAGAGCCGGGTTGTTTAGTCAAATCGAGGAAATTATCAAAGTGGACGAGGTCGTGGAGATACCCGAGGTAGGGGTGGAAATTCAAATTTCACTGGAAGATATAAAACACGTGACAAATCAAAAGTCAGGTGTTTCAAGTGCAATAAATTCGGACATTACAAATCCGAATGTCAAGCAGAGATGACGGAACATGCACATATTGCCAATGATGAAGAAGATGTGGTGCTAGCATGTACCATGGATGATGCATGTACCCTCTTTAGAAATAAAAGAGTGTCACGACCTCCCTGAAGTGGGTTGGACCACCTAAGGGTTCAGCTAATGGATTGCTAAGCCTAGACTTAGCTCGAGCTCTCCCAAGCCCATACCAATTCGCGACTTATGGTTTAAGTTCTTAATATGCAAATGATTTCTATCATGGAGTTGCCACTAATCTATTTTTGGTGGGTCGATTAGAAACCCAAGTAAAGTAATTGGAGAATTACTTCACTCCTACGAACCAGAGATTAAATGAGTTCGAGGACTTGATTACGCTAGATTTCTCTAACGCCCTTTCGGTACCTTTTCTCTTTTATTTCAAAAAATATTTTGCAGGCAGCTTGAATTGATTTTAATTTATCTTCCTAACATGTGAGGTGATCATGCAAGTGCCCAAACCACCAATTTATCACCTAAATAAAATAGTGAATAAATTGCAAGACTTACCTCATTGTAACGAAAGCATCTGCAATGTTAAATCAGAATTCACATCGACAGTCCTAGATATGATTTATAATTAACACGCAATTACTTAATTTTTGTTTTCACTTATTTAATGAGAATCATGTTCTGTGCAATGCATGCTATTAATCAAACATGAAATGATATGACATGGCAATATGTCCTAAACTATATGACATAAATAAGCATGCAGTCTATCCTGAAGCATAAAATTGATTTATTCTAATTTTTTTGTATTTTCCATGAAATTCAAAATTAAATAAATGCAACAATTAAATATGCAATCTAAATTAACCAAATGACATAATTCTAATGACGAGCAATTTCTAACTAAATGAACCTAGCAACAATTACTAGATGACAGGCATTTCATGAACCTAATCCTACATGACATGTGCATGATTTTTTTTTTTGTAATTTTTTATTGAAATTTGAAATAATTACTGAAAATTGACTACAAAACCCGACAAGTTATCCTACTCAAGCTAGGAAATAATTTAGATTAAATCCCATTTTTATTCTGAAACTCATCTTAATTAAGTACCCGTAACATGCAATCTAATATTAAAACAAATCTAACTAGATAAATTCTAAGCATGCGGTCCTAACCTATTTAAGAAACTATCCTAATATGTCACACAATCTGATTTTTTTTTTTTTTTTTTTATGTTTTCCAAAACAAGTATTTATCAAATATAAGCATTATACCCAACCACTCAAGATATTCATCAAGAATTCAAATAAATGGTTAAAATAATTGAAAAATAATCCATTGTCTCACGGATTAAATTAACAATTATTCTAACCCAAAACATTACAATACACAGGAAAATCAGAATAATTAAAAAAATAATCCGACGTCTTACGGATCAAATTAGTAATTATAATGATTTTAAACATCACCAAGGCAATCGGGTAATGTCTAGCATCTCAATATTAGAATTCTGTTATCCAATTCACACAACAAAATATCGAGATGAAATTTGGCTCAAGAAAACTACCTAGTTTAGATTATTCCCCACTGCAAAGGACTCACGAACGGCAGCGACTACACGGCTCACGGTGTGGGCGAACTTGCGGAGATGGAGCTCGCGGACGTTGGCAGAGGACGCAAGCTGAAGTCAATGGTCAAGGGTGACTTTCATTTTTTTTTTTTTTGGGTGACTTTCATTTGGCCTCTACCAAAAACAACATATCCCACCAGGTGTTGCTCCACGTGTCTCTCTTCTCTTCACTACTCAACTATTTGAATTACGTTATCCCCTCATGAAAGCTCAACCTGCATGAAAAACATTTAAAAGAAACTGTTGAAGAATCCCACTGCAGCTTGCGACAAAGGCAAGCTCGGACTGGAGGAGCAGCGTGGCAACAGATGCGGGCGGGTTAAGTGCAACTCGGCTGGTCATGCGGCGAGGGTGTCAATACTTAGGAAAGGCTTCTCACGTCTTTCTCCAAAAGACAAGGGATGACCTGCAACACAAAATTTACGAGGAAGGAAAGTCCTCGTTGAAAGCCTAGCTACAGGACTTCACCAGCCAACGTGAATGTCCTGCAAAGAAAAGGAAAGTGGTCTTTTAGTCCTTTTTTTATTTTCTCTTTATGTGCCCCCCTTTCTCTACGTTGGTGGACTTCAGAAGAACAGTGATTCGCCGGTACTGCAACTTCTCAGTTTGGAATGGTCAGGCTCGAGCTTGGACAGCAGCTCGCCGTTACTGCCGGGGATTCCGCGGATGGCTTAACAGGCCGTATGGATGTGGCTCACGTCGGGAAATGACAGCTCGGACTCGGAGGCACGTTACAGCTGCAACAGGATCGCCAGGGCTCTAAAGATGGCTCGTAGGGCTGGAACTTGACGCCAGGGCAGTGCAGGCGGGCGACGTTGCTGGTGTGGGACACGGGCAGCGGCGGCGGCAGGAGCTGTGACGGGTGAGCAGAGGCGTGGCTACGGGTGCAGGCGTCGGGCGGAGGGCAGCAGCGACGGACAGGACTTGGCGACGAGTGCTACAGCTTGCGGGCGTCGCTCGTGGCTTCGAGCTGCAGGAGGCGAGTGAGTGGAGGCGACGGTGACAGGTGCGTAGACGGCGCTCGAAGGTAGGTGCTCGCGGCGTCGGACGACGGGGGGAAGGGTGACGCGTTGCGGGGCGCGGTCGTCGGAGGGTGGTGCTCGAGTAGAGACGCGGGCGTCGCAGGTTGGATCTGAGGGCGTCGGGCGCTGGGTTGCAGGCGCGGCGAGCAGGGTGGAGCTCGAGCTGAGGGCTGCAACAGCGACGGCGTTCGGAGCTCCGGCGAAGGACGGTGGCTGGTGAGGTCGCGAGCAGCGACGGGTCTCGGACCGGCGCGGTGGTGTGGGCTGCAGTGGACGCTGGGGCGGAGGTGCAGGCGTCGCTCGAAGCCCCCCACTTGAAGAAGACAACCCCTCTTTTTTTTTTTTTCTCTCTCACGTTCTTTCCCTCTTGCTTCACCTTTTGGGTTTCTCTCTGACAGACTCTCTATCTCTCTTCATTTTCTTTTTTTTTCTCTGACAAACCTCTCAAAATGAATTTTTTCGTTCCGCTCCCCCACTCTGACTTCACCCTCTTGCTTTTCTCTAACGAGACTCTATCTCTCTTAATCTCTTTTTTTTTTTTTTTTCACTCGTCTGTATGTCTCTCGGCGGGCCTTTTTCATAGAGTTTTTCTCCTATGTTCTCTGGCCTCCTTTACGTTTGCACTCCCAAGCCTTATTTATAGGCTCAGAATTCACCGCCTCACGTTGTCGACTTCGGTGTGAATTGAGAACAGCCGTACCTTTTTCTTCACGTCCAAGTACAAGTTAGCAAGTTGAACCTTGCTTCCCTATTTCTTGAAGACTCCACTAGCTGCTATAATATATTATAATGTGTGCCCTTTCTTTTGACTTTCTTCTCCAGTCGATTTGCTCTCTAGGAAGGAGAAAATTCCTTGCAACAACTCACTATAAAATATTATAAAATTGTGAGCCCATCCTCTTGCAGACTTTCTCCAGAATTCTCGCGTGTGCAGTGGAGAATTCTTTCTTTGCTTTCTTTACGCTTGCGGCTTCTCTATAATTTTCACGTCCTCCCCATTTTGTGCATGCATGTGCATGCATTAATAAGGGAGAGAAAATGGACGTGCGAGAACTTCTTCTTTCCTCTTTTTCTGACTCTCTTTTTTGCGTGTTTAGACCAGCGAAGAGAGACCATCCTTTTGTGCATGTAATCGACCGCGAGCCCCTGCTTCTTGTTGCCTTTTAGTACCGATGCAAATGCAACTACATGAAATGCAATTTTACTATATTTTTTTCTAGGGATTAAAGATTAATCCCTAAAAAATTTTATGCAATAATTACTAAATGATTAGTCAAAATTTAGGTGTCAACAAAGAGGTTTCAAGAGCCAATGGAGAAATGATGCTGGCATTAGGAATGACAAATGGTGGAAAAGTCATAGTGAATGGCAAAAGCGACCAGTAGTGAGAAGCACTCAACCAGGGGGAGCACGCCGAGACTGTGATAAGGACAACAAAAGGCATAGCAAACGGTGCTACATTTGTGGCAAAGTAGGTCACTTTGCCAGAGTTTGTTGGTTCAAGCAGGTAAAAGGAAATGATACAAAATGACACAACTTTTATCAAGAAGAAGAACCATAGTAAAAAAGAATGGAGTCTCCAAGCGATTGTTGCAGCAGAGTGGAGCAAGAAGAGTCCGTAGCCACCGGTATCATCAAGGCAGATGATGCGATAGCCATTGAAACGTCCCCGAAGAAGAGCAAGCCATGGGAAAATTCGAAGAAGCAAGTAGCAGCTTCAACAAGCAGTCGTGAGAAGGAACTACAAGAGATGCGGGAGATGTTGAAAGAGAAGGATGAAATGCTGAAGCAAAAGGACACGGAGCTCAAGCTTAAAGAAAGGGAGCAGGAGAAGCTCCAGTACGAGCTCAAGGAATTGCAAAAGCTCAAGAAATGTTGCCCAGAGAAAAAGATCCCCAAGGGCAAAAACAAATGGAAGTATGTAGAGAAAAAGTTCCATGAGAAAGAAAAAGAGACTGATACGCAAAGTGAAATGGCATTGATGAAATCCGAGCTTCGCAAAGCTCAGTTGGAAGTCACAGTTGCCGAGGCAACTAAAGGAGATGAATATCAAATGCTATAGAAGAAGAGTCTCGTATTAGGAGAAAATATTGGGTGGTCCGGGACCTCCACGTCAGCGTGGTCCCCGGCCACTCACGAGGCGCCATGTGTAGGGGTGGGCCCCACTTGGCGACTTCTGCCCTCTCTCCACTCTGTTCCTCGACTCAGCACTTCTTTCTCTCTCCTCTCTCCCAAATAACTCGGCTGGTGGCTCGGCTCGGCTGGCAGAAGAAAGGATGGGTAATAAATGCGCAATGCTCCCGCTTAAATTTTCTCTCTCCTCACTTGAATTTTCTAGGTTTTGTCTCTCTTTCGTGGAAGAGCAGACAGATAACGAGCTGCACTTACTTCCTTTGTTTCCTTCTCAGCGCATCCCACCCCTTTGCCTCCGCCTCTCCAAAAAGCCTCGCCAATCATCTACCTCTGGTAGGTCGCCTCGCAGCTGGTTCCTCAAACCTTCGCCTCCGACTGTTTCCAACGCGAAGATCGAGCATAAGGTTTGTGCTCGCGTTGGTCTCTCGGCAACTTCTGGGCCTCCGTCCGATTGCCTCCCTCCGACGAACTCGTCATCAACTCCAACTCTGAGCCGCCGCCGCCGCCGCTGCCGATGGCGTCCTCCATCTCTCGGCATCTGCTCGTCCTCCCCCTCCCTCGGGCCGAAGACGCCGCCGCCTCCGCCGCGAAGCCGTCGGCCTCCGGCGAGGGAGGCGGCCTTGGTCTCGTTCCTGAGCGGCGCTAGGCTCCCCGCCGTCAACCGGGTGTTGCCCCTGTCGCTGGCCCGATCGGTCGCAAGGGAGATCTTGGTGGACTTGGGCAGGGCCGACGGCGCGGCGAAGAAGGAGAGGCGCGGGCTAGAGGGCTGGAGAAGGATTCCTGCTTACTGTGGACGAGGTACGTGGACTGGCTACACCAGCACCGGAACTAGGCTTTTCCTTGGATGTGAGCCGAATCGGGTTCACGGACGAGTTCGTGGAGGAGATAGAGCTTTGGTTCCAGGCCGTGTTCAAGGCGATGGAGGAGCTGGGGAAGGGCGCGATCGTGAACCTGGCCCAGACGAGGGCCGCATGGTCGGGCACTACTGGTTGAGGAAGTCGGAACTCGCGCTGGCCCGATTCCTGAAGGCGCAAATTGAGAGCACGCTTGACGCGGTCTACAATTTCGCTGTTCTTCTTTAATTGCTGTTTCCTGAGTTTAATGAGCTCGTGGTAATGATAATAATGATATCTATGTTGGGAAGCAAGTGGATGTACAAGTAAAATAATTACTTTTATTATAAAACAATATTACAACTCTTTATTCTATCACTCTCTCACAACTACTCATTGTACTTGCTTTCCTACTCACTCACAACCCTCACACGAACACAATTCTTGCACACACCCACTCACTCTCTATCACTCTACACTCACGTCACCTACTCCACCCACTCACACACTCACGTACACACTCCACTCACACCACACAACACTCTTGCACAAGACTCCCTACACTCTACACAACACCCCCTTACACACGCACACAAGAGGCAAGTCCCCTATTTATAGGGTGTAAAGTCGGCACATCCACCAACTTCCCACACCATCTTCCTATTATTTTATTGCAAGTTGTTGGGTCAACAATTGCGGCTGAAGCTGAAGAATTATCTAGAGAGAAAAGTCTGGAGAAGTGAAGAGTGAGAGAGGTCTGGAGAACTCGAGAGAGAGAGAGAGAGAGAGAGAGAGAGAGAGTGCTTTTTCTCAACACTCCCCCTCACCAACTACTCTCTCTTAACTTAGATTAAAGATTAATCTCTAAATTTTAATGCAATTAATTACTAAATAATTAGTCAAAATTTAGGTGTCAACAACAGTCTTTTTATAACCACGAGAAACTAAATAACAAATTATTACATATTTCCGTGGGTCCACTCCTTTAAGTATTTGTGACTTATAACAAGCTGTTATTCTCACAGTAGTCCAAAGACTATTATGCTAGAAAAGCCTATATTAAAACTTGTTCAAGGCCATACCAATATTACAATGGAGAGTTCATATCATACCCAGAGCATCAAAAGCATTAACCATGAGTACATGAGATTTATTTATTTAAACATTACATCAGACTTATATAGACCTTAAGCAAGTAGAGGGTCTTTCACGACCAATGGCAGTTTGAGATGCATCACTCAGTAGATCGATTAGAATCTGCTGCAAATTGGCCCTAGTGCACGATGCGCTTCATCAAGTGGAGATGAGCTTCACAAGGACCTTGAAATCAGCCTCAGCAATCCCATCAAGCCCCGCCGCCTTCATCAATCTCTCCCTCAACTCACCAACCTTCTTCCTCATTTCCTTCCCATACTCACCCCTAAACACCACCTCTAGTGCCTTCTCCATCCCACTCTTGGTTATGGTCCCACCTTTTACTTTCACTCCAATCCCCCACACTTCTTCTATCATCCTCCCATTCATCATGTTGTCCGCCCAGAATGGCTTGCATACCATTGGCACGCCGCCCACCACGCTCTCAAACATTGAGTTGTACCCGCAGTGCGTCACATAGACCCCACACGCCGGGTGGCTCAGCACCTGAGCCTGTGGAGCCCATGGGACAAATTTCCCGTAGGCGCTCGTTCGCTCCTGGAGCCCCTCGAGCAAGAATGCCATCGCGTGTTCCTTGATGGACCATAGAAATGGGGTCTTAGTAGATTCTAAGGCTTCCCCAATAGCCGATACCTCACTTGGTGATGGCATTGCCACCGTCCCGAAGCATATGTACGCCACAGACCGAGGGTCTCTGGCATCGAGCCACGTCAAGCAACCGGTAGTGTCAGAGGTGGAGCTTGACGGCAGCGGCAGCGGGGGAAATGACACCGCGAGGCACCCCACTTGGAGGAGCATCTTGAACTTGGATTTCAGGTCCGCTATCAGAGGTGTTGGGGTCACTTCTGCATAAGAGTTCATGACGATAGCAGTGGCGCCACGTGGGAGCACACGTCCCACCTCGCGCAGCATGCACGCACTCCTTGATGTATCCTGATCATCGATTAGCTCCTTAGGTAGATCTGAAATGCGCATCATAGATAATCCCGGAATTACTCCGAGGCTCTTGTTGTCATCGTTGTTGTTGTCAATGGAGGTGCCACCGCCAGAGGATTCACAATGGAGTTCACTTATGATGTCAATGTACACGTGCGCTGCTAAACAATACGGAGCAGGGACCCAGAGGGCTACCCAGGGAACCTGCATTTTCTTTGCCATTTCGCCTGCAAAAATCACAAGAGCATCGGTCATAAAACAACTCACCTTCTTCCTCACATCTTGCTCCGCTGCGTCAACAGCCGCTCTAAAATTCTCAGGCGCCGCTTTCAAGAACAACTCCACGTGTTCTCCCGAATGCTCCATTGGCCCGCAGTGGCCGTCTGGCAAGCCGTCACTGACTTCATAGACTCGGACGTTGCTAGGTAGCTTGGCTCTCAACGGCGGAGGGAAGATGAGGCTGTTAGACTTGGCTATGTTCAAGAAAGAGAAGCGGACATCCGGGGCGGCTGGGGCAAGCTTGAGGACCAGGTTGACGAGGGCCCAAGCTTGGCCGCCGAACGGGAAGGGAATGATGACGACGTGTTTTCCCGACGACATGGCGGTCTGGATTTGTAATCTTTTACGTGGTAAGTTGTGTTGTAGTTCGAGGAAATGGGGAATTCGAAATGAGTCCTCTTTTTGGATGCTTAGGAGTGGAGGAGTTTGCCTATATATGGAGGAGAGCAGAGCGCGAGAGAGGAGAAAATATTGGGTGAGTGAAATACTCCACGTAGGCCGTGCAGAAAATCATTCACCGATGGACACGCATCATTTGTTCTCTCTCTAGGAGAAAATATTAGCTACCCTAATAGTCTACTTTAAACGGGTAAAAAGGGGAGCGTACTCGACTAATGTTTCAGGTCGGGTCCGGTATAATAAAACCCCGTGATCCATTGACACCTCCACTTTACAGGATGGAGAAATTCACTTTGGAAGAGCCTAGAAATCTGTACATTAAATTATTTACCTGAATTCTTCTCTTCAACAGAAACAATTATTAAAAATTCTGTCATAAAATTAACGCGGAAAAATACCGGTTCTTTCAATCTAAATCAATGCGATATCTAAAAAATTTGAACGAGGAACAATCCATAATAATTGCAGGATCAGAGTTACAATCGCTCACACATTCGCTTGAGTACTAAATCACATCTTGATTAGGCCTAAATTTAAAGTGTTTATAAAAAATTAACTCAATTCTATATAAAATTCCTGGTATAAGATTCATCATGTTTAGAACTCCTCCGCATGCAATTAAAGAGAGCGCCATTGCATCGTCCTCTTTCTTTCTTTGCGTTCATCCCATATTGTGCAGCGCTTTTCACTGCGCAACGCTTGGCTGAACAAACCTACGTGTAGGGGAAAATATTGAGTGCCTCTTATGTTGTCAGCACAATAAAAAAGAACGGATCTCAAATAATGACACATGTCTAAAGTAGGGTCAAACGTCACTCCCCTACACGCTCTCTCCTCTCTCTCTCGCCCAAATGCTTTGAGCATCAAATGACTATTCAGCCATCTCTGCATACATTTACAGCCTCGCTGGTAAAGAGGAAGAAGGGAAAGCAGGAGGCGAGGCAGGAAGAGGAAGCAGGTTTGTCGTTTCATATATTTCATGTGTTTATACTGGGATCTAGAGACGCGTTCGAATTATGACTAAACAATTTGATTGTTAATTGACTAAAAGCAATTCTTGTGGTCCCTACTGCCCTTAACAACCACCCCCATTATAAAAAAATAATAATAAATAAAGAAAAGAACATAATAGCTATATTGCCACTATAATCATATTACCGTGATCACAAGAAGTAATTATGCAAGAAATATACTTTATCTTCATTAGAATAAGAGATTATCACAATATTGAAATTAATTATACGCCCCTTGAATTAAAGCCAAAAAATATTTAGTTCAATTAAAGTGGAAAAGTAAAATGAAATTTGTTCAAAAACGAGTTAAGATAGACATCCTTCATGGAGAGTATCGCCTCAGAATTATCCATTGAAAGTAATCTGGAGAACCACTTTTACATTTATCTATAGGATAAATCCACCGTATCTATTTTAGATCTATATATGAAACATATTTCATTTTATAAGCTTAAATCATATCTCTAAGAAATTATGCTCTCTTTTTTCTTTTTCTTTTTTTGGCAAGCACATCAACAAATTTGCTTTTGATTAACTTATGAATTTTGGCAAATGACAAAAAATGATGGACATAACTATCGGACGCTCATGTTCTTACTTACTTTTCTTTGATTTTTGGCCCAAATGACATTAGCACTATTGATTTTTAGACGACAACCACCTGACATTACTAGAAAGCATTCAGCAATTATTTTTCTCAACCGGCCCTGCCAATCTTCTTTTTGTCTTAAAGGCCGTCATGACCCTCTTCTTTTTCATTGTCCATGTGTAATGCACGGGCTACTAGTCCAAAAGAAAAAGGAAAGAACTTTAAGTAACCGTCGCAATCAGTATGTTCCCAAGAACGTTCGCGTAAAGTTTCGTTCTCGGAGCCTTATTTCCTCTCGATCGAACTTCCATGCAGCAGGGGCATCATTGGATCGACAAATCAACATCTATTGTACGTCTAACGGTAAGGAACTATTCGCACGTGAAGCTAAAGCTAAGGTTCTTAAAGTCAAGGATTTTGTGTTTCGATATTGTCGACTTCAATGAATTTTTTGTTCAGGAAATGTTGGTTGCACATTTCCCTCATGGAGCACATTTCCCTGGGAGAAGTACACTATCAGTGCCATAAGTTGTGTATGGCGCTCACTTTGGTGCCAAAAGTTTCTGTCGGATCACTTAAGTGCCAAAAATTTTGAAAAACGATCATTTCAATGCCAACGCCGATTTGGTTGGCTGGAAATCTGACGTGGCAGTTTTTTTATTAATTTTTAACGCTAATGTGGCTCGCCGGAGAGTACAGTCAACATGTAAACCACAAAACAACGTCGTTTGGCAACTTTCCCCCAAGTCGAAACCCTAAATCCCCAAATCGAGAGAGAGAGAGAGAGAGAGAGAGAAGGCATGACAGCGTCGTCTTCTTCCCCGAAGAACAACACCAGCACCAGCCACTCTCTGAGCAAAGCCCAATCCACCATCTCCATCTGCGCCCTCCTTGTTTCCCTCGCACTCCTCATCTTCTCTCTCTCTCTCTCTGCACCTTCGACCCCCCTTTTTCCTCCTCCTCCTCCGCCCTCGCCTCCTATTTTCCCATCATTTCTTGCCCGAGAAACAACCTCAGCCTCTCCTTGCTCACCTAGTCAAGCAACTACGACAGAGGCCAAGCGATGGTGGTCGAGCACGGTGGCCGAGCGACGGTGGATGAGCACGGTGGCCAAGCAACGGTGGCCGAGCAAGCTAGGTCGGCGAGGATTGAACAAAAAAAAACCCTAATTTCAATCCCAAATGAGTTGTGCAGCATCTTTTTTCCTAGGCCATCCACATATGATGGCAAAACGACGTCGTTTTCTTAAGGAGGACAGAAAACGACATCGATTAAAAGGCTTGTCGATTTTTTTTTTAAATATAAAAGCCACGTAATCATTTTGGCCGGAATCTCTCGTCGGTGGCACTAAAGTGATCGTTTTTCCTCCGATTTGACACTTAAGTGATCCAACAAAAACTTTTGGCACCAAAGTGAGCGCCATACACAACTTATGGCACTAATAGTATACTTCTCCCGTATAGAGCTATAAGTGGAGCAGTGACAGTCTCCGAGCAGTAGATTAACTATCACTGAACATGAGAAAACATTATCATTGAAAATGATATGGTGTTTGCATCACTAAGATATGGCATGTAGTGCAGGCTTCTATCCAGGATCGAGACACTGCAAAGGCCTCAATGTTTGCCACATGAAGCGCGACACCCCCTTTTCTTCTTCCTTTTCCTTTAATTTTTTTCGTTAAATATTCTTTTCTTTCCTACCAAAAGAACCTCCTATTCCTTGAGAGAGAGAGAGAGAGAGAGAGAGAGAGAGAGAGAGAGAGAGAGAGAGAGAGAGAGAGAGAGACTAATCGTATATTTTTCTCATGTTTGGGTGAGAAAGAACTACGGCAAGAAGAAAATTGAAAAAAAGAAAAAGTGAGGAAAATAAGAAAGAATGGAAGGATATGGAGATGAGGTGTGAATGGGAAGGACATATTACAAGTCAAAAGTGGTGCCCTATCTCAACTAGATTTGAATGAAGAACGACTAAAACTCCTCCATTCACAGTCACTAAGCAATGCATTGCGACACGTAATTACACCCTACACTGCATCAGTCGGGCGGCTTTTTCTATCATTTGTATTTCACAAATGAAAAAATCGATCTTTCTATCTCATGAATCAAAGACCTTTGTCACTTTCCTCATCCGTACCCGCCGCTCTTCTTTCTGACTTTGCAAAGCCACGGATCTCTTCTTTTCGGCGTCAATGTGAAACACGCTAGTTGCCTCCAGCTATTCAAAAGGGAAAAAAAAAGAAGGAAAAGAGGCTTAAATAGCCCCCATCAATCGGTACACTCCCCAGTTGGTACATTCCATTTTTTCACTCTTATTCAAGTTTTGTGCAGCAAACACAGAAATTGACAAGGGATGCCGTGATTCTTGTCTTCGACAAAAACAATTATAATAAATCAGCGTTTACTTGTCGAGGCTACTATGTAGAAAATAGTAAGGGTTAATAGTTGCGAACTATTTAGGAGATGTCCAATAGATAGATGCTTTCGCAAGAACATAAAGACGAGGAGCTATCGCAGTCATCCATGAAAGCTAAGGTTCTTTCGAAGTTTGTGGGCTCCAAACTGAGGAGAAAAAAAAAGAGTTGGCTCATCTGTGCGGGAAAGAAATATAAGACTTCGCACTAAGTGTTTTTGCATGTCGTATGAGAAAAACAATTTTCATAGTAAGTGTAAGCTCTCACTAATCATAAATTATGTGTGCGATAATTGTGTTACAATTTTTTTTTTTTTTTTTTTGTATTATTCATACTATATCTTCTGTTAAGCATGTCTGGACCTAAGTTACTCATTACAATTTTCTTATGTTGCGACTACTGTGCTTCCATACCCAACAATGAACGACAAATGATTTCTAGGTTTAGAACAAATTCCCTTCCAAGGTTACCTCCAGATTTTTCAGCCAAGCGACTGATGACCTCTTTTATTTTTTTTTTCCAATTAAAAATTTGAGCCATGGCATAACTTTTGCAATGCTCATGGCTCAAAGATAGGTAGGTGGGAACAAGACACGTGTGGGTAGGCACGATCACATGCATCATACCAAATGCCATGGATGTCATACTCGTGAATGTTTTTCATATTTTAAATCAATTACTAAAAATCATCCAATTAATCTTAAATTTATTATATAAATATCAATTTAATTTTAAATTTAACATCTTCGTTAATTTAATTCTAAATCTTTATAAGATAATCCAATGTAGTCATTGCAAGTCTTGTGACCAATTTTTGACGGAAACCACTAACTTAACAATATGGCACGTAAGACAACCCAAGATAACTAGACCATCGCGTTAATAATTCTCGACAGAAATTAATTGTAAAGGCTACATTAATGTTTCACGCAAAAAATTTAAATTACATTAATAAATTATTATATTTTATTAAGATTGTTTTCAGAAGTGACCCATGAGGCAATAATACGATATGGCACTAAATGCTGAAATTATTGAAATCTTCGTTAGATTTGCTCTTTGGAGTCATCGTGAAAATGTGTAATGCATTTGTACAGATAAGCGGACACGCACTGTCAATGAAAGCTCGGTTCGTGCCTGGGGGAATAATTGGGGAGAGTGACAAGTTGGAAAAGCAACGTAAGTGGAGAATTACTGGTTCATTTGCCTGGGGAATTATTGGGGAGAGTGACAAGTTGAAAAGCAACGTAGAGAATTATTGGGGAGAGTGACAAGGAGAATGGGGGAAACTTTACTCGGTTCGTGCCTGGGGAGAATTATTGGGGAGAGTGACAAGTTGAAAAGCAACGTAATCATACACCTTTTGTGGAGAATTAAAAACCTTCTACACAGGATAGACAAGTTGAAAAGCAACGTAAGTGGAGAATTATTGGGGAGAGTGACAAGGAGAATGGGGGATACACTTTAATTTGTCTACATCATGACTTGACCATCATACACCTTTTGTCTTCGATTGGGATCGAGGCATGTGAACCTTCAGAAAACCTATCTACACAGCGATAGTAGCAAATAGTAAGTCTCCCGGTGGGGAACTATTTGGGGAACATACAATAAATGATTTCACAAGAAAATGAAGGATGAGGAGCTATTGATGTGTACGTGAAGCTAAGGTTCATAAAATTTAGGATTTTGTCATTCTAAAGCAGTAGAGGTGCCTATGTCACGGGTCGGTCGATTCCGAACGATCACACACCCGTGTAGCTTTAGAAATTCAATCCCAAGTCAGCCTTACGCACACACGCTCGAATACAAGGGTCATATGAACAAAGGAGCGAGTGTATTGCTCATGAACGAGCTTACTACAATGAGAAGAAGAGTCCCCTATTTATACAAGTTCGTCATCTCAGTCATTGATCATCCCTCCAATCCAACGGTGGTATATGAACATGTATCATCATTACAAGTCTATACATTAGGCCACTCAATAGCTCTAGGCCCTGAGAAAGCCCATGGGGCATGTGTCAGAAGCAAGGGCGGGGCGCCTTATATAAGCAGGTGGGCAGTCACGGGTTGTGCATGGGCCGGCCGAGCAATGATTACAAGTCATGCATGGGCTTTTGTCTAGATTGTGCATGGGCTGGTCGTGGCGTTGATAGTGGATCATTCATGGATCTGTCGTGGGCTACTCGTGGGCAAGCCTTTGTGCGTAACACGGCCCCATCACAGACGGTCTTGGATCATGCTTCGTCAGTGGGCCGTGTCACCTATATCTAGGGCATTTGAAAGCTTCAGAATGCGAAGCTTCACAAGTAGAAAGAAAAAGAGAATTGGCTCGTCCATCCGTGAGGGAAAAAAATGTTCTTCCTTCTTTGCTTTAGCCTTTTAGCCCGACTGTTCCAAGTAATATTGATTTTTGCGATTTTTTTGATGATAACCAGAATTAATTTTGGGACCTCATGTTCCGATTGTTTATAATTTTTCTTGTGACAATTTGCAATTTTTGAAAGGAAGCACGCAACACAAAATATGTCATGATCTTAAATTGAAGAAAAAAAGAGAAAACAAAAAGCAAAGTGAGTTGGGTGGCCACATGTCTACACCTGAGAGGCTCCCTCCCCATGCACCAACTATATGCAATCTCCTATGATTGATGAGTTATAAATATTTAATTTTAATTAAGTTTGCATGGACATTATTCAAATTTAATTTTAGTTAAGTTTACATATCGGTGTTTCTATAAATTGAACACCAATCAAGATATAATTAGAGGTAATTTTTTCCAGCTAGGTACAGATGAAAAGGTGACCGCTTAATAATGAGCAAAATCACTTCAAATTAGATACATCATAACGACATCGTTTCTTTCATGGTGTATAGCACGATACAGCATATCTTGCTATTTCAAACGTCCATAATGAGCATCAATGGAACAAGTCCACCTTGCACTGCGTAAAAATTCTAATGCTTGAATGATTATAACATAAAATCAGAAGGTTTTTCTAGATGGGATGAATTTGATTGATAGTCTGCCCTTGGTCAAATCTGACACATAAATCTGATCAATGAATACAATATGGCCAAGGAATCTGGTGAAGAAAATATAGCAGTGTATCAGAACATGCTAATTATTTACCACGAAAAAGAATGGTTAAGGGACTGAGATAACTGGAGTTAAGGGATTTCTTGAAGAGTACATATGGCTTATTTGGAGCAATTGATCTTCCAATTGAGCATCCTCATGGAAAATATGAAATCAAAAGTATCTGCACAAGTGAACAAACATAACCAAATAGATTTCAAGGGAGAAGCCAATCATTCTTCAAAAGTAGTACATTGAGAAAATCATTCTTCGAAGTATTTGCAGTAGTTAAAAATATTTTCATATCAGGAAAAATGAATCCTTATTTAAATAGAACCCACATTACTCTAGTTCCAAAAATTCCTAACCTAGAAACTCTTGATCAATTCCACCCCATTAATTTCTGTAATTTTGCCTATAAAATCATATCCAAGGTAATGGTGAATAGACTCAAAACTTGGTCATAGAAATTGATAGCTCGAGAGCAAAGTGCATTCATGAGTGGGATATCCAGGACAATATCATGATAGTGCAGGAAGTGTTGCATCAACTAAGAGCAAAGAATAGGAGGAATAAAATTCCTAGCGGTTTTGAAACTTGATACGAAAAAGGCATATGACAGAGTAGAATGGGACTTGTTGGAGGCATGCTTAAGAAAACTGGGCTTTGATGAAAAGTGGATTACATGGGTTATGAAATGTGCATCTTCAATCTCATTCAGTGTTAAATATAATGGGAATCCTCTCCCTTACTTCCGACCTTCCAGAGGACTTCGGCACAGTGATCTTTTATCCTCTCATCTCTATATTTTTGTAGCAAACATTTTATCTCTTATGATGAAGAAAACAGCAGAGGATGGTAGTATAATATCACATCTCCTGTTTGTGGATGATTCCATCTTCTTTTTAGATGGGAGAATAAAAATTCTATAGCATCAACTCTCCTTTTAGCCTACCATATGTAAATGGTGTGTCCTAGCGATTGAACATAGAATGGCAGCATTTTAGAATGGCAGCATTTTCGCGGAAAAGAAAAGTATCTCACTTTGGTATTCATTGGAGGAGTTAGGATTTCTTGAGCAAAGGAAAGACAGAGGCATGGGATTCAAATATTTACTTTCTCTTAACAAAGCTTTCTTAGGAAAGTGAGCCTAGAGATTAATGCAATAGTCTCGCTCTTTACGAGGCCAAATTTTTTAAGGGATTTACTTCCCAAAAAGGAGTTTTTGGCATGCTGGGAAAGGGTAGACCCTCTTGGGGCTGGCAAAGGTTACTAGAGTCTAGAGGGAAGAGACTCAATCCTAGAACCTTCAATGTGGACAATGGAAATAGGAGAAGCAATTAGTATCATAGAGGATAAATGGTTGCAGAGAGGTGTAATTGGAGAGCCAGCGAATGAAAATGACCCACAGCAGGTAGTAGAGCTTATAAACCACAAAGAAAATTCCTAGAATGAACCTTTTCTTCAAAATATTTTCAAAGAGGACATAGTGAAAAAAATTCTGGCTATTCCTCCAACAACCCACTCTATTCAAGACAAACTGGTGTGGACATATTCATCAACAGGAAATTACTCAGAGTGGCTACAACTACATAAGACTTACCTAGAATATCCGAAAAGCTCCAATGGCCTCCTCATCTTTCTCGGCTCCTCAGGCTTTATGGAATAGGACCTGGAAAATGCAAATAAACCCTAAGATTAAGCTCTTCCAATGGAATGCATGTTAGAACGATCCCTAAAATGGAACTTACACAAGCGAAAAATAGTACCGGATCCTTGCAGCTTACTGTGCAAAGACCAGGCGGAATCCACAGAGCATCTCCTTCTCTCTTGTCCTTGGCCGCGAGACATATGGGCTCAACCCTCCCTAAACATTCAGGTTTCTTCCCAGGGGTCAAGCAGAATAGAGATATGGCTAACGCAATTCCTTAAAAGCACGGAAAACCCACCTTCTCTGGCGCTTGTAGCAACCATCTTTTGGCTTATTTGGACTTCCCGTAACGACTTCATCTTTCGAACGAAACCCCCCAGACCCAGTTCAAGCACTACAAGGGAGCTCTATCTTCTCTTGGCAATTGCAGGAGATGGAATTCAAAGCAAAAAATTGGACCTTGACGCTCCCACCTCTTCTGAGATCTGGAAACCCCCCAAAGGTTGGATCTTTAGAGGTCAACATTGATGGATCCCTTCATCGAAAGCTCCATCGAAGGAGCAATAGCCTGCATCATTCAAAACTCAGAAGGGACGCTTGTGGATGCGCACGCAATTATCTCCCAATGCCTTGATCTGTCATCAAGCTTCTCACAGCTGCGTATCACCCCCATTGCCATCGTGTAACCAACTCCATTGCGAAGGGACTGGATTTCTTCCCCTCCCGAAATCTTGTTGGATTTACCTTGTAAGGATGCCCAGTTCACGGGCCCTACGATTTCAAATTGAATAAAAGTTAATCAATCAAAGACCCAACAAAAAATAAAAAGAAGTAGGAAATGTTGATGAAAATGGCGATACATCTCGACAATGAATAGTGTGACCTGCTTTATTTACCTTCGAAAGGACATGTGAATCGTTTCGACGTTGTGGCCAAAGCGCTCTGACTGGTCGAGTTGTTTCTCTGCTGCAGTAGTGCGGTGAACGATATTCCGAACGGCTTTTAGAATTTAGACGCCTTGATTCCTGGAGCTCTGATGATTTCCAAAAGTTCATTTGTTGAGGTCCGAAATTGGGCCCCCTTCATTCCGTAAAACCTCGAAATTTCGATTTAATGTCAGGTTGTGGACAATTTGTTAAAGAAAAAGGTCTTGCAGTTGATCCCTCAGTTTAGCTTCTCCACACTTCTTTTTACGACTTTCTCCAGGCCCTTAACCTCTTGTACAAGGGCAAGCTTTGGACACTGATGAAGGCTCACGAAGTTAGGAGGTTATCGAAGAGCAAGAGGTGCATTTTTATTGCATAAAAGTAATGTTTCAATGGAATCGCACCCCGGAGAAGATTTTTGGGGGTATGCATACAAAAATATCCTTGACTTTGTAGTCGTTCCTTGCAAATTTTTCAACCTTAGTCCCAAGGCATTTGAATTGTCCATTGATATGTGTTTTTGATGGAGATTATTCTAAATTTTTGACTTTTGATGGCAGCCATATTAGTATAAAACTTTGACCCTTAAAGATTCGATATGTATTTTATATATTTAGTTGGCGTTATGAAGTTTGGTATTGCTTTGTATATATGCATAATAGTTGTTCGATCTGCTTAGAAGATATGTACTACTCACTGACCTGTTGTTGCTTATTCCACTCCTCCTTTGATCTTTTCAGGTTCCTCAGTTAGCAATAGAGCGAGTGCTTTTGGTATGGTTTAAGGAAGTGGTGCAAATGATCCGTACTAGTGGTTGGATCTAGTTTTAAACGTACCCTTAATGCCATAAGATGTGTTAATTGCAAAATGCCGAGTCCTTCAAGGGACTAATAGGAATCAATACGCAGCATATCCAAATTTTTCAATCTGCCAAGACATTCAACTTGAAATGTATCATCATTCATGAATGGAGCATCTAACTCTGTTACGTCCAAATTTCTCAAAGACTCTAGATGTTTAAGGCCGTTGAGGTTGGACAACTTATTGTATCCATATATAGATAGGTTTCCTAAAGATTTTAATCCTTCTAGACCCTTGATTTCTATTAGCTCCCCACACCCTTGGATACTCAATTTCGACAAGAGTTTCGAACTCGACAAACTTGGCAACTCTTTCAACTTGCAACACAAGGAGACACCAAGTTCAAGATTCCTAAAGGAAGCACTGGGAAGGATTCAAGCGATTCGCAAAACTGAATACTGAGCTCTTTTAGATGGATTAAGTGAGAAAGTTGAGGTAATGTGCGATTCCGACAAGTGACTTCCAAAACTGAAAAGCTGGCAGGAAGATCACAATTAGTTAAATCAAGGTGTTGCCGAGAAGACGGGCTAATGACGCTATCCAGGCATGATTTTCACATATGTGGAGAGATACTGGCCTTGCTGGACGTCGGCGAATCCTGCAAAAGAGAATAAGAGCAAAACCACGAGGGCTGATTGGATGATCGCCAGTGTTGTTGGAACAATTAAAAAAACACTTCAAGACACCGTTGGGCTAGATGGAACTCCGCAGAAGTCTCGCTGGCTATAAAATATGATGACGGTGATTCAGACGACCCTGAGTTGTGCTGGTCATGGCTTAGTAGGGCGAAGCAAAGATAGATTACAGCTGCTGAACGCGTGGGTTGGAGTATGTCGTGGGGAACTTCGCAATCAGCGATGGCACAGCAGCTTTATTGGTTGTGTGGGTGCAGCGATCTACAAAGCCACAGAAATAGAGGAGCTTGGCCACGGGGGAGGTCTCGGCAAGGAGGCGGAGTCGCGGCAGTGGAGGGACTCGACGGCGCCCTCTCTTCGCTCTATTGTGGTCGTGTATTCAACGTGTGGCCCCACCTTTTTGCCAGCAGTGAGATAGCTTTTATAGGTGAGAGGACTAAGGTTGTCAAAGGAAAGGAAACAAATTTTATTTCCTCCCCTGGACACTTTGAATATTTTTTCCTTTCCTTTTCCCTTCTGTACGCATATCCCCTTTTTACGAAAATATTTCTTGCTTTGTGCTAGTGTGCCACTCATATCGCCCAAGTATGTGCTAATATTGATCAAATCTATGTTCTGCGTGCACCATTATCTCTTATTTCCAAATCTTTTCCTTGCGCTCTTTTATTTTCTTTGTCCACACACGCTGAATATTTCCTATCAACTTCATTTCCAAATATTAGCTTATAAGTTGGTCGAATAGACGCTTTTATTGCTAAAAATTCAAGATTGTAGAAATGCGATTGACAGAAATTTCCCGAATTTCAAATCTTGCAAAGATAAGCGCACAATATCTCCTTTGTCTACTTGCCTTCACCAAGAATATATGAATATATTCTTTTCATGTCCTTTTATGGCTGATTACTCTTTAAATTTCATAAATTTTCCAATCTTAATAACCCACATGCGGCACATTCAATTTTGGCCACGTGAGATACTTATTGGGCTTGAATTTAATGATTCTAAGGGTTTAGTCCAAATCAATTAAGTTCAGAACTTCAAAGCACTGCCAATTCAATGCAATAATAATAATAAAAAAAAATGCTCCTAAAACTATATGTTATGCAGTTTAATTCTAATATTTTTATTTAGGGGTTAAAAATTAATTCTTAATTTTATGCAATAAATGAATGACCAGATTGTCAAAATTTAGATATCAACAGCTACCTCTCTATAAATGTGAACTCGAAAATGTTGCATTAAAAGACAAATTGAAATCTAAATTTTGACCATGCGAATGCAATAAATGTTATTTTTGTTGGGATTATAAGTCTCATTTTAATAAAATATGATGCATACAAAAGCTAATGCAAATGTATGATGCAAAAGAAGAGAGTGTACATATAGTTACTTACCAATTAGTGTGGTAAGCATCTTGAGGTGCAGGATGAATCTTCATTTACTCCACAAGTACCTTGTTTTCATTTCAAATTTCTTGAAGAGTCTAATGTTTATCGAAATACCTATATCCAGACTAAAGTATAACGAAAAAGATCGAAAAACATTCATATCTATAATGAAATGTTTAACGAAAATATTTTATACCATTCAAATCTAGAGTGAGATGTCAAGATTTTGGGAACCTAACCAATAGACACTCAATGTTAGGTGAGATGAATATTGAATCAAGACAACTTAGCCAATAGATGCTCAATGTTGGGTAAGTCAAATATTGGATTGAGATAACTTGAAATACCTAGATCCAAACTAAGGTATAACAAGAAAGATAAAAAAGCATTCATATCCAAAATGAAATGTTTAACGAAAAAGATTTTGTGATATTCAGATCCAGACTGAGATCTCAAGAATTGGGGAACTCAACCAATAAACACTCAATGTTAGGTGAGATGAATATTGGATTAAGATGATTGGAAACACCTAGATACAGACTAAGGTATAACAAAAAAGATTGAAAAAATTCATATCCATAATAAAATGTTTAATGAAAAGATTTGAGACGTTCAGATTTAGACTGAAATGTCAATAATTAAAGAAACTTAACCAATAGACACTTAATGTTAGGTGAGATGAATATTGGATTAAGAAAGCTTAACCAATAGGTGCTCAATGTTAGGTGAGACAAAAATTGGATTAAAGTAATTCGAAATACCTAGATCCAGATCAAGGTATAACGAATAAGATCAAAAAACATTCATATCCAAAATAAAATATTTAACAAGAAGATTTTGTGACATTCAGATCCAAATTGAGATGTCAACAACTGATTGAAAGATGAGATTCACACACTCTCGATTTCTGAAAATTGGAGGAGATTCTCAAATTTTACCTCGAGCTCTTTAATTTAGGGGATGAGTTACCCAAGTTTTGTTTCGAGCACTCTGAGAGATTTGATGCTTATCTAGGGTTTCTTACTCGAAGGCTTTATTGGGCTGTCTGAAAGTTGTTTGATAATAGTGCTTTGGGAATCTATGAGTATTTGGACATATCCTAATGTTACTCGATTTTCTTGAGAACTTTGTCAAACATGGTCAGCAACACGGGTATATGGATTCATCATGGGCAATCAAGTCTACATATTTCAATCCATTTGTGGTGCATGCATCGTTATTATGCATTGCCAAATCTCCACTAGGAGAATTTTAGGAAAATAATCCATTTCTAGCACATAGGTGTCTTGGATGTCTCAAATAAGGGATCTTTTTATCTAGAAGGCCACTTACCTCCTAGAAGAAATATCTAGGACATACCTTAAATATCCGTAAAGGCCTCTCACTTCCTGGTAGAAAGAAAAGGGAATATTGAGGATGCATCTCGGATATTCGTGAATGTCTCTTACCTCTTAGTAAAAGGAAATTTTTGGAATATCGAGAACGTACCTCGGACATCCATGAAGGTCTGCCATCTCCTTAGCTATCTCATGAAGATCTCTCACCTCCTTAGATTACCGTGAAGGTCTCTCACCTCCTAGTATTTTGGATGCATCATGAGACTTCTGAAAGCAACCTGAATGTCAAAAGCTCTTGGGTCTTTGAGGAACCATTACTTGTCAGACATGATTAGAGCAAAAATATATGCATTCACCAAAGAAAAAAGCAATTAAGGCTATTCTAGAGCACACACTCCACAGTCCACCAAAGTTTTTATCAATTCAAGCAAGGCTTATGCATAGTGATTTTACCATATTTGCATCACCCAAATTTCCACCGGAGAGAATTGTTGCTCAAGACAATTTTTACTCGTGACATGGATTTCTTAACGATACTAAATAAGAGACTTTTAGTTAGGAAGGATTTTCACTCACTCTTATTCAGAAAAGCTATTTTATGAGAATCACTCCACCTCACTATCATCATATCGACAACGGTCCGAGTATTCTCATAAACGATACGACCTTACCAATATGAGAGGTCGTTAACAAGGACCGTAATGTGGGCTTGGTCAATGGCTTAACAAAGGGGACTATTTAAGTCAAGGCTATTGAAAAAAATGATATTCCACGATCATCTTTAAGTTTACAAGTCAAGAACCCTGCAAAATAAGAGAAATAATCTTGCTTACACTTCTTCGAACTATATTTATAAACATATGAACTCACATGTTAATTCAAGTGTTCTAATCTAAAGAGACTTTGTAAGGGACGTAACATAGGCTAGGTTCACATAGGTTGAGAAACTAAAGGATTGTTAGGCTCAAAATGTGCATAGATGAGTGAGAGTTGATGATCATCTTGACATCACCACTAGTCTTCTTCTTTACCGCCAGAGATTGCCTCATAATGTGCTCCAATGACTGTAAAAATTCAACATTTGAGTTCTTTGAGTACTGCTTCATTGAGGATACAACTTTTTACAAGTAATAGTTATCTTTCTTGACATTCTTCTTCTTCTTCTTCTTTTCATTTTCTCCTATAGATATTGGCCTTGCTTTTACTAGGCACATTGCTTTTTCGAGCCCCTTAATTTTCATTTTTTTTTTTTTTTTTACTCTTATGTCTCTGGGCACCGACCTTGCTTTTATTAGGCACACTGTTTTTTTATGCCCCTTAATTCTATTTTTTTTTTTTTTAACTTTTGACATACTATCTATAATGCATACATTGAACAACCATGCTTTCGTTTATTTTTTAGGAATGATTCAACATTTGGACTCTTGGAGGTCTTCATCTTCTGTCGGTGCACTAGGCCGTGCTGCTTGAATGATTGTCTTTTGCCTTGGCCCAATGTGGGGGATGATCATCAACTGAGTTTAAAGAAATGAAATTTGCAGGCACAAGTGGGCTACACAATGAATATAAGCATGTAGGATAAAGAAAGAAATACTCTTCATCATCCCAAGGTACTTAAATTTCATGTGAGCTCAACTACAATAACAACACTCAAAAATTGATGCAAGTGAAAGCAAGAAAATTGTTAACCATTTTATTCACCCACTGATGTTAACTTTCCTTCGGTATTGCCCTAATATAGGGTGGTTCTTAACAAGGGTAATTTGAAAGAAATCTTCACAATTATATGGGGCTTAAAAGGGGTTAAACAATGGATCCCCTATCATGGTTAGGGTAGAGAAATGAACTACCCCTCACCATTTCGATCTTTGTACCTTTCGCGAGGGAATTCTTTACCTTGCGGATATGGAACTTTCTACACTCATCTTACAAGTGTATAAACGGGGGACTGTGTATAGGATAGGATTTGCGTTTTAGCATTCTGGCATGTCTCATTTAGCATGCTCAATCCCTTCCATATCATTCATTAAATTGATCCATCTTGACATTCCTTAGTGGAATTGATGGACTAAACATATAAAAGTCACCATACAAAATTATTTTCAAGAAATTTGTTCTTTTATGAGTTTATTGGCCTTAAGCATGAAAAAATGTGTGAATTCAAATCAGCTAGTTTATTTTGCTCAAGAAATTTAATCAGAAGCATGGCAAACATAATTTTGAGCATTCACTTGAAGAGTCATCCCTACAAGAAGTGTAAGGAATGTCAAACACAAAGGACAGTTTTTAGAAAGGGAGGTCCTTGGATTGCCCATATTTAAAAGGAAGGGAAATATGATCGATTAATCGCGATTGGAAATCTGATGCTTGATTTGATACATGCTCAACTTTTGCTCTTGCCCCTACAAAAGAGAATGTGCATGAATAGGATACTATGCAACGCAAGATCAAAATGCAAATTGAACATTCATTTTGGATAGGATCTCAGTCAAGTTTATATCAGAATCTCAGTCAGGTTTATATCTTACTAAGTAACAATCGAGCCAATGGGTCTATCATTGCAACTTGAAATGCCTTTTTTAGATGCTTTATCATCAAATCAAGAAAATTATGCTCTGAGACATGAAATAAATGAGTTAGAAAATTAAACAGGGCTAACCTAATACATGCTTTTGGAAATGGCTTGAAAAATGATTTTTTTTTTTTTTGTTCTTTTTTTGGGTGAGGAAGCAAAAAGAAGCTCAACCCTCAAAATTTCTCCATGAATGATTTTTTTTTTCATTGTTGGATATCATTACTAGGCTGGTTTGGCATGCCTCATTATGCCCTCAAAATAAAACTTGAAATTTCATTGAAATTGTGCAATCAACTACATGTATTGAATGGAAAATGCGATATTCAAGTCCTAAAAAGAAAGTGGAAAAGGAGAAATCGAAAACAATTCCTAAAAAGCAATAAAAAAATTCCTACACAGGGAATGTGCAAGAATAATAAACGAGTTATTCTTGTGGGCTAGTGTCCATTTCCTCTTACAATCCTTCGCTAATGACACCTATAAAGAGGTCATTGAATAGGCTTGTAATTCCTTCCAATACATTATCGGGGTTCTCCACCTTTGGAGGTGCCAAATCATCTATGCCACTCTATATTTCTATGATAATGTCACGAGGGTCAATGTAAAAAGTTGGGAGAGCCAAATACCTCACATAATAATCAAATTTGCTACTTGGCTTTCCTCGAGTATCTATCACCTCTTTTCCTTCATGCATCACTTCCACAAGACTAGGAAACATCTCGTAGATATCGAGAGGTAATAGGTTATGGCTTCCGCGTTCACGTCCTCCGTCTAGCATAGGGACTTTAATAGACAATTCCACATCTTCCAATAGAGGCATGTCCCCAAGCAGGGGATTCATCTCATTGCTATTAGCATTCAATGCAGCCTATTCTTCCTAATTGATGACAAGTTGGGATATAATAGAGACTATGTAAATGTGGTCAACATATAAAATCATTTCGGCATCCACCAATTCAGTGACTCTTTCCTTCATTAGGGACATGGGGACTGCCTCATGATTCGAATAGTACCTAGCTCTCACGAGTCCATCATAAAAATCTGCAACATGCACTCTCAAGTTCTTGAATTGACCAACGTTAAACCCAAATATGGCATTCTTTTTGACATTCAGTTGAGCAGTATGGAAGGCAAACGCCTTAGTATTGAATAAGTTTTGGACTTATGCTTCAAGGTCATACATTCATCAGTCAAATGTCTCAATTCCCTTTATGGTATTCACATTTCTAGGAGGGCTCGTAGCTAGAAAAATTTTCAACATTGGGCCACTTTGGTTGACGGGATAGCAACCCCTTCTTTCGAAGGATGTTAGTATTTGGGATAGGGATCTAGAGAGAGGAGTGAACTATCTTCTAGCACTTCAATGTCGACCCAAGGATTGGCATCTCAAGAGGTCCTTTTGGTGCAATTATGCTTTGGTTTGTTGGGGGCGCGATATTGGAATAGGTATACTGAATTTGCTTTGTTCATGCTTTATGAACTTTGAGCTTAGGGCATTCAATTCCATAGGATTGGGGGATTGGGGGATATTGCTATTAATGACAACTTTGCCCTTTGGGTTGGCATTGAAGGGCTCTATCTAAGTCCAACCCCTGGACTTGAAGAGAGTGAAGTCATGGTGAGTTGGTCAAAGCGGTTTGACATATGGTTCACTTGCTTCGAAAGTTGTTGAAGAACATTGAAAACTTGCTTATGTTTGTTCTCCATATTAGCAACACGGCTCATAAATTCACTTTGATTGGCTATTTTTGCTTTTCAGTGTGTACGAATGGGTAAGCAAGATTGCTCCATGATCACCTAGTTTAAATGACTAAGCATATGTAAGCATGAGGTGTAAATAGTCGTCTATGACAACAATCTAATCTATTGTTTCTTTTTTTATTTATTCACGAAAAGTCCAAACTTGAAAAATGAAGACATATGACACCCTAGCATGGACTAGAAAATAAAGATAACAAATTTCCTAAACATGAATTGGGAATAGCAAAAATATGAAATTCCCTAATAAGAACAATAAAGACATGAATTGAAATTAAATTCTCCATTTTTTATTTTTTATTTTTCAAATGACTCATTCCATGGCAATTTCATCATTTCATTTCTAACTGACAAATGAATTAAATCAATGATTGAACTAGATTGTCATGGACCAACCAAAAGCACGACAAAGTAAGTAAATTGCATAGTGTAGGGATAGAAAACTTATTTCACCAAAAAAAAAAAAATTCGATGGCAACCACATAGACATGCACAAAAAACGTGAGACTCGATTTCCATCTAGATGGAAAACATTTTGCTTAACAAGGTAGACCTAAAAGGAAGATTTGACCACCACAATCTCACGTTCAAAGTGTCAAGTCCTCCTAACTCTGGCTTAGTCGAAATGAATGTTCTATAGTCACACGGTTTCGCGGACAATGACAAACACAGATGATACCATGAAGAACTTTCAAGGAAAAGAAGGTCAACCTGTACATAGTAATCTTGCTTTCAAGGAAGTTTCCTTTTCAATACCATCCTAAAATATCCTGCCATGGCTTAGGTCTAGTGGCATGGTTGTATTTGCAATCATGTAGTGCTAAAACAATAAAACATGCATAACAATTTAAATGGAAGCAACACTTCCAAACAGAGAATATAGATCATTCATTCCAACACCTCCCTACAAAACAAGGGTTAGCAAAGAATACTCCCCTTTTACTTCCCTTTTGCAAGGACATGATGTTAGGGACATACCTGGTATCCTCACCATAAAAAAAATAATTAAAAATAATAATAAAATCTTGAAAAGAGAAAATTGGCCTAAGTCTATTGAGAGTTTTAACTCAAGTCCCTAATGGAGTTGCCAAGCTATCGCAACCTAATCTTGGATGGACCACCAGGGTTTGGCTAATAGATTACTGAGCCTAAACTTAGCTCAGGCTCTTCCAAGCACTACCAATTTGTGACATAGGTTCAAGTTATTTAACATGCAAATGATTTTAAATTTGGGGTTGCCACTAACCTATTTTCGATGGGTTAATTAGTAACTCAAGTATAATAATAGAAGAATTACTTCACTCCTACGAACCAGAGATTTAATGAGCTTGGGGACTTGAATATGCTAGATTACTTTAATGTCCTAGGTAAATATTCAAATTAAATGAATAGGCTCTTTGATTTTCCAGCGGAGAATATTCAGTGACTCTTTTCTTTGTCCATCCTTAATTTTCCAATTTTTGTAGTAATTTCTTTACCGTAAACTATTTTTCGTTCACCTACGTATTTGTCTTTGCTTAATAAAAGTAAATAAATAACCTTTTTCCTTCTCACGATAAAACTAATACATCGGTCAAATTTTGGATGAGCTATTACTCATTATATCAAAAAATATCTATTAATTGAAAAATTTAAGTACCTTGAAATAAAGAAAGAATCAAATTTTCGATGACCATTGCCCATGACATCTCTCTCTTGTACACACATTGGTCCAACCCCTAAGCAAAGGCTAGTGGTTTGTTACTAAGTATTAGGCTTAGCCTAGACTCTCCCAAGCCCATCAATTTACGACTTTATGACTTTATGGTTCGAGTTTTTTTTTTTTTTTCCACTTGCAAGTCAATTTTAAATAAGAGTCGTTACTAATCGATTTGATATGGGTTGATTAGAAACCCAAATAATATATTGTAATATATATATATATATATATATATATATATATATATATATTTGGTGACCGGGAACCGCCGTACAGCCGACAGCCGGTGGCGTAAACCCAGGGCGAACCGGGCCCAACCTGACCCGGCCGCAAGTGAGTCGCACAAGCGATCGTGGGGATTTGAACCCGCTCCCTTTGTAGGGGAGGGGGGGAGCAAAGCACAAACCGCACGACCACCAATGGGGTGGGTTTGTAAAAAATATTTTACTCCTACGCAATCAGAAAAATTAGAATCGAAGATTTGATTATAGTAATTAGTCATTAATACCCATCTGGTACCTAACCTTATTTAAACCCAAAGACTTTTTGGATTTTCAAGAATTTTCCATGCATTTGTGGAGAAAAAAACCATCTTTTAGGCTTTTTCTCTTTTTTTGGGAAAATATAAAACATTTTTGGGTTTTTCTTATTTTTATTTTTTATTATTAAAATATTTTATAATATAATATTATAATCAACCGGACCCGGGTCGGGACGAGGCCCGGACTCCAGGACCTTGGACTCCTCGACTGGGCTGAGTCCGGCTAATGGGCCCGGTTCACCTGGCCCAAGGGAAGTACCTGAAAATAAAAAGAAGATTTAGTCAAGCCAAGATGCTAAACAAAGACCAAGTCCGGCCTAAGAGAACATTATAAGCCCAACAAACCTGATTCATCTCAGCCCAAGGGAAGTACTCTTGCCTCTCCCCTTCTCTGCCTCTCCACGACGCCGATGGGGGCAGCCGAGCTCGTCATGGCCTGGCCTGGCTGCAACGAGCAACGCTGGTCATCGTGGGACCAGCAGACGCGACAGCGAGGTGGCGAGAAGCAATAGAGGCGATGGCGAGCTCGATGGCATGAGGCTTGGCTGAGATCAGAGAGCGACGGGGTCGTCCCGAGTCAGAACGGCGACGTACATGGGTCTAGGCCGTAGCAAAAGTGACGCAAGCAGGCGGCGTCGTCGGTGGTTGAGCAGCGATGGCGTCGGGCCAAGGAACCGAGGTGGGATAGCGGCAGGCGTTGCGTGAGGCAACTGGGCGTGTCGTGGCGGTAATCAGAGTAGCAAGCTCGGTCTTCGTCGGCTCGGGCCGTGGTTCGCGGACGGTAGTGACTCGGGCTTGCCGCGGCGGCGGCGGTGGCTGAACAGCGGCGGCGTCGGGCCAGGCGTTGCGTGCGGTGACGGGGCTTGATCCCGCGGATCTCTCTCCCTCAGATCTGGTTCTCACGACTCCCGCTCTCCCTAGATCTCGCTCACTCTCTCTCCGCCTTCCAGATCTGCCACTCTCTCTCGAACAAGCGGATGTTTCTCCCAGGAAGTCCTCTAGGCTCGCTGCTCTTCTCGTGTGTGTTTTTTTGGCTCTCAGACGCCTTATTTATAGGTCGAGGAGGCCGGTCGATAGAGGCTTCGGCCGCCGATCCTTGGCAAACCGACCGGGCCTCTTCTCGGCCGAACTGGCATGCCCTCAGCCATCCACTCCGCAGTAGGCTTAGCCCTGCTCTGCTCCATAGCTCGACGGCATTCATGGCACCTGCAAGATGTCCCATCTGTCACCGACCTACTCCTCTTTCTCCGCGTTCTCGGCTTCGCCGTGCGTGAGTTGCCGAGGCGGAGGGGAAAGGAGGAAGGAAGAAGAAGAAAGAAGGAGAGGGGCCAAGCCAACGAAGAACAGGAGGGGAATGGGCCTCGGGCCTGCGTGGGGGAGAAAGGAGAAGGAAAGGAAAGGGGGACTGGGCCTTCGGGCCCAGCCCTCATGGGCTCCTTTTTTTTTTTAAATAATTTTTCGAAAATAGGGTAAAATAAAGGGGAAATAAAATAAAAATAGGTGATACAAAAATATTTTTTGTTAGGGCCAAGTTGGTCCATAATTTTCTATGCAATAAATACCCAAATATTTAATCAAATTTAGGTGTCAATAATTTACCATCATACTCACTAGTTTGTTTAATCTGTGTTCAAATCACAATATTAGATTTTGATAGGATCGCCGCCAATTTGAAACCTTATACTGTTAAATGAATAAGTGGTTTAATATTTATTTACTCTAATACTCTCTCTCTCTCTCTCTCTCTCTCTCTCTCTCATGTGTTGGCTAGACTTTGGCATAGTAGAAATATATAATTGAGAAGGCAAATAGGGGACTTGGAAAGATTTGAACTCGGGACTTTCTGCTCTAATATCATATTGAGATTTGTGAATGAAGAGAAAATTAATATTCTGTTCATTAACTAATGAATAGTACATGTGCCTATTTATAGGCTTTACATAACAACTATCTAAGGTAACAAATAAGAATAAATCAAGGAGAATATACATAATCATATAATATCTTAAATATATCTCTAACATCCCCCCTCAACTCAAGATGATTTGAAAGGAGTCAACTTGACGCGTGAAGGGGAGTGTTAGAGTAAATATATATTAAACAATATCTTCATCTAAGAGTTTAATATAGCATAACAAAGTCCCCGTATTCTTGGCCCACAAAATTAAGGCATACTCCCATATCTTAGGTGTCTCATTAACCCATAATTGATTATTGGCGAATCCAAAAGATAATGTTAATTATGAAATTGAATTGAGATTACAAGTTGCAATTGGCATAGATTTGGAAGAACCAACGCTAAGTGTAAGCACTATCTCCTTAAAAGTAATTGTTCATATTCACTTAGTAATTCAGTAACTTTCCATTTCCCTTGGTATCGACCAATAGAATTGAGAATGAAATTGCATTTCCATCTCAACCTAATTATATATCAAATGGGCTACTAGATTTATTTACCAAGTGAAAGCTGTCTATAAAGACAAAGGAAATAATTGGGAAAGAATGGTACAAGTGGCAATGCTTTCGTATAGCGCTCACTTGAATGCTACAAATTTGCAAAATTGATTATTTGAGTGCCACTTCCAATTTGGCCCGTTAGAAAAGTCAATTTGGCCACCGAAAAAAAAATTTAATATTTGTAATATTTTAAAATATATTTATTGTTTTTATTATTATATCTCTTGAATATTTTTTTTTTTTTTTTTTTTTTTTTTTTTTTTTTCTTTAGGGTCAGCGAGGGTAACCAACAACCCTTCTACAGTTACCTGGCCCAGATTGGGCGAGGGTGACCTCATCTAAGGCTTGGTTGCCTGGCCCTTGGCCGTGAAGGCCTTGGATGAGGGCATTAGGGCCTTGCGGCCTTGCCAGCAGTCGATGAGGCCCCAATGGCCTCACCCAAGGCCTTCACGGCGAGGGTGAGGCTTGGGCAGGCGACCCTCGCCCAAATCTAGCCACGAAGGCCCTGAGCGAGGCAGTTAGGGCCTCGCGATCACTAGCGAGGCCATGACAACCCTTGGTCGATTTGGGCAGCATCTCTCATGGCCACCCAGTAATCAGCAAGGCCCTTGCCTAAGGCTTTTGCAGCCTAGGGCAAGGTAGCTATAGCCGACGAGAGTCACCGGTGACCCTCGTTGACCCTAAAGAAAAAAAAATACAAATAAAAAAATTCCATATATGACATTTGGCCGAAATTAGCACTTAAGTGATCGATTTTTCTCTAGTGCAACACTCAAGTGAGCAAAAAAAATTGACACTCAAGTAAGCGCCCTACAAAAATTTTGACACTCCCATCATTCTTTTGCTGAAATAATCTAAATCTTTACATGCCTCACCATAGTGAGCCAAAAAACCGACCAATATGCTCCACGGTCAATTGATCATCTTCGCCAATAAAAATGGCAAAGTCAAGCATTTTAAATCCCCTAGAATAGGGAACATCATCAACATAATCCAAACGTGGTTTTCGCTCAACGGGCATGACAACCCCTCCATCAACTCCCTTAAGTGTTGTAGTACCACATCAGCTGCTTGTTCAATCCATTGTTGATACAATTAACCATCCTAGCCCTTAGGCAGAAATGGCAGTCTAGCTTGATTATCCAAATTGGCATTACATTATCAATATTTAGTATTGGTCCAACTAGCCTAATATTTCCCCATTTGGCAAAGGCATGTTATGTTGGACATTTTGATTTGTGAAATTATCATCATCATTTGAGTTGGCCTGAGCAAAATTATCAGGATCATTTCCATCAATGGACCCAACCACATCTATATTATGTTGATCTTGACTAGAAGTTTCATGTTTTTTCAAAATTCTCACGGGCGGTGGAATTACTTGGCCTAAACTACCAACATTATTAAACTAGGTAGAAGTTAAGGAACATACCTAAGGATTTCCAAATTTCCTTGTACTGGAAATGGCTGGTTGGATGATCTTGGCCTAGAGATGACGACATTGACAGCATTAACGATCATAGGCCTGATAACATTGGAAATGTGCCTCACGACATGGTTGGCCAAATCCCCATGTTGTCCCTAAAACAACTCACGCATAGTACCCATTGTAGTTGAATTTAGCTTCACTTCTCTCCTTTGGTCCTCCTTGAGATGTCGCGGAATGTTGGCATTCCATCTTAGTTTTGCTCCACCATTGCTTAAGTGGGCGACGACTCCGAACATGCAGCCCTCTATTGCCATTATGGGCAACTGATTGTTGCCAATGGCATTACCATGCTCTAGTTGATTCCTAATCTTGTCATCATACTTTCTCAAATTGGACCACAGTGGTCTCACTGGACGTACCTAAAAGATGTTCCTTTACAAGATGGAATTTGATCAAAATGGTAAAAAACCTTCCACCAAAGGTTGATCTTTGCTTTATTAGATAGATTTAATGGTGATTTCTAATGGATACTCTTTTGTGGGAGGATACTAGAAGCAAGTATTTTTTTTTATTAAGTTAACGTGTGAGGTAATCAATAGGGGCAAACAATCAAGAATTTGATAGTATATGGTCACAATTGAGAAGTGGAAGGGACCTCAACTTATTAGAACTTTTCTTTGGCTATTCACTCCTAAGTAATTGTTGAATAATGAATTGAAGATGTCTCGCCACTTGGAGGAAATCCATATTGCTTGAGATGTGAGTCTCATGTGGAAACAACTTTATATGTTCTAAGGAATTGTTTATTGTCCGTAGGATATGGCTTGAATTTGTCCCACAATAATATTTGGGAGAGTTCTTCTCAATGATTTCTTCACAATGGTTGAATTCGAATCTCGCTAGTGAGGGGCGATTGAATATTAATCATGATTAAAGCGTGATTTTTGGAGTAGACATGCAACTTTTTTGGCAATGTAGAAACAAGTCACTTTTCTAGGACAACTTTGTTTTCCCTTCGAATTTGATACGAATAATTCGTTCATACACAAACGAAATCATTAAAGCTTCGTCTGTGAATAACTCAACGTTAAGTGGATATGCATTTCTCTAATTTTGATCAGATGGGATCATCCACCTGCCGAGTGGATCAAACTGAGTATTGATGAGGCCTCTAAAGGAAACCCAAGACTTGCTAGTGTAAGGGTTTTATTTAGAAATGAAAGGAGTAACTTAATTGGTGGTTTTGCCCATTCATAGGAATAGGTTCGTCGACACAAACAGAACTTTGGACTTTATAATTGGGACTCAACTTTGCAAAACAACTTGTTTATAAGATTATTATTGAGATTAACTCTAAAGCCATCACTTATCTTCTTAGCCCAAAGCATATGATTGATAATGATGGTCTTACTATGCTTAAAGATATCATAAGATAGTTGCACTCTCACTTTGAGTTTAAGGTGTAACAAAACTTTCGAAGAGAAAATCGCTCTACTGACTGGCTTGGTAATCTTGAAATCAATAAGTGCTTGGATACTAATTTTTTTTCATTACCTCCTACAGAGTTGCTTCATATTTTATTGTTTGATAAAATGAGGATAGTATATATACTACAATAGATTTTTATATTCAGCTTTAGCCCTTTTTCATACAAAACAAAGGACACTGATAAACTGCAGAAGTACATATAGAATTTGTATTCTTGATGATGGATGCGATCCTATAATTACACAAACATAAATAATCCCTAACTGTAACCGCCCTATAACCCCTATTAGTAATTATTAAAAGATTTTTCACTAGAAAATGGGATTTGACCCCATTAGTGAAAAACATTTCTTCAAAAGTTGATCTCTGGTATTTTATTTGATAGATTAACTGGTGATTTCAAGCAGGAATTGAATTTGCATGACAAGGAGGAACATATTCAATCACAACTGCCGAAGAGATAAAATTATGCTTTTCTCCTATTAGGGGCAGAAGAATGCGTGACGCGAAAAGAAATTTAAACTCATCGGAGGCCTTGCCAAACTTAAAATGGAGAGTTCATATCATGGCTAGATCATCTAAAGATTCAACTATGAGTTCATGACCTCAATTTAACAGATACGGCTAGGACCTTCAAATCAATGAGGCCGTGTTTACACAAATCGCTCAATACACCAATCCAACTTTGCTGCATATTGGAGCTAGCGCATTTCATGAAGTAGAGATGAGATCCACGAGGGCCTTGAAATCAGCCTCAGCACTCCCATCAGGCCCAGCGGCCTCCACCAATCTCTCTCTCAACTCGCCAACTTTCTTCCTCATTTCCTTCCCTTCCTCGCCCCTCAACACCACCTCCAACGCCTTCTCCATTCCATCCTTCGTTATGATCCCACCTTCTATTTTCACTCCAATCCCCCACACTTCCTCTATCATCCTCCCGTTCATCATGTTGTCCGCCCAGAATGGCTTGCATACCATCGGCACGCCGCCCGCCTCGCTCTCAAACACCGAGTTGTACCCGCAGTGCGTAACGTAGACCCCACACGCCGGGTGGCTCAGCACCTGGCCCTGTGGAACCCATGGGACGAATTTCCCGTACGCTCTCGTCCGCTCCTGGATCCCCTCGGGCAACTGCGCCATCACGTGTTCCTTGAGGGACCATAGAAATGGGGTCTTGGTGGATTCCAAGGCTTCCCTGAGAGCGGATACCTCGCTTGGCAACGGCGTTGCCACTGTCCCGAAGCATATGTACGCCACAGACCGAGGTTGTCTGGCGTCGAGCCATGTCAAGCAACCAGTAGTGTCAGAGGCGGAGCTCTGCGGCAGCGGGGGCGGCGGGAACGACACCGTGAGGCACCTCACTTGGAGGAGGATCTTGAACTTGGACTTCAGGTCTGCTATAAGAGGCGTCGGGTTGGCTTCCGCATAGGAGTTCAGGACGACGGCGGCAGCACCACACGGGAGCACACGCCCCATCTCGCGCAACATGCATGCTATCTGTTAAAATATGATCCATTTTGTGAAATCTCTATACTACACTAGAATACACTTGCTTATGAATCAAGTATACGTATGAAGGAAGAAAGCCAGCTGGAAGTTGGTTGAAAAGTCAACAAAAGTGGCTGGGAGTTGCAAAGAATAGAAAAATGGAGAATAAGGGAGAAGGAACTACACGAATCGGGAGAAGCCGCAACAAGCAGAGACAAAGAAGCAAGCTGCAATTTTATATTATTTCTTGTACTCAAAGTCGGTAGATTATGGCGGTGGATTCACGCCTATAAATAGGAGTAGTGGACGTTTGTTTGTAGAAAAGCAGAAAACTAGAAATGCCCTCTCCTTTTGTAAAACCAACTATCATAATAAAGTTTTTTCATATTCCCTTGCCATAGTTCATACACACTTGCGCGCGCACACACACACATACGCTTCCGCAATATCCAACACTATCACTGAAGTGTCCTGATCATTGGTTATCTCAGTCGGTAAATCTGAAATGTGCATCATAGATAATCCTGGAATTACTCCGAGGCTCTTGTTGTTGTCGTAGTCAATGGAGGTGTCACCGCCGGAGGATTCACGATGGAGCTCACTGATGACATCAATGTAAACGTGGGCCGCCAACGCGTACGGAGCGGGGAACCCAGAGGGTCACCCAGGGAACCTGCATTTTCTCTGCCATTTCGCATGCGAAAATCAAGAAAGCGTCCGTCAATAAACAACTCACATCGCCGCTTTCAGGAACCACCCTACAAGTTCTCCTGGATGCTTCATCGACCCCTGGTGGTCGTCTGGTAAGCCGTCACTGACATCATAGACTTGGACGTTGGGGGGCAGCTCGGCTCTTGACAGCGGAGGGAAAACGATGCCATTGGACTTGGCCGTGTTCAAGAAAGAGAAGCGGACATCCGGGGCGGCCAAAGCAAGCTTGAGCGTAAGGTTGGCGAGAGGCCAAGGGTGGCTGCCGAACGGGAAGGTGAGGACGACGACGTGCCTTCCCGGCAGCATGATCTTTGTAATCTCTTACGCCGGAAGTTGGGTTGAAGGTCGAGGAAATTAATGATCTGCAGAGGAACTTTAACAAGAGGAATGCCCGATCATGTGGTTGTGCGAGGTCTGCGAGCTACATTGGCGGCATCGTGCGTTTTCTCGTGCGCGAGTCAATGAGGCTTTATGATTTTGCAGCAAACAATATATATCGACTTTTTTCTTTGTCCATCCGCAGTTTTCCTGATTTTAGCAGTAATTTCCTCGGAGTAATCTATTTTTCTTCACTTAAGTATTTGTATTTTCTTAATAAAAGTAAATAGACAACTTTTTACCTCCCCACCAAAAACTATAATATCGTTCATATCTCAAGTAATTATGAAAAAAAATGATTCACGAATCTACCCTTTCTCGTGACATTCACGTGTGTTGTGAAAATTTTAGATGCTTTGAATTAAAGAAAAAGGTCAAAGTGCATGCATTCAATTCCCATCTTAACTCTCTCTGTCCCTTTCTCCATGACTAACCACCATTGCCATCCACAATCACCTTCAACGCTTTGGTGCCAAATACTAAAAGGTCTCTACTTTCTCAACACTGATTTTTGGCATGCGAGGAAAGGACAAAGATCGTCTTGGGGGTGGCACCGTTTGTTGACTGGAAGATATGCATTAGCTGGGTCGGTTCAATGGTCAGTAAGGAATGGAAAATTGATTAGAATTCGTGAAGATAGGTGGATAAGATTGGGCACAATTGCAGGTCCAACAAACCAAGATGATCCCCAGTTAGTGTCTGAGCTAATTGCTAAAGACCAGGCCAAATGGAATGAACAAAGCCTTTATAGCTTGTTTGCAGGCAGTATTGTGAAAGAAATCTTGGCCATCCCCATCCCATCTACGGAAGAGAAAGATAGACTAGTATGGACAGCTACCAAATCAGGAAATTACTCGGTAAAAAGCGGGTATAATCACCTCAGAAAAGAAGCAAACAGCCCATCCAATCAACAAGCCTCAACGTCACACCAAATACCACGAGCCCTATGGTCTAAAGTGTGGAACATGAACACCTTACCCAAAATCAAACTATTTCTCTGGTAACTTTGTCGAAATGCCTTACCTACAAAGGAAAACTTGTTCAAGCGAAAAAACTTATCCGAGCCACTGTGCTCACTGTGTGAGACGTGCCCGGAAACGTCAGAACATCTCTTTCTCCTCTCTCCCCAGACAACCAAAAGTATGGCAGACCACAATTTGCAAATTCGAATTGAAGCTCAAGGCCTCACAAGCATAGATCAGTGGCTATTAAGCTACAAGAGCGGCTTACCAGCCCTGGACGCAGCCTTCGTTTTTGGCTCTACTAAGTGTGCAATCGCCGGTGCGTGCCGAGACGCCTCAGGGAAGCTCACGGGAGGATTCACTTGTCTAATTCGGGCTCAATCACCTCTTCACGCGGAAGCCCTTGCGCTGCTTTAAGGCGTGCGCTTTATGAAAGATTGGAGCAGAGAGAACATGGGCAGAGAAGTCTCTGTGGAACTGACGATTTTTCTTTAGTTCAGTCAGTCACGTGTGAAGACCAACCTCCTTGGATGTTGGAAGTATTTGCCAAAGATTGTCGCTTTCTTGTATGACTTTTTTTATGTTTAGCCCACTGCTCTAGGTCCCAAAATAAAGCAGCGGATTAGATCGCTAAAGCCTAATATCACGGAGCTCTTCCTCAATGCTGGGCTTGCAGCCCCCCTCAGCCCCTTTTGGATGTTTTGTGTGTTGAAGCCCATTTGGATTGTTCCTTCACTTTATCTACTTAAATGAAATGGAAAATGCATTTTCGCCCCGAAAAAACCACCTTTGCCATCGCCTGACCTGCCATAGCGCCAACATCACCAGCGACTCGCCACCAATTCGTTGGAAAGGCGAGGACGCCAAACTGTGTTCTCCCGCAACATTGCGGTGGGATGTAATTTTTCATTTTTTTATAATTTGGTTCCGAAAATGAAGAGGAATGTCAACTGGGGCTATTACGCTAGTGCGCGTATGAAAACAAGCTGACCGTCTCTCCCTCCGGCGACAACATCACGTAGACTTCTAAGGAGAACGTAGAATGCAGACGCGAAGATAATACAATATAGATTTGACCTACGAATGACGTGGTAGATATAATCAACGAAATGTTGAAAACAGTGAAATGAAAGTTAATATTAACCTTCACCCAAAAAAAAAAAAAAAAAAAAAGTTAATATTAACCTAGAGATGCAAAGAAGTTCACAGATTAAGATTGAAGACCAGAGAAGGCCACCGAAGCGCTTCCTAGAGCGGCGTGTTCCCAATGGGAATTCAGCTCCTCACTCAGATCCTCCTGCAATCTGAAACTTCTACTGTCTTATTGAAATGTCAGGATAGGGGGAGCAACCTGAAAGAATCTTCACGACTCACAATCCAAGAAGAAGATGAAAAGGATGAACACATCAGTTCAGCGTCTACAGCTTGAGGCTGTCAATGAAAGGAACCGCATCATCAAGCTTGCGGCTTAAGAAGCGCTGCAGGAATTCTTCAGAGTTTGAGAGGGTTTGGAAGATAGGGGGGAGCCCAGTGGCTGCGAGGAGCTGTGGAGAAGGTCCAACCGGAAGAGAAGGGCTGGGATAGCAAAAGGTTGTTATGGACACCCTCTCCTTCTCTTTGTTCACCACCGCTCTGTGATCAGGTGCTCTATACGTGCCATTGCTGTAAATCTCCATGATTTGGCCTAAATTCACGACTATGCTGCCGGGAACAGGCGGAACTGTGACCCAGCGGTTGTCCTTTCTAAGGACCTGAAGGCCAGCGATGTTGCCGCACTCCGTCAACGGGGTGATCCCCGTGGTGTCAGCATGCGGCGACAGGCCTACTGCTCTCTCAGGTTCCGGGCACGCTGGGTAGTAATTCATCCTGACCTCGCACGACCCTTCTCCAAAACTTTTCGCCAACAGGTCCAGCTCCTCTTCATGAATTCCCAACGCCATTCCAATATACTTCGCTACCGCCTCTGCCAGTTTCCTCATATCTTCGCCGTATTTCTCCAGTGCCATCCTGATCGATTGATTAAGCATTCGCAATCAACATCTGCTTAATTCAGCTAACTAGAAATGCATAGACATAACGTAATCGAAAAAGATGGAAGCCGAATGACCTGAATTCGGGTGGATTTCGTGGCCATAGATCGAGATTTCTCGCATGCGGAGGATGGCATTTGAGGAAGATCATGTCGTTCCAGTCCAGCTTCTGGTCGTGGAAGGTCACGAAAGCCTGCCCGTAACCTTCGAGACTTCCGGGCCTCTGGGCTGACTTCTGCTTCTCATGGTGGGGCAGTTCGAAGAAACCTCGCACGTTCTCCTTCATCATCCTCATCCCTTCATCCGACACTCCATGGTTCACCAACTGCACATACAACCCCATTCACATGAAGATACTATCATGATCCTTCTATTTTAAATAAGGGCCCAACCTTGCCGACTCACCAGCCGGCTAAATAATCCAACTAATCAAGGACATTTTCATCCAAAGATGAATATAAAAGAGAACAATATGAGCAAAAAATTTTAGAAATCAAATGGAAGCTCTAAATAAAGGAACCGATCCGATGTCACATTCAATAAAGGTTTATGGAATGGCCCTTACGTAAGGATTACATTGCCCTTAATTTTTATGAAATAAAATATGCTCAGAAACAAACATGAGAGTTTCTTCTCATCCAGCTCATCGCAAATATAAGGTTTTCATAAGGCTAATCTTGAGCGATGAATGCCGACGGCATGCTTAACACATGCAAGTCGGTCGGAAAGTGGTGTTTTCAGTGGCGCTACTAGGTGAACAATGCCCCTTCTTTGCATTTATTACGTTTACGCTCGATCGAGATATCTTCTATTTCGCCCAAAAAAGATTTTAAATCAAAAAACGGAGCGCTACCCTTTTGATATCTATTGTTCAAAGCTGAAAAAGTGACTAACCCTTTCTTTTATTTAAGACGCAATACAAAAAAAAAAAAAAAATTGATTTCTTCTATTTCTTCAATCACTAACTATATAACCTATATTTTAATAAAATTAGATTAAAAAGTTAGAAAGATGAAATTTAAAGGAACAAAAAAGCAAACCTTCCACCTGTGGCCACAGCTCCATCATTGCTGGGGTGGCCGTGATGGCCAGCAAGGTTGCTGGCACTTGCCAGAACAGAGAGAAGGCGGTGACCCTCTCCCAAATCTGGGCAAGGGTCGCTATGGCCATTGCCGCCACCCCACCGGCGATGGGGCGGTGACTACAAGCGGAGGACCTATGATCGGGTATTTTACTGTCCCACTAGTAAAATAAGTCCTTTAGTTTGAGAGAGATTATGCAGGAAAAAGAGCAGGTATTGCAACATCAATAGACAGAAGACTATGTATTTAAGCTTATGATCAAGTAGAAACCGCACCAGGAAAAGACCCCATTCACGACAGGCAGAGTCAAGGTTGCGGAGCTCGGTGGATCGGGAAGCAAGGTCCATCAGCTTCCCCAGGTCGATGCAAGGCAAGTCCTGCAACGACTCGCGATGGTGATCAGCCACCACCGTGTCATCACGGAGGTACCTCGGGGGCACAGTGTCCGACCGCTGCTGCCTCACCAGCTCCTGCACACTCGGCACCGGCAGCGTCCAGTTCAAGTTCACCCCCTTCTCCTGCATCTTTGTAATGCCGATCGCGCACCATACGAAAGGATAGTCAAATTTTTTATGAGTATTCTACCGCGACTAGTCACAATTCGATGGGAAGAAATGGCGCAAAGTACTGTTTTATAGAAGAAATGTCAGCACCATCTTCTCTTAGCTCTCTACGTAAGCATTTCGGCTAAGCACAACAATGTTGATTTTTTTTTTTCTTTTTTTTGGTCGGTCAACAATGTTGATTTTGCGCGCCAGCCTTGGAAACAAAGTATTGAATGTGGACTGCAGTATGCAAATTGACTACAGACGGTTATTTTTATTTTTTTATGGGAAGAGATGGCGCAAAGTACTGTTTTATAGAAGAAATGTCAGCAGCACGTCCTCTTAGCTGTCGACTTCAAGCACAGCAAGGTTGACTTTGAGCGCCAGCCTAGGAAGCAAAGCGTTGAAAGTCTTTGCAAATGTGTCCAGCTCACTTTCTCTCCACGAACCAAAAGGCATTTCACCGTGCAGCATAAAATAGATCAAGACTCCCAAAGCCCACCTGCATGCATAACAACGTATATTCAGGATGCTGCAAAGGCAACTTCAAAGCAACATGGAACGAAAAAGTCGGTCTAGTCTGCACCTGCATTACTAAAGTAGACCTCAACTACATAAGAAACCTTGACCTCCGTCACCCACGCAATAAAATAAGGCATGAGCACTTCCAGAATTATCTTCTAAAGACATGTCTAATTAGCCATAAAATTTATAGTCCTTGATCATTGTTGGAAATGGTGATCCATTTTCTAGAATTTCCTAGAGTTGCTAAACTTCTAGAATTCCCTAGATGAATTTTCTAGAAGAAAGAAGAAAACATTTTCTAGAAGAAAGAAGAAAAGTCCAGCATGTAAGAGAAGCCTGGAGAAGTCTAGCATTCAAGAGAAGACTAGAATCTTCTAAGGCGGTGACTCACGCCTATAAATAGGCATGTAAGTTCATCATTTGAGGCGTGTGAGGGGAAAACCTCCACCTTGTGTGTGGTGGGAAAACCCTCCACCGTGAGAGGTCTTAGACCTCCACCAATCTTCACCAACACCTCCTTCAACTATTGTAAAATTATTTTCATAAACTGGTGAAACTATCTTTGTCCCATAAAAATCTTGAACTATCCTATCTCGTCCATTGTCCATCCTCTACAAACTATATCATACACTTGCACACAACATCACTAACCAAAAATTATAACTAATACCAAAACCATGCTTCCGCACGCACACATCCAATTTTTTTTTTTAACATGGTATCAAAGCCAAGTGCGCCCAGGTTTGTAACTGAGCCAGGCGTAAGGGACCATGAAGCCAGAGCCAGGCATATCGAATGGTTATGGACGTTTGTCCTCAGCATTTTCAACTAAAAAGGCCAGAGCCCAAGCGAGAGCCAACAGAGCCAGAGCCGGAGCCAGAGCCAGAGCGTACGAGAGCCAGAGCCAGAGCCCGAGCTAACAACTACAACTAAGAGCATTTTGATGCCCGAGACATATGGGACATCGTTGAAGAAAAGACATGCACATTCAAAGGCAAGTGCAAGTGTTTCGACAAGAGAATGCAAGGGATCGTGGAACAAAGACGGAATAAAAGACATGGGACAAACTACAATATCCGAAGTATCCCGAAAATGTATCAAGGGGGAGTGTTGGAAATGGTGATCCATTTTCTAGAATTTCCTAGAGTTGCTAAACTTCTAGAATTCCCTAGATTAAGTTTTTGGAAGAAAGAGAAAAATGTAGAAGCACATGTGTAGATCTCTCTAGAAGAAGAGAGGATAAACTACAATCTAGAACTCTCTAGATTAAGCCAAAGTGGACAACATTCTACACAAATCTAGAATGTTGGTAGAGCACCCTATAAATAGGAAAGAGGGAAGAGCATAGTAGAACAACAAATGTAAAAGAGTGAGAGGAGCATGAGAATATACTCCATAAAGCTCCTCCACCAACACTTCCGACACTTCTTTGTAAAATTATTTTATCCAACTAATGAAACTATTTCCCATATCCATGTTCTTTGTCCTTCAATTATCTTATCTTGTCCCTTGTCCATTCTCTACAAAATATACCATACACTTGCACATAACATCACTAATAAAAAACTATCATCAATACCAAAACCATGCAGCGCACACATCCAAAATTTTTTATCAATCATATTACTGGAAACTGCATCAGCTGATTAAATTCCTTCAGCAACCCATTACTTGGCATGAATGTTTTCATGACTATTGCCATCATCTTATTCAAGGGTTGCAGCCAATATGAAATAGACTTCTGAACTTCGATGAATGTCTTCAAGAGGGAAAGTATAACAAAATCCAGTCTCTTAAACCTAACTAAGAAAAACTTTCTTTGCTTAGTGAGCAGTATCAAATGTGTATCACATGAAAGGGTAATGTAGGTAGTGACATTACCTTTGAAAGATCTTTATTTTGACCACCCATTTACTCTCATGCTATTTAGAGGAAGGGTGAAGGATGAAAGAAGGAGAAAGTCATTTTCATATATCCCACTGAGATATTGCAAACGCGGTGCAATGCCAGAACAAACCACACCAGCAGCTTGAGACAAGTGTCAAACAAATTTGGCTTTTTTTTTTTTTTTTTCAGCACAATCCATTGACCATGCTTTGTTTGCAAAATGCTATTGTGCTTGAGGTTTGACAATCTTGTATATTAAACAAAGACAGCAATAGAACTGTGCAAATTGTATATTTCCCACCTTAACTACAGATCAGGAGAAATCTCTTCCTCATTCGAGTTCTGCAGTCACCATCATAACTTAATTCATTGCCAATAGAACTAAATTTGCCAAAACATTTGCCTATAGCTTCATTAGATCAAGGTATCATTCTGCTATAAATTTTATCAGATGAAGTATGTAGTATTCAGATTTGAATTATCCTGCTCAATTTGGTAGCTTGGAGACATCTTCCATTGTGCAATCACCATGCCACTGTGACCATTATGAACTTTGGAACAAATAAAACGACCTGGGACAAGCATACCAAATCCAAGACTAGGCAGCACAGAGAGTCCCAGTGTCACATCAGGCACGAACACTGCGAGGTTCAGTTGAGTAACAGCAAGAGTAGAGTGCTATTGTTCGCAACAAGCATCAATAGTATTCAAATAAAACCAAATCAAAAGAGGCTTCTTCACAAGATTCCGATTATCAGGCCAGATTGAGCATCTATTGAAGACCTAATATAAGTTAAGTATGTACCAATCGGCAGGGAAACCATGGCCTCTTCCCTGGACAACTTCTGGTGCTAAATAGTCCGTCATTCCACATATGGTAAATGCTCTCTCACCAGACAACTTCTTCCCAAATCTGAAGTCTACCACCTATGCGAAAATGCAATAAAATTCCAAAACCACTCCTTTAATGAAAGAACATGAGATTATCTTCAGCTGGTAATTTAAGAGCAAAATTTCCCCAGAAAAACTTACTGACAACACTAACCTGTATATATCCTGATTGGTCCAGCATTAGAACCTCAGGAGACACAGCTCTGTAGAGAACACCGTTCTGAAATTAGACAGAAAGTACAGTGAAAATGATATTTGACAACTTCAATAAACAAATTAGGATATGAAAGAAGTAAATAAAATATAGAAGCTGGTGTTTTTAAAGAAACGGCCAACCTTGTGGAGCACTTCCAAGGCATTTTACAATGGAGGCAGCGCAGAACCTTGCAGATGGATCATCTAGTGGTGTGTGTAGTATCGAAGCCAAAGGACAGGCAAGACAGGTATTTAGCAGTATGCCAGCTTCTCTTCTATCAGCAAAAGTGCATAAAACTTGTGGCACACAAGCTGAAGGGCTTATATTCTTCATCAAATTCTTTTCCTTTAACACTTGTTCTTCCTTTCCAAGTTGTTTGACCTCCTTTTTCGAAAATCTTTTTAAACTAAGCAAACTTTCTGAAACAAGATAAAATTATCAGTTACTTTTAAGTTTATACAATGTCATTTATGAAAATTTTCAAGATCTCATATATTGGTCAATCTGGACAAAGTGGAAACCAACACTAAAGACATGGGCCATCTAGAGCCAAAGTGTGAAGTCATGACATAATGTAGACAAACACACTAACCTGATTCATTTAGAAGTACAAGCCCAATCTCACAGCAGTCAGCAGAGTACAAGCACTTCTTCCACTCCTACATAGATAAAAAGAATAATCTAAGAAACAATTTCTTTCAATATCTTAAATTTTTTTAGGAGAGGAGCAATTTCCATACCAAGCTAGAGAGGTCAACTTTATCTAAGGCAGAAACATGGGTATTTTTAGTAGTGTCATTGATGAAGTCTGGATCATGATCCCTTTCCCTGAATCATTGAATATCAACTGTCAGAAAAAGGAGTGAATTTTATCAGACACATAAAGATAAATAAATGTGTATATATATATATATAAATTCAAATTGACAGTTTCTATCTTGTAGAAGTTATGCCCCCTTCATTTAATATGAATCAGTGAACTTCCAAAACAAGATATGACAACCGAATATAATTTCACAACTCACTTCTGATCATCCTGAGATAGTTTTGCAAGAGGACCCACCACAGAGTCAAACTTTTCCTTCGTCAAAATGGCACATTTGACATCACCAACGGCAACTGCACTAACTGAACCAACTTCTTCACCAAGAAGCACCCATTCACCAAAATAACTTGCTTCATTCTTCTCCAATGATATCTCTGGACTGCTCTCTCGATTATCCTCATCCTCTACATAATCACATTTGAGACTGCAGATATTAGGACCTTTAATCATTTCAGGGTTGAGAGTGATCTTCACTAGTCCCTTCTGGACGATATATAGCCCAGATGGACCTTCATTCTGCAAAAGAAGTATAGCAGAGACATAAGAAGAGAGCAGACACAGCCATGATGAATATAAGTCTGCAACAAAAGCAATCTTTACCATATCAAATATTGTCTGCCCATCAGAGAAGGAGACTTTAGAAAGAGAATTTGCAACATGACTAAGCTGCAATATGGTTAACCTCGACAGAAGATCCACAGACCTAAGCAACTTCAATGATGACAGATTGGTAAATTCTGACATAAGAATCCCTCGAAAATCTTCTCTCTTCAGAGCCCACAGAGTTCCACTAGTGACGGCTCGAACAGATGCCTGGAGTGGCTTGTTATACCTGTGATGACAGAATTTTGTTAAGGACTTTTTTGGACTAATTATCATTCATGACTGATAGTTGACTTTGAACGGTATGAGAACTTCAAGAAATCAAGTTAATATAATAAAAATATTATAAAACTAAAAGAAACAACAAAATTATACAATTTTACCAAACGCAGTTCTTTCCCGGGAGTAGAAATTTTGTGTAGTTACCAAGTGCGTTTTTATACTCAGAAATTGTTCCCGGGAACAGAAACACAAAATACTATTTTTGTTAAAAAATTGTTCCCTGGAACAGAAACGTTACCAAACGCGGACGCAGCCTTCGTTTTTGGCTCCACTAAGCGTGCAATCGCCTTTGACCAAAAAAAAAAAAAAAGTATGCAATCGCCGGTGTGTGCCGAGACGCCTCAGGGAAGCTCACGGGAGGATTCGCTTGTCTAATTCGGGCTCAATCGCCTCTTCACGCGGAAGCCCTTGAGCTGCTTGAAGGCATGCGCTTTATGAAAGATTGGAGCAGAGAGAACATGGGCAGAGAAGTCTCTGTGGAACTGGAGTCTGACGATTTTTCTTTACTTCAGTCAGTCACGTGTGAAGACCAACCTCCATGGGATGTTGGAAGTACTTGCCAAAGATTGTCGGGCCGCGCTTTCTTGTATGACTTTTTTATGTTTAGCCCACTGCTCTAGGTCCCAAAATAAAGCAGCGGATTAGATCGCTAAAGCCTAATATCACGGAGCTCTTCATCAATGCTGTCTTGTTTCTCTCTGACGAGAGTCTCTTCTTTTTTTAATCTCCTCCTTTCTCTCAACTCGTGTGTCTCTCTACGGGCTCTTTTTTTAAATAGCTTTTTTTTTTTCTCACAGACCTCTCAAGTGAATTTTTTCGTTCTCCTCTCCTCTCCCCCCACTCCGTGTGGCCTCCTGTGGTCTTATTTATAGGCGTTCCACCGCCTCTTGAAGATAGCCGACTTTAGTGTGAAAAGATCCAGCCGCAGCTTTTCCAAAATCCAAGTTGAACTTTGCTTTCTTTCTTCTCCAGACCTTTCTTTCGATCTCCTCTCCAGCAAGGAAAATATTATAAAAATGTTAGCCCATCTTCTTGCAGGCGTCTGTAGAATTTTCAAGTCCCCCATTTCGTGCGTGCATGTGCATGCATTGATGAGGGGGAGAAAATGGACGTTCATGGATTCTTCTTTCTTCTTCATGCTTGGGGCTTCTTATGTGGCTACTTGTCCCTCCCTTCTATAGGATTACCGCAACTTTTGACTTTTCTTGCTTGTTACTTGCTTCTTTCTTCAGCAAATTTCTCTCGTTGCTTCACCAAAACTGACAACCCACATTTGATAGAGCATATTTTATAATATATTATGAGTTCCTTTTGCTTCTTTGAGGCTTTCTCTTGAGTCCTCATGTCTGCCGAATTTGCGCATGCATGTGCATGCATTAATGAGGGAGTGACAATGGACGTGCAAGAACTTCTTTCCTCATTTTTTGACTCTCTCTAATGTGTGTTAAGACCAAGGAAAGAGAGACCATCCTTTTGTGCATGTAATCGACTGCGAGCCCCTGCTTCTTGTTGTCCTTTGGTACCAATGCAAATGCGACTACATGAAATGCAATTTTACTATATTTTTCTTTTAGGGCCCTAAATTTTTATGCAATTAATTACTAAATGTTTAGTCAAAATTTAGGTGTTAAAAGCTGCCCATCTTTGAAAGTGAGCTCGCAGAGGTTGCATTCAAAGACAATATGTTACCAAAATTTTGACCATGAACATACAATGGATGATATTTTGGCGGGACTATGGATCCCCCTTTTTTTTTTTTTTTTTATGCGATGTCATGAAAATGGTAATGCAAATGTGAGGTATTGAAGAGGAGAGCATACCTATAATTACTTACCAGTCAGAGCATCGTGAAGTATAGCATGAATTTTCATTTGCTCAGCAAGTGTCCAAGTTTCATTACAGGTTCCCTGAAGAGTCTACATGAATTTATCAAACAGACGCTCAATGTTAGGTGAGATGCCTTGTTGTATTAAGATGACTCAATATACCTAGATCCATACTAAGGTATAGCGAGTAAGATCAAAAAACATTCATATCCGAAATGAAATGTTTAACGACAAGAGATGTCAAGAAATTGGGGACTTAACCAATAGACACTCAATGTTAGGTGAGATGAATATTGGATTAAGAGGATTCGGAATACCTAGATCTAGACTAAGGTATAACGAAAAAGCTCGGAAAGCATTCATATCCAGAACGAAATGCTTAACAAAGGGTTTGAGACATCCAGATCCAGACTGAGATGTCAAGAAATTGGGAACTTAACCAATAGACACTCAATGTTAGGTGAGATGAATATTGGATTAAGAGGATTGGGAACTTCACCAATAGACACTCAATGTTAGGTGAGATGAATATTGGATTAAGAGGATTCTAAATACCTATATCCAGACTAAGGTATAATGAAAAAGCTCGGAAAGCATTCATATCCAAAATGAAATGCTTAACAAAGGGTTTGAAGCATCTAGATCCAGACTGAGATGTTAAGAAATTGGGAACTTAACCAATAGACACTCAATGTTAGGTGAGATGAATATTGGATTAAGAGGATTCGAATTACCTCGATCCAGACTAAGGTATAACGAAAAAGCTCGGAAAGCATTCATATCCAGAATGACATGCTTAACAAAGGGTTTGAGACATCCAGATCCAAACTAAGATGTCAAGAAATTGGGAACTTAACCAATAGACACTCAATGTTAGGTGAGATGAATATTGGATTAAGAGGATTCAAAATACCTAGATCCAGACTAAGGTATAACGAAAAAGCTCGGAAAGCATTCATATCCAAAATGACATGCTTAACAAAGGGTTTGAGACATCCAGATCCAGACTGAGATGTCAAGAAATTGGGAACTTAACCAATAGACACTCAATGTTAGGTGAGATGAATATTGGATTAAGAGGATTGGGAACTTAACCAATAGACACTCAATGTTAGGTGAGATGAATATTGGATTAAGAGGATTCGATATACCTAGATCCAGACTAAGGTATAACAAAAAAGCTCGGAAAGCATTCATATCTAGAATGAAATGCTTAACAAAGGGTTTGAAACATCCAGATCCAGACTAAGATGTCAAGAAATTGGGAACCTAACCAATAGACACTCAATGTTAGGTGAGATGAATATTGGATTAAGAGGATTGGGAACTTAACCAATAGACATTCAATGTTAAGTGAGATGAATATTGGATTAAGAGGATTCGAAATACCTAGATCCAGACTAAGGTATAACGAAAAGCTCGGAAAGGATTTATCCGAATGACATGCTTAACAAAGGGTTTGAGACATCCAGATTCTAGACCGAGATGTCAAGAAATTGAGAACTTAACCAATAGACACTCAATGTTAGGTGAGATGAATATTGGATTAAGAGGATTCAAATTCCTAGATCCGAGACTAAGGTTTAACGAGAAAGATCGAAAAGCATTCATATCCAGAATGAAATGCTTAACAAAGGGTTTGAGACATCTAGATCCAGATTAAGATGTCAAGAAATTGGGAACTTAACCAACAGACACTCAATGTTAGGTGAGATGAATATTAGATTAAGAGGATTGAGAACTTAACCAATAGACACTCAATGTTAGATGAGATGAATATTTGATTAAGAGGATTCGAAATACCTAGATCCAGACTAAAGTATAACGAAAAAGCTCGGAAAATATTCATATCCAGAATGACATGCTTAACAAAGGGTTTGAGACATCCAGATCCAGACTGAGATGTCAAGAAATTGGGAACTTAACCAATAGACACTCAATGTTAGGTAAGATGAATATTGGATTAAGAGGATTCGAAATTCCTAGATCCAGACTAAGGTATAACGAGAAAGATCGGAAAGCATTCATATCCAGAATGAAATGCTTAAAAAAGGGTTTGAGACATCCAGATCTAGATTAAGATGTCAAGAAATTGGGAACTTAACCAACAGACACTCAATGTTAGGTGAGATGAATATTAGATTAAGAGGATTGAGAACTTAACCAATAGACACTCAATGTTAGGTGAGATGAATATTAGATTAAGAGGATTCGAAATACCTAGATCCAGACTAAGGTATAACAAGAAAGATCAGAAAGCATTCATATCCAGAATGAAATGCTTAACGAAGAGTTTTGAGACATTCAGATCCAGACTGAAATGTCAACAACGGATTGAAAGATTTCAGACTCTCAATTTCTGAAAAGGAACTCGGGCTATAGAAGCACGCCGAGTCGATAAAAGGGACTTTGGGCTACGGAAGCACGCCAAATAATGAAAAGGGACTCTAGGCTATGAAAGCACGCCAGGCCAGTATAAAGGGAATCTGGGCTACGGAAGCACGTCGAATCAATTAAAGGGACTCTAGGCTACGAAAGCATGCCGGGCCAATATAAAGGGACATCAGGCTACAAAAGCACACCGTGTCAATTAAGAGGGACATCGGGCCATAAAAGCACGCCGAGTCGATAAAAGAAACTCTAGGCTACGGAAGCATGCCAGGTCAATATAAAGGGAGACTCTGGGCTACGAAAGCACGCCAGGTCGATGAAAAGGACACCGTGTCAATCATGAGGCTCGGGCTATAAAGCACGCCGAGCACTCTAGGTTGGTAAAGAGGGACATCGGGCTATGGTAGCACGCCGAGTCAATGAAAGGAACTCGGGCTATGTTATGGAAGCACGCCGGTAATGAAAAGGGCACCGGGCTACGGAAGAACGTCGGGTCAGTGAAAAGGGCTTCGGGCTACGAAAGCACGCCGAATCTCAAGGCTTCAAGGAGCAACTTGAACGTCAAGTTTTACTCGATCTTCAAGGAAGTATTATCTATTAGACATGATTAGAGCAAAACTCTATGTATTCATCAAAGAGGTAGACAATCTGAGCTAATTTAAAATGCACATTTCAAAATTCAGTGAGGTTTTCATCAATTCAATCAAGGTTTATGCATAATGACTTTACCATAGTTGCATCACCCAAAATTCCACAAGAGAGAATTGTCGTTCAAGACGATGACATGGTTTTCTTAAGAATACTAAATAAGAGACTTTCAGTTGGAAAGGACTTTCATTCACTCTCATTCAAAAGAGTTATTTTAGGAGAATCACTCCATCTCACTATCATCATACCAACAAGGGTCTGAGTAATTCTCGCAAGCAGTACGACCTTACCAATCTGAGAGGTCTTTAATAAGGACCGTAATGTGGGCTTGGTCAATGGCTTAACAAATGGACTCTTTGAGTCAAGGCTATTGAAAGAACAACTCCGCAATCATCTTCGGGTTTACAAGTCAAGAACCCTGCAAAATGAGAAAGAAATAATCTTGCCCGCACTTCTTCAACCAATGCTTAAGACATGTGAACTCCTATGTTAATTCAAGTGCCCTAATCAGAAGAGACTTTGCAAGGGATGTAACATAGGCTAGGTTCATGGGTTGAGAAACGAAAGGCCAGTTAGGCTCAAAATGTGTTTAGAGGGATCAGAGTTGGTGATCATCTTGACATTCCCACCAATCTTCTTCTTTCCCGTTGAAGATTTTCTTCGTACCAAAACTCCATTGATTGTAACATCTCGGCATTTAAGTTCTTTATGTACCGCCTCATAAGGGATACGATTTTCTACAACCAATGTTTGACTTTTCTCTTGGGGCATTGATCTTGCTTTTATCAGGCACATTGCTTTTTCATGCCCCTAGTTCTCATTCATTTTTTCTTCACTTCTTTTTTCATGGGCATTGGCCTTACTTTTACTAGGCACACTGTTTTTTCATGCCCTTTAGTTCTATTTTGATTTCAATTCTTGCGCACAATGCATGCATCAAGCAATTACACTTTGAATGACACTCGAACTTTCAAGGGTCTTCATCTGCCTTTTGTCTTGCCCCATGGTGGGGGATGATCACTAACTGGGTTTAAAGAAATGAAATTGCAGGCTCAAGTGGGCTATGCAAAGGATATAAGTATATAGGATAGAGAAAGAAATGCTCTTTGTCATCCTAAGACACTTAAATTATCACATGAATTCGATGTAATAGCATGACTTGAAAATTGATGCAAGCGAGAGCAAGAAAATTTCTTTTCATTTTCCTCACCTCATGATGCTATCTTACCTCCAATTTGCCCCGATGTGGGGTGGTTCTTTACAGGGGTAATTTGAAAAGAATCTCCATAAGTGTATGGGACTCAAAGGGGTTAAGCAATGGATCACCTGTATTGTTTGGAATAGAGAAATGAATTGCCCCTCATCACTTTGGTCATTGTTCTTTTTGCGAGAGAACTCTTTACCTTGTAGATATGGAACTTTCTACACTCCTCTCACAAAGGTATAAGTAGGGGACCGTGTATAGGATAAGGCTTGCCTTTCATCATCCTGACACATCTCATTAAGCATTCTTAAGCATTGATGTCATTCCATTGAATTGTCTACCTTGACAAATCTCCACAAGAAATTGGTGAGTTAAATAGGCAAAACACTATTCTCTTTTCAAAAGAGTCCGACAACTTTAAGCATGAAAGGCTTTTGTGACAAACAAGTTACCACACTCAAAACATTGTTTCAAGTATTCATTCAGGGAATTGCCCCACAAAGGGACTGTCTCAGCAATGGGTGTTCTTGGATTGTCCCTATCAATCAAGACTGAAAATCCACTTTTGCCCCTACACAAGAGAACGTGCGTGAATAGGATACTGTGCAACATCAAAGTAAATTCAAATTGCACATCCATGTTGGCTTGGATCAAGATTTTGTCTCATTCACGTCACTACTAGAATCTGTAGTGGCCCCAATTCGTCATCTGCAGGGAAAAAAAAAGTGTCATTTCCCAAAATTAATTATGCTCAAGGACGAGATGTACCTCTTTCACCAAAGAAGGATGGTCCTCTTTTTACTTGCCTCTCATTTTGTTAAGTCTTTAGAAATGTGTTCTCAAACTTGTTGAGTAACAGCTGGGCCAATTGATCTATCATTGCAACCCGATGTGCCTTTTTCAGATGCTCTCTCATCAGGCCAAGAAAATAATGCTCATGAATCATGTGTGCTTGAGTTCTTCACCCCCCTTGGTCTTGTGATGCGAACCCTCCAGGTCAGATATTCTTCCTTCTAGATATGTCACTAGTCTTTTTATGGTGGCATCAAATTCCGCTACCTCAGGAAAATGAGATGGTTCAAAAGTCTCTTGGCTTTCTTCTTCAAAAGTCTCTTGACTGTGTACGGATGGGTGAACGTGGAGAATCCGTTATCACCTTGTTAAAAAAATAACAGAGGTAATGTAAAAACCAAGGATAGGAAAACGGTCCATGACAATGGTCTATTCGCCTTATTTTATTCAAAACTCATTAACATTTGAAATTAAGAACTGAAACCAAATTCCATAAAAAAAAAGGGTTGAAATTAACATCCCCTAAACATTGGACTAAGAATTGAAAGCAAATCCCCTAAACTAAAAATTGAAATCAAACTTCCTAAACATTGAAACTAAGGAAACATCTCATTTTATATGCTTTCAGGAGCTCAATGCCTTACGAAGCTTTTTATTTTTAGCTTCAGCCATTTCCACTTTCCATTTAAGATGTTAAATCCGTGCTTGCTGAGTGGGCTTCTCAGTCACATCAAGGATTATTGGACGTAAGGTAGTAGGAATCTGGTGCTGTTGGATGTAGAATGTCGACGCATGGTGAATCTCCTCCTCGCCTTTTAGTCTCTTGGGCACCAAAATCTTCTCTGGATGGCATTCATTCGATGCAGCAATGATCATATGGATCTCGTTGAAGTAGTCATAGTCCGTACGAATAACACGAACTTGGAACAATTCCGTCTTGAGAGGCAAAGGAACTTCTTGAAGAATTCTGTAATGACGGGCCACCCTATATGGGTAATAAGAAGTAGTACCAGAGAGACCCAGCAACGGGATTGGCTTATCATACTTATGAGAGAAACGAGCTTCCTCAACATGGAACCATTTAGCGTGCCATAGGAATGCTTCAGGATTAGGATTTTTCAGAAAATTGATCCAACATGAGTACTGTTTTTTCGGGGAAAAACGCTCCAAGACCTCAAATTTTTGTATGGGATGTCTATAATCATCTATTTTAAATCATTTCATAAGGTGCCCAAACCCTTTTATGTGGGAGAAAAACCATATTTGCAAAAGTTCAGGGAGGGCACGCATGGTCCTTTCTTTGTTTTGTTTGAAACGGTTTAATGACAAAAATGTTTCGGCTAGAATCATATTGACATAATTTAATCCGTCACAAACTTGGCTAACCACCCATGAAATTGAAGGATTAATAGCATTTTTTCGATAAGGAAAAACAATTAGTCCAAAAAATGCTAAAATAAAAATTCTAGCCTTTGAAATCATTGGCTGATTTGGAAAACACTCTGCCAAAAATGAAAATGGGCATGCATAACAATTGGCTTTGACAACCTTCCTTACCTTTTCAGCCTTGACTGTTAAAAACTATGATAATTCAGAAATAGAATCTATACCGATAGGTGGTCTAACAAGTTCCTTTTCAGGAGGCTTTCCAATGCCAATACTATATTCCTCCAATGTTGGGGTTAGTTCGTACTCACCAAATATGAAGGTGGAAGTCTGCGGACACCAAAAGTGTGGTAGCGCCTGCATAACACCAGAGTGGATGTTGATCTATAGCAATGGGAGAAGTCAAGCGATTCTTGCTTTCACATATCTTTGGCCCTCTTGATCTAATTGGTCCCACCACGTTTTGAGCTCTTTTTTGAGAGTGAAAATGACTGTACATCGGTTTTCCCCATCGCATTTAAAACAAGACTGGCGACGAAACCTAGTGTCATGGACCAACAAAATGGCAGTAAAGTAAGTAAATTGCATAGTCAGAATTTAGACAACTTACTTTCACCTGGAATAGATGACAATCATATAGACACATGCATGAAATGTAAGGCTCGATTTCTACCTAGACGGCTTAACAAAGTGGAGCTAAGAGGATGATTTGATCGTCACAGTCTCGCATTCAACTTGTTCAGTCCTCTTAACTCCGGCTCAGTCGACTGGAATGTCCTATAATCACACAGTCTCGCGGATATGGACAAACACAGTCGACACCATGAAGAACTTTTGGAGAAGAGAAGGTCATCCTCTACACAGCAGTCTCGCTTTCGAGGAAGTATCCTTCTCAACACCATCCTAAAAATCCTATCACAGCCCAGGTCCGGCAGCGGGTTATGTGTGCAATAGTGTAGTGCTTAAAGCAATAAAACATGCAAAACAGTTTAAATGCAAACAACACTTCTAATCAAGAAAAATAATTAATCCCAACACCTCCCTCCAAGACAAGGATTAGCAAAGACTACACCCCTTATACCTCCCATCTACAAGAACATTTAACACCTTAAACGTTAGGGACGTACCTGGGATCCTCGCTGCCAAACAAAAATATTTTTGTTTTAAAAAGAGAAAATTGGCCTAAGTCCACTAAAAGTCTTAAATCAAGTCCCCAGTGGAGTCGCCAAGCTGTCACGACCTCCCCGAAGCGGGTTGGACCACCTAAGGGTTCAGCTAATGGATTGCTAAGCCTAGACTTAGCTCGAGCTCTCCCAAGTCCATACCAATTCGTAACTTAGGGTTTAAGTTCTTAATATGCAAATAATTTTTATCATGGAGTCGCCACTAATCTATTTTTGGTGGGTCGATTAGAAACCCAAGTAAAGTAATGGGAGAATTACTTCACTCCTATGAACCAGAGATTAAATGAGTTCGGGGACTTGATTATGCTAGATTTTTCTAATGCCCTTTCGGTACATTTTCTTTTTTATTTAAAAAAAAAAAATGTTTTGCATGCAGCTTGAATTGATTTTAGCTTAAACCACTAAAGTGATCATACGGGTGCACAAACATTTAAGATAACATTCGAAGGGAAAAAGCATTGCAGAATTAAACACAATAAGGCAAGCAATTATATTTTTTTTGGGGTTTCTCTAGTTTTAAAATGAAAACTTACCTAGATAATATGCATTTGATTTTTTTTTTGTTGGTATTTTTGTATTAAAATTCGAAATAATTTCTGAAAATTGACTACAAAACCCAACAAGTTATCCTACTCAAGTTAGGAAATAATTTAGATTAAATCCCATTTTAATTTGGAAACTCATCTTAATTAAGTAGCCGTAACATGCAATCTAATATTAAAACATCTAACTAGATAAATCCTAAACATGCGGTCCTAACCTATTTAAGAAATTATCCTAATATGTCACACAATCTGATTTTTTTTTTAATGTTTTCCAAAACAAGCATTTATCAAATATAAACATTATATCCAATCA